>CM032446.1:24440566-24650566 GCA_019049505.1 Pachyrhynchus sulphureomaculatus
TTTCACTTTTCTTTAAAACTTAATAAACTTATGGCTTTTCCTAAATTAATGCTGTTTTATTTATGTCAAATAAAGTAGGTAATTGATTGGATAATTATAAAAATAAAAAAAACAAAATCAATTTAAAATAATAAAACGGTACAATATCACTCGGTAATTACTATTTTACATGATATCTTTGGCAGTGCGTCTAATATATTTGGCCAGGGACTGTTACATTGTGACACCTTCGTTTTTACATGAAACTTTACCTAAATATTTTCGAGACTGGCACCATCCAACATCGTAAGAAAGAGAGTTGCAGCTGTTACTGCGCAATAATGCTTTTTTAAATTATTTTGTACCCCACCTAGTTCAAATATGAGTACTGTTGCTTGCCTAGTATAAAAATAGGAGAACACCATAGGTCCCTGTAAACTTGTGTTAAATTAAAAAAGAACTGGCACGTGTCCCTAAGCTAGGCAATAAAACAAAGAAAACGTTATTACCTCCTGTTGGAAAGTTTCCTAGAACGTTCTCTTGCTATAGATATATTCCCCTTTGTTGGCTAAGACTGGAACAGTTCTACTTAAACTTAAAGTATCTTTCTTTACTAGGACTATTTTCCCCCATGTATATATATATATATATATATATATATATATATATATATATATATATATATATATTATATATGTATTTTATATATAACGACTTCAACTCTGGGGTCATAGGCTGGTGAAATTGTTACTAGTGGATATCAAGAAAAGGATATAGTGAAACAAATTTGGCAAAAAGCAGAAGACAAAACCGATAAAATATAGAAATACAAAAAATGAGCCGAAAAATAAACATCTTGAAAAGAAAGAGAAAACTTTGTACAACCTAGAAAAATCTCAGGCTTTTCTAATAATCACTTAAATTTACCTTCTTAACTCTGGCAACTTGTGGTCATAGTAACTGGAAAGAATGCAGTACTGCAAATAGTGGTTATCTCGCTTTCTATAAAAAAGAAATGGTTCTCTTTTACTAGAAATGGAAATTCCAAGGCTGAACAGAAAAAAGAAAACGAAACTGTCAAAAAAAGAAAACAGGATCTTATCCAATGAATGAGTTTTTCTACCGAAAACTACACAAACGCGTGACAAATACAGTACGCCAGAGTACAGGCAAAATCCCAATTCTTGAAGCAGTACTGCTCCAGAACCAAACCAATAGGGAGGGCCTTTAGATACCAGTGTAATAGTAACGACAATAAGAAAAACCAGTTACTCAAGACAGCAGAGTGGACCTAGGTGACAATTCTCTTAAAAAACTTCGCCGCAATTACTACCTACTTCCTCAGATATAAAGCAGAAGTAATTACTGGGAATGGTAGTAAGAAAAATTACTGAAGCCAAATAATACGCTATAGATACAATAGAACTTAGATCCAAGAAGAGCTCCTATAATTTTAGCTAACACACCCGGGCTTACGCCTCCAAAAACATTAAAGCTGTTTATTATTCTGAGATGAATCGATTACACAGCAATATCCAAAATTACTTGGGGGGGGATACCCTCATTTTTTTTACAATATGTTTCTATTTACTTACCTCTCTATTTAATGTTAATCTTCTGGTAGTAGGGTTGTTTATGTAAGGTTAACAAATTGACCCCTGATTTGATAAAAATACGATCGACGGACCTGAGTCGAATGACACCAAAAACTAAACGTATTTCCACCCACTAGGGTTGAGACATGTGGGTAAAAATTTTGATATATCAACGCCCTTGTCTCAGTTTGATATAACCAAATACATAAACATAAAGTATCCTGAACTAATCTAAACTATTATTTACTATATTAAAGTACAATACTATTTTTCAGTGTTCCAGACACTTATGGATCACTTCACTTCGGTGTCCGTCCTGTCTGTCTGTCCTGTCACCCCCAATTCTTCTCCGAAAACTATATCCACAATTTATCTGATATAAAAAAAACTATATGCCTGGAAAATATGTTGGAGGTTTTTTTATTATACTTTTTCAGTACATTACTGCTACCGAGTCGAAGCGTCACTACTGTACAGGAAAACAAAATAGGTTTTTATTTTAATTTTTATTTGTTTATTAATTATATAAATATTTGGGTACTACATATTTTTGTTTTAAAAGGGTGGGAGAGATGGAAAAGATTTGGGTTTGAGAAATTATAACCACTTTTATTTCTAAAATGTCTAAATTGAGTCTCTTATACATTACTGACTAAGAAAAAACGTGAAAATACAAATTGGCTCTTAAAGATATAATACATGTCAGGGACCATAATTTAACTTATCCTAGGTAAGGATTTTATTTTACTTTAAAAGCAATCACCGTTCGAAATTCTTATTGCGCAAGTCCGACACCGATTTTTTTATATACTTAATATTGAAATCTACTCTTCTTTCTTCCGACTATAGCTAGGCACTATTGCCGGTTTTCTTGTTCTAGTGATGATCGTCCGCTCCATCTGTTTCTTGGACGTCCCATTGATCTGGTCCATTCGGCGACTTGTCTCTTGCTATCCGTACTATCCTGTTGTTTGCCATTCTTCCTATATGTTGTTCACCATTCCATTTTTCTTCTTCTTATCCACTGGTTGATATTTTCTATATTACAGTGCGTCTTCTTATATCTCCACTTCTTTCTCTATTCCCTCAGTGTCTAGTTTGTACATCTCCTAAGTCACTTCTCATTTCAGTTGATTCCAGCATCCTCTGTGTTATATTTGTATCAGGTTTTGTTTCAGTTGTGTAAGTCATTACTGGTCGTATCACGCTCTTGTATATTCTTGTTTTGGTCTCAACGGAAAGAGTATTTTTTTTGTAAATATGGTATCGCAGAGGTATTCCGCTATCATATTCACCTTGTTGACTAGATGTTTTAACTTCTTCCTCGATTTTTTGAAGCGATACTAGTGTTTTGGGGATGCCCAGGTAATCGACCTCTATCACCTGTCCTATTGGTTTTATTTTCCACCAAACAACTTGCACGTGATCGGCTCTTTTGAGATTACTGTTGTCTTGGCTTTTTAGTTGAGATGACATATTATATTGTTTTGCTGCTATACAGAATTCGTTTATAGCAGCCTTTGCAGATTCATTCTCAGTCGCAGCCATTATTATTGCGTCATCTGCATAACATATAATTCTAAGTTCTCTGTTAACCATTCTATATCCCTTTTTTCTTTTGACATTCTTTCTAATTTCATCCATGACATATTAAACAGAAGAGGACTTAAAGAGTATCCCTGCGTGATTCCAGATTCATAGTTGATTGGTTCTGTCATTCCTTCTGCTAATTTTGCGACTACTTTATTGTCTTTATATATACGAGCTGGTTTGAAAAGTCCGTTCAAAAATAAAAACTACTTATGTGTTTGGGGGTAAACCTTTTTTATTTTTCGACATAGTCTCCTTTTAGGCTTATTACACTTCGTCCAACGATGTTCTAGTTTGTTGATCCCTTCCGAATAATAGGATTTGTCCAAGTCCTGCAAAATATCCATTAGTGTCTGCAATCACCTCCTCGTTTGAATAAAATCTTTGTCCCGCCAGCCATTTCTTCAAATTGGGGAACAAATAGTAGTCCGAGGGAGCCAAGTCTGGAGAATAGGGGGATGTGAAACGAGTTGGAATCCTATTTCATTAATTTGCGACCATAATGCTGAGGTGTGTGCTGGGTGCGTTTGTCGTAATGGAAAAGGACTTTCTTGTGGGCCAATCTCGGGCGTTTTTCTTGCAGGTCGGTTTTTCAAACGGTCCAATAACGATGAATAATATTCACCTGTAATAGTTTTAACCCTTTTCCAAATAGTCGATGAGGATTATGCCTTGCGAATCCAAAAATGACAGTCGCCATAACCTTTCCGGTCCGAAGGAACGGTCTTCGCCTTTTTTGGTGCGGATTCCCCCTTGGTAACCCATTGTTTAGATTGTTGTTTGGTCTCAGGAGTATAGTAATGTATCCATGTTTCATCCACAGTGACGAAACGATGCTTAAAGTCCTCCGGATTCTTCTGGAACAGCTGCAAACCATCCTTGCAACACTTCACACGATTCCGTTTTTGGTCAAGCGTGAGCAATCGCGGCACCCATCTTGCGGATAGCTTTCTCATGTCCAAAGTTTATGCAAAATATTATGTACACGTTCAGTCGAGATGCCCCACAGCACTAGCAATCTCACGCACTTAACTCTTCTCTCATCCATCACCATACATGGATTTGATCAATGATTTCTGGAGTCGTAACCTCCACAGGTCATCCAGAACGTTCAGCGTCACTTGTGCCCATATGGCCAGTCCGAAAATTTTGAAACCACTTATAAACTGTTCTAATCGAAGGTTGCAGAGTCACCCACCATAATGTTTATCAAGCTTCTCTTTAGTCTCCTGAGGCGTTTTTGCCTTTCATAAAGTTAACGTTTAATCACCACACGAAATTCTATTTCGTCCATTTCTTGAAAATCACTCGACTTCCTTGATTCATACGAATGCCAAACACAAAGAAATAGACCAATATGGCTGAAACTTGGTTGTGCGTTCATTCAAGAGATGCTACTAACTAAACATGACCTCGATACGCGCGCCGGTGGTGCCATCTCTCGGACTTTGCACGGACTTTTCAAACCAGCTCGTATTTTCGATAGTTTCAATTAGGTCTAATGGGATGCTCCTGTTTATATAATAGATGAATTACTATTCTACACTGCTTTTTTAAGTCTATCAGCATAAGTACGCTAGACTGCTGTAATCTATGGATTTTTTTTTAACCTGTCTCACAATGAATACGGCATCGGTGCCTGAGCACCACCCCATTCTTGCTGTTCTTCTTCCAGTTGTATTATCGCGTTTATTTTTGTTATAATAATCTTTGTTGTTAACTTCAGCGTTACATTTTAATAGATTTGTGCCTCTATAGTTATTTGGATCTTTTTTTTCTTCTCCCTTCTTGTGCTATTGCTGTTCTCCATTCGTCTGGGATAATATTCGATCTTATACTCCTCTCTATAAGTGTATGGATATTGAAATCTTGACCCTTCAAATCTCACTGCCTTGTGAATGAAAGCACGCGCACATAATGTTGGGTGACATTCGATTCGGATTATGAAGATCCGTCAAATTACAGGTCATTTTATCTAAATTGGTCAAGTAACGTAAAGTATACTTGAACCACTCTTCTCTATGGAGAACTCCATCCTGGTTCTGTAGCCTAACATTAAATTCCTTTACTATAAAATGTATTTTATAATCGCACCTGACATCAAATATTTAGTGTTGCGTTTTGAAATCTGAATGAATATATTAAACCTTATATGTGTATATACCGTTAAGTCTCTTAAATTAATTTTATATATTGTCAAAACTGTTATAATAATAATAATAATAACGCTAATGTAACCTGTTTTTTGGTATTGGGCTATGGGATAATATTTGTTTAAATTTTTTTCACAATATAATTCTGATTTATTAGTTTTAAAATATGTTTAGTCGTATGGACGTGCCGGTAATCCGATTTACATAATAAATCGTTAATTAATGATTTTAAACAGTACTTCTCAAATAACACTTGTCAAGTTGTATTGCTGACAATGCTTAACTTTACGCAGCTTCGATACCGTTTAAAATAAGGGAAACAGTTTATTGAGGATTGCTAAAGATATGATAGTTATGCTGATGATATTCACAAAATTCAAATTAATTTAGTGGAACAATACAAAATTGTATTGTTCCACTGTCAAGCATAGGGGGGGGGGGTCTGTTTTAGTGTGGGGGTGCTTCTCTTTGGCTTAAGTGAGAGACATAGTAAAAAGTCGATAGCATTATGAGGAAAGAACATCATAAGAAAATTTATCGGAAAACGCCATACCATCTAGGTGTTAATCGGAAAGGAATTCGCGATAATGCATGATCCCAAAACATACTTCAAAGCTTTGTAAGGACTATCAAGCAAACCAGGAAGAAAAAAAAAGAACAAAATTCAAATTAACTTAGCTCTAGTGCTTAGAACCTAATTGTACAATTTCTTATTTATTAATTAATTAATTTTTGCAAAATGGCGAAATGCACCTCACGAGCCATTCTAGATCCAGCCTTTGCAGGAAATTCTTGTTTAGGAGTAGCCCTCTTCCAGGCATACTATAATCGAAATGGGACTGAAAACACTTAGCAAAACAACAAGAAGAACAGAAATTGAATCAAAGAGTAAAACAGTTAATGAAGCAAAGAAGAGAAATAGTGGATAAGACTACAGACGAATACTGGACTATAAATAAGGAGCTATCTAAGAAAATTAGAAGAAACGAAAGACAGAAAAATGCAGAGGAGATTAAAAAAAACGTTGTAGAACAAAATAAGAATTTAAAAGTTTTTTTTAAAAAAAAGAACACAATAGGAAGGAAGGACATATACAAGATAAAGGACATACATGGTAATATCATAACAAGCAAAAGAGATATTTTTAAGATCATTGAATTATTTTATCAACAATTATATACCTTACAAGATAAAAGAAAAGAAATTCAACATACCAAAAGTCCTAAATCAGGGATCGGAAGAAATCCCAGAGATCACAGAAGAAGAAAACACATCAGCCATGAAGGATATGAAAAATAACAAAGCGCCGGACGAAGACAATATTGTAATAAAGGCAATTAAACAAGGAGGACAACAAATTATCAAGGCTCTATAAATGCAATTTAATAAATGCCTCTTGGAAGGAATAGGAATGGAATAATGCTATCACTGGTATAGAAACAAACAACCATCTGCTTACAGTTAAAGTCCTCATCGAAAAATGTATAGAATATAATACTGATATTCGTGGATTTTGAAAAAGGCTTTTGTTTGCTAAATGTCGTATTGATCATGGATATCGTTGACTCAACCTGAACTAACCTGAACCATCCGCCAGCAAATTTTAAATCGAAAAAGGAGTTCGCCAAGGTGATACGCTCCCTCTCAAGATTTTCGTAACATTTCTAGAAAGTTTTCTACAATCAAACATGGGAAAAAAAATGGGCTTAACATAGACCGTGAAAAGTTAAATCACTTTTGTTTTGCCGACGACATTGTCTTAATAACAGATAATATGCAAAAAGCACAGACTATGCCGCACATGCTTCAAGAAGCTTCAGGAAGGGTTAGTTTAAAAACCAATCTGACTGAATAACTTGGAGATCGAACAAGTACAAACCGATATAAATACTTAGGACATGAAGTCAGCATAGGACTAAACAAAAAAAAAAACACATGAAATTCAGCGGAGAAAAGGTGGACTATATATTTAAATATAATCTTCCTAATGCGTACTACCCATTCTTACGTACGGACGCGATACTTTCACATTGACGAAGAAAAATATCAACAAAGTATGTGTCATGCAACGAAAAGTGGAAAGGTCAATGTTAGGCATTACTGTTAGAGATCACATCCCAAATCACTTTATCAGGAAAAGAACGAGAATACAAGACGCAGTTAAATTCATCATTCTACAGCCTAAATGGAACTGGGCTGGACATGTTGCTAGGTTTAAGGATAGACGATGGACAAAAAAAAAAACTTATAAAGCGGCGACCAAAATCCCGAAGCCTATCGAACTAGAGGTAGACCACCTAGTCGATGGACTGATGATTTGAAAAGAATGGCTGGAATTGGGTATAAGTGGCCCAGAACAGAAAAAAGGTGGCAAGACTTGAAGGAGGCTTTCATCCAGTGGCAATATAAGCTGATGATGATGAAGCATACTAAATATTTTTAATGTGGTCTCAGCCAGTATCAAGAATTTTTTTATTTAAAAATTTGCGAAATTTGCTTACAAATGTCACTAATATCATTACAAAGGTATTAAATGGACAATAAAACCAATAATCTAATTATAGAAATTACAAATCCTATAATAATAAACTTTACGAGTATTGAATCGTGACATGCCTTACCTGTTTAATGACACGATCACAATTGTATAAATAGTCTTAATTTAAGACTACCTATCAATTTATTGCGTTATTACCCTTAGCAGTATAAACAACATATTGCATTTTTTCTTTATAAATCATTTATAACCAGTTAGTAAGGTTATTTATTCAGTACTTCAATTATACAGAGTGTTATATAATATATATAAAATATATATATATATATATATATATATATATATATATATATATATATATGTATATATATGTATATATATATATATATATATATATATATATATATATATATATATATATATATGTATATATATATATATCATATATATATATATATATATATATATATATATGCTATTAATATATGGAGAGTGCAGAGAAAAACCGACAAGCCGCCGAGTTGTACATGGCAAGATATCCCGATAGGAGGCACCCACCCAACAATTATTTTTTAAGGGTAGAGCAGCAGTTTAGAAGGCAACCGATAGAACCTGTTGATGTATTTTGTTGGTGACGAAGATCAGTCAGAAATCAATGTATTGGCCATTGTTCAGGTAGATCCTACAATTTCAATAAGATATGTTGACGAACAAACCGGTTGAAATCGTGAAACCGCTCGCCGCATTTTAAGAAAATGTAAATTCAGGTCCCATAAATATCAAATAAATCAACATTTATTTCAAACAGATTAGCAAAGAAGAATGGATGGTAATTGGTTTTTGCAAAGATACCACCTTAGTAACCAATTTCATTACAACATACCTATTTTCGGATTAATCTAGATTTACCAATTTGGGTCTATTTAATCGTAACAATACTCGATATTGGGCCCAAGAAAATCCTAGAATTATGCGAAAAAGTACCTATCGAGAAAGATTTGGCTTTAAACGTATAGTTGGGTATCCTTGGCACAAGAATTATTTGTCCTATTATAATTTGATGGTGCGTTAAATGGAGAGAGATATTTGGAGTTCATTCTTTACCTTTAAATCGTGGAGACATTACTTTCCAGCAGGATGGCGCTCCAGCCCACAATAGTACAAATGTAGTAAATTTCTTGAATCAAAGATTTAGTGCAAATTGGTTAGGTACCAATGGACCTAATAAGTGACCTGCAAGATCACCAGATCTTGATTTTTTTATATGGAACCATCTAAAAAAAAGTTTACAAAAATCCACCAACAGACAGAAATGATTTAGAAATGCGCTTAAGAAGAGCAGTAAATCAAATTACTGAAATTCAGTTGGAGAACGTTATGAAATCCACGGTGAGGAAAACAAGATTGTGTAGGATTAACAACGGACAACGTTTTGAACATTTGGAATAAATACCTAGCAAATTTATATCTAGTATAAAATAGTTTTTAGCTATTTATTTTTTATTGTGTTACTTAAAATATTACTTGTTTCTAATATTAATTAATTGCAAATATTGGTTTTGTTGTGTTATTCTTATTATTAAATGTTTTGGTTTTATTATTTGCATTCAAATATTTATTTAATAAATAGGTTTCTTACTTTCTGAAAATAATAATAAATCTAATTGGCGTTAGATAGTTCTGTTAGATGTTTGTTGGCAAAAAACCTGTAATGTGTTATTAGGTTAAATAAAAAATATGTGTTCCTATCTTAATTTCGGTGATATTGATCATTATTTAAAGAGAAAATTCTGTAACTGAATGTAAAACATAAAATTTTGAAGGAGCCACTGAGACTCGCGAAAATGACACGATAAATGGATAGTCTTAAATTCTTTCCAAAGTGAGATAAAATGAACAAAAATAATTGCTAGTATATCCGCCATTACCCCGTAAGTCTAAGAGTTTAAATCAGTTTTTGCCGGTCACCTGTCAAACAAATGTCAACTTGTGACTAAATTAAAGGGTGTTGCATGTTGGCTGTGTCACCCGGTATATATATATATATATATATATATATATATATATATATATATATATATATATATATATATATATAATATATATATATATATATATATATATATATATATATATATATATATATATATATATATATATATAAATATATATATATATATATAATATATATATATATATATATATATATATATATATATATATATATATATATATATATAATATATATATATATATATAATATATATATATATATATATATATATAATAAAGAAGAAAAGATCAGTAAACGGGCTCACTGGTAACAACCAAAGCGGGGTGTAACTTAAGGATAGCCTTTAGGATTACAGAGTGAACAAAAAAGTCTTAAAGTTCTTAGTAACTGAGGTTTTATTCTAATATCGAGCTTTCGATGCCAGAACTTAGAGAAAAGAACTCTCATAACCCAGTGCACCCTCTGGAAAGCTATATGGTAATCTCAAAAAGAAGGATAGTAGGAAACACTACCATAATTTTAATTTTTTAAATCTGAGTTGTTAGCTTAAAAGAGCGAGCTTACTGAATATTTACAGGCAGTTCTCTGTTGAATGAAAATCCGATCTATATCAATTGCAGAAAATGAAGTATTACCACTTGATTTTAAACAATTATTAATGCAGAACCTATCTTTATACATCATCATCAATTATAATTAGCAATTATTAAAACTATTATTAATTATTAAAAATTAAAATTAGCGAACAAGACGTATTACAGCCATTTTGAAATGTAACAAAAATGGTTATTTTTTAAATTTTAGTGATTTTCAATTTATCTAAAATGTCACTGCTGTCAGGAACAAAACATGCGTATTGAGTAAAAACGTTTAAAACCGTCTTACGGTCGTTTATTATAATGAAAAATAAACCAACAAATATTACTGATTTATGGAGCAACAAAATTCAAAGAAACTCCGTTGTAAGCATCACTGGTTCTTATTTTTTAGTTTGTTCTTGAGACAATAAATGTGTGTATATGGAGCTTAAGCCTTCGACGTCTTTTTCGTGGTTAAGACTATTAAGGCAATTTTTTATGTTGCACATCTCCAGAAAATTCTGTCTGAACATGTTGCTTTCAGTATCGAAAGTCTGGTACAACGAAACCTTCATTTTGGACACTGAAAGCAGACGGAATTTTCTGGAGATGAGCTACATAAAAAATTGCATTAATTTATCTTAACCACAAAAAAGACGTCGAAGGCTTAAGCTCCAAATACACATATTTATTGTGTCAAGAAGTGCGTGCTCGAATAATTTGTGAAAAATGCAAACACGATCCAAGATCTGAAGATAAGAGTTCCTGGACGGCCTGTATATGAAAGGGGGGTGAATAATTTCTTGTCTAATGATCCGGTTAGTTGTTGATAGTCCTGTTTGACGTTCAATTAAATGAGTACTAATTCCAGGATTATCGTGTACAATTATAAGGATATCCTCTTCAGCATCGGGTACTTTAGCTTGTGAAGGCCGCCCAGCATTACTCCTGATCGGCTTATTGGCAAAAATCTGATGGTTAGGAATCCGACGATGCGGAAATCTTTACAAAAACCAAACACTAAAATCATATCAGTTTGCTCACCAAAAGTGTACTCCATAATAATCTAGATTTAAAACACTGTTGAGCTTGAGAAGGGATTAATTCTTGTTAATACTCATAAAATTTTTTTGATGTCTGTCAAAAATTATTTTCTGTCAGTATTACTACAAGCCAGTTAAATCATAGAACATATGCTATCTTACATCATTGCCAGAGTGATTTTTGAGCGTTGCCAAGTAACTATACAATGTGCAGAAACGTGTGAAGGAACGCATCTGCAAATTTGACAATGGAATTAAAAAATGGAAACAAACATCCCCCTATCTCAGAAACTGTTGCTCGGAGCAATATTTACTAAAATAAAAGTATAATTTTGACACCCTGTATCTCAAAAACTGCGAATTTTTAGACTAAGGTAAGTTGAGTTAAATGGTCATATTTTCATCCCAGAAATCCACAGTAACTTTATGTACATAGAATACTGGAATACCCTATATATATATATATATATATATATATATATATATAATATATATATATATATATATATATATATATATATATATATATATACAGTCCCTGGCCAAATTATTAGACGCACTGTATTTTTTTTAGTAATTTTATGTTTCTTAAGAGTTTTTATGCAATAATGGTATATTTAAACTACAATATTATTGATTTTTATTTAAAAGAATTGTTGTAGACTACATATTTGTATTTATTTTTAACATATGGCAACACTGTGTTGACAAAGTGATACATGAACGTAAACAAGTACAAACCTGTATCAGTCGCGATCGGAATCGAGTCAGGTACGGACGTGTTTCTGTGGCTTTATGGACTGTGATTGTTTGTTTAACAGTTTTATACTACTCAGTTATTAGTTTATTTTGTATGCAGTGTTTTAAAAAAGTAATTGGACTATTTTCATTATGGGTAGAAAAGGCGATCTTTCACCACGTAAAAAAGCCCCGCCAGGAAGCCCAAGTTAACAGCTGCAATGAAAGCAAAGCGCCTGAAGTGGGCCAAACAATGGCAAGATAAAGATGTGGACTTCTGGAGATCGGTAAGATACAGCAATTTAATCAATAATTGATACATTATTATCATTTTCAGTTAAATAAAGCAAATAAACATGGAAGTTTATATATTTTTCCTATTTTTGACAGGTCTGCTTCAGTGACGAAAGCACATTCGAAATTTTGCAGAATAAAGCTCAGTATGTGCGTCGTCGTCATGGAGAAAAATTTCATCCTGATTGTGTCGTCCCGACGGTTAAAAAAACATCCCACCAAAGTGATGATTTGGTCAGTCATCAGCGGCAAGGGCACTGGACGTCTGTACGTCGTCAAAGGAATAATGAGGCAAGATCAGTACAAAGAAGTATTACAAAATCGGTTGATTCCGCAGCTCAGAGAATGGTTTCCAAATGGGGAACCATTCACTTTCATGCAAGATGGAGCTCCCTGCCACACTGCTCGGTCTGTTAAAGCTTTTTTGGCAGAAAAAAATATCCCTCTGTTGGATTGGCCGGTAATAGCCCTGATATGAACCCCATTGAAAAATGTGTGGGAGCTGATGAAAAGAGAAGTGGCTAAAGATGTGATTACCAACAAAACCCAGCTCCTAGAAAAGATTATTCATGTGTGGAATCATCATCCTCAAATGCAGGAGACAGTACAATCTTGCATTGATAGCATGCCGCGCAGAATTAAAGCTTTGATAGCGGCTAAAGGTGGCTCAACTAAATATTGACTTTTACTAACATTAATTTCACTTTTCTTTAAAACTTAATAAACTTATGCTTTTCTAAAATTAATGCTGTTTTATTTATGTCAAATAAATAGGTAATTGATTGGATAATATAAAAATAAAAAACAAATCAATTTAAAATAATAAAAAACCGTACAATATCACTCGGTAATTAATATTTTACATGAAATCTTGCAGTGCGTCTAATAATTTGGCCAGAGACTGTATATATATATATATATATATATATATATATATATATATATATATATATATATATATATATATATATATATGAAAAAAAAATAAAAAAAAAACATATTTTCTTTGATGAGAACAGTGATGAATGAATTAAGTAATAATTACTAACAAAAAATGCCTACTGCCCTGACTTTTTAGGAATAACTATTTCATAACTGTACATCCGATATTAAGCCGATTTAATTTGTGTCTAAAAATAATGGATTGCCTTTTGCGGATGAATAGTTAAACATACGCATTTCAAAGACACCGAACAGGCAATTGTCTATAATAAATCTATACTATAATTAAATTCATGAAATTATTCAATTTCTTATTTTACACAACGCCATGTATAGATGCGTTTTAAATTAAAAATAATAGTACAAGTTGTAAAATAGTAATTATACCAGCTTGATAGTCCCGTTGAAGCTGTTGACGGAGTTAGTTAACCGATTTTATCATTGAAAAGCACTCTACTTTCCTTGTTAACTAATAAAAATGTAATTGTTTTCAGGTAAGCCAATATTATGTTTGAAAAGGAACTAACAGTATCAAGCTTCAAATTACAGTAAGTAGTCCTTATTTTATTAACATCATTTTTCTAATGCGCATAGCACAGATGTGCAGGAAAATCCCTAAAGCGCTACAGAAGACACACGTTGGTCTTGAATTGCTGCAAATTGTACTTGGTGGGAAACACAGTCCTGGGCAAATCATTTTCAAAAAATCCATATGATTTTTAGGAAGTACCAACCTTCAAACGAAACGTATCAAAATTTCATGATATTTCGACGATTAGTTTAGAAGTTACAGTGGTTTTAGCGACGCTACTTTTGATATTTTCAAACTAATGGAAAAAATCGAATTTTATGTGTTGATTAAACACTGTTTTTTGGTGGGAAAAAATACCGTTCAAGTAAAGCGATGGCTTGGTAAGGGTTACTGGGACTCTGCTCCTGGAAAAACCACTCATCATTTACTGGTATGCTGAATTTAAACGCAATCGTACGGATACAAATGATGCTGAATACTCGGGATGCTCAAATGAGGTGGGTACACCCAAAAACATCAAGAAAATCTACAAAATTGTTTTGGATGACCGTAAAGTGAAATTGTGTGAGGTAGCTGACACTCTAAAGATGTCAAAAGAACGTGTTGGTCATATTTTACATTAACATTTGGGCATGAAAAAGCTCTGTTCGCAATGGGTACCGCGTTTGCTCACAGTGGACCAAAAACAACGTGTTGTTGACTCTGAGCGCGGTTTGGACCCGTTTAAAAAAAGGAGCCCAATAAAAAGGATTTTTTCTTGCGATATGTGACAATAGGTGAACCATGGCTCCACCACTACACACCAGAATCAAATCGGCAGCCAGCTGAGTGGATAACAACCGGTGAAAGCCGCCCGAAGCGACCAAAGACACAACAGTCGGCTGGGAAGGTTTTGGCCTTTGTATTTTGGGATGTGCATGGAATAATTTTCATGGACTATACTGACAGCAATAGCGAATATTATATAAAGTTATTGGTGCTTTTGAAGACAGAAATCGCAAAGAAATAGACAATGCACCGTGTCACAAGTCAACGGTTACGAAGGCAAAACTACCATATTCTCCAGATTTGGCCCCCAGCGACTATTATCTATTCACAGACCTCAAAAATATGCTCGCGGGAAAGAAATTTGGCTCCAATGAAAGAAGTTATCGCCGAAACAGGCCTGTTTTAAAGGCAAAGAAATCCATCTACAAGAAAAGTATAGAAATGTTAGAAAAGCCTTGGACTAATTGTATCGCTCTTGAAGGAGAATATATTGATGAATAAAGTCAAATTTTACAAAAAAAAATGTGTTTTAAGTAACTAGACCAAAAACTTGTCAGCCTACGTGTTAAAAGAATTCTTGAAAAGGGTTATACAAGGACGTAACAAGCAGAACCTCACACGGATGTGACGTATTAGCGCGACATGTATTCCTAACTTTCACCGCTCTGTGTGGAATTAAGAGGTTTTATCTACCTGCAATTTTTGGAAAAATGTACATTTTTTCCGTTGTATGCCTCCTTCGTTACGTCGATTATTTATTTACGTCTGTTCCGGGTACGAACGAGGATGTTACAATTTATGACGTTAAGATTTTCACGCCATTGTCGATAGGTTATATGTTTAGAGGAACAGTTTTTTTTGTATTTTGGATCGAACCAAAGTTTGTGGTTAGAACGGCATTTCTTCGAAAAGGCAATGTAAGCTTCCATGCTAGCGGAAATCTCCTGAGCGCAGTCAGATGGATCGTCGGATCGGAAACAAACATCCAACTGACAGAAAGTTCGAAAATATTTCATGAGTTCTTTCCATTTTGTGAATTTGTAGTGCCACATACAGTATCTCAAATAAGAACGTGTCCGCGATAATTCATTTTTAGTAGATGCGATTCTAGCGATTCAACAAAAAATCGGTAGGGGAAACCTTTGTGTACAACCCATTTTAGTAAAAGTATCAATTGATTCCGAACTTTCGTCGAAATCATGTAAAATCCACTTGTTTGCGCGTCGATTCGAGGAAGTCTTTCTTAGTTCCCATCCAAAAGGACCTAAAATGACACATTCCGCGGCGGCTAAATATATTAAAAAAGTCGGTCCCGTTTATGAAGAAGTGGATAAATCATTTTAAACGAAACGAAAAATGTTAACCACTTGCCAAAACGTGGCTCGGTAGGCAAACCCACTCAGAAAATCGAAAAAACGAATCGTGTCTTTGTTTTCCCGGAGCCCGAAATTGACGCTTCATCAAAGAGATGCAAAATTAAGAAAATCGGGTTTGAATGTGTCCCATAAGACCATTCGACAAGATCTTCGTGCTCATAATGTCAAATTCCAAAGCACGTTGAAAAAACCTTTTCTGGGCGAAAATCACGTGGCGAAGCGGCTCGCTTGAGCCCACGATAAGATACTAGAGTGGCCCTCAGAATTGCCGGACGCAAAAACGTTTGGTCCCTTGTAAAGAGAGAGCTCAGATAAACGAGTCTGAAGACTTTAACTTAGTTGTCTCGCAAGATTCGAAAAATTTACAGAGTACGCAGAAAATCTCGTCGACAGCATGTCTCGAAGATGCCAGGCGATTATTGATGCAGGAAGCGATTAGACAACTTACTAAGATAGTTGCGCCATTGTTAGCAAACCAGTTGATGGCAAAAAATGTTCTCGAAACACATTTTTAAAGAATACGAGAGGTTACGTTCTTACTTACAGACTGTAAGTAAAAGAAGTGATAGATAGAAGTGTCTAACTCCATCAACACAAAAAATAAAGACCATGCTATGGTATAGCGAGATGCCTAAGCTAAAAACCGATCTTAAAAAGATGTGGAGTGACATCAAAACAGTCAGTGGTAAGATACTCGATGTCCAAATCGCAAGTTTTTTGGTGTGAAGAAACCTAACGGCAAATTTGCCGCGAAAGCGTAAGTCTCTGGTTTAATGGTTAAAAACAGGTCAGCAAGACTAACGAAGTTTCCGTCCATCCTGCTTGCTAAACTTATCAGCCTATCAGTCTTCATCCGATGAGCCATTATATATTTTTCTGTCTGAAGATCACAAATTGGGACACATTTGTTGTTCTTCTATCAGTTCATCCTCTTTTCCGTTTATACCCCTATTATTCCGTATTCTCAATCTAATAACTCATTTATATTCCCTTTCTTCGATTACAATTTTTTGATATCCTATTTTCACCCTTTTTTCATTCTTTCTCTCGTTCTCTGCTATATGCTTCAATTTCTTTTGAATGTCCCGTTCATCTTTTGTTATATCGTTGTTTATGTAAACTCTCTCTCTCTCTTAGGTTTCTCAGTTTGTTTTTATTTTTCATTACAACTTCTTTATCTATACGAGCGATCACGTTCTTACTTGACACACTGTATTACGTGGTCTGGGAGCCTCTCTGTGAGTGGTAATATACTCGATGTCAAAAAGTTTATGTGGGAAGAACCTAATGGCAGATTTGCGGTGAAAGCGTAAATCTCTGGCTTAATGCTTAAGAACAGGTCAAGAAGACTGCCGAAGCCTCCGTCCATCCGGTTTGTTAAGGTTATCGGCCTATCAGTCTTCGTCCGATGAGCCATTATATATTTTTCTGTCTGAAGATCACAAATTGGGACACTGCTTTAAAAAATTCCATTCTACTTACTTAATCCTTAAGCCTTTCTACCCCTTTTGTTAGGAGTATAAGGCCCGTGGAGTTGTGTTATTCTATATCTGTCTTTTCCATATTTCCTTCTATATCCTTCCATCCTCTTTAAATTGCCGATTGCCTCTTTTGTTTCTTCTGTTTGTGTGAGTTCTGTATCTTGTTCCGGTATTATGTCTCTATGTTGATTTTTGTATGCTATGTCATTTCCATCTATTAGATCTTTATAATATTCCCTCCATAGTTCCATAATTTTGTGTTCTTCTTTTATGACATTTCCATAATTTTTTGCATCCATTTCCTTTTCTTTCTGTTTCTGTGATTCCTACATAGTGCATTTGTTGTTCTTCTCTCAGTTCGTCCTCTTTTCCGCTTATACCCCTATTATTCCGTATTCTCAATCTGATAACTCATTTATATTCTCTTCCTTCGATTACGATTTTTTTTGATAGGTCATTAATATAAAGTAGAAATAACAGAGGACTCAAAACAGAGCCTTGTGGAACTCCACAAGTGACACTCAATTCACGCAACTCATTACCGTTAAAATAAACGGTCAAGTGCAAGTTGAACTTGCACAATTAGTGTTCCGTACGTTGATTCTTTTTGAAATAAAAAATTTTGTTAGGGTGGTATAAAATGATCAGTGTCTTCACAAAACACACCCCAAATGAGTTTTCAACAAAATTTGTTTCCAATCTTTACTGAAAACTGGTGACCATGAAATATTGGTTTTTTTCTATACCAGATAAATTATTAAAGGTAATGATAATTTTCGTTCAATCTATACCCCGTGGAGAATATTCCAGGATTTTTTCAAAATTTTTTGATCAGTACTTTTCGAGATAAGGTAGGGGACAGCGATTTTTCACGATTTTTTAAAAGTAATACGAAGAAAAGTGTGCGCAAGTATTACATTATATATATATTTTTTACTCGTGTTTTCACAAGCTTTCATTTGACACCACACTCGATGACCTAGTAAAAAAATTTTTTTTTCACTTTCGATTTCACCCCTCAAAACGAATCCCTTAAGTCAAAATTTATGTTACGGTGATATAAAATGATCAGTGACTTCACAAAACACACCCCAAATAAGTTTTCAACAAAGTTTATTCCAATCTTTACTGAAAATTGATGACCTTGAAATTTCTGTTTTTTTATATAACAGATAAATTATTACAGGTAGTGCACTCGTGATAATTTTCGTTCAATCTACACCCCGTGGAGAATATTCCAGAATTTTTTCAAAATTTTTTGATAAGTACTTTCCAAGATAAGGCGGGTGGACAGCGGTTTTTCGCGATTTTTTAAAAATAATACAAAGAAAAGTGAGCGCAAGTATTACATTATATATACATTTTTTACTCGTGTTTTCACAAGCTTTCATTTGACACCACAATCGATTACCCAGTAAAAAAAATTTTTTTTCATTTCCGATTTCACCCCCCAAAACTAACCCCTTAAGTCAAAATTTAATTTTCAAAACTACATGGCTCTGATGAGGCCATCAATTCCTATATTGCTACCAAATTTCAACTTTCTATGACAAGTAGTTTCGGAGAAAATCGGGTGTGACAGACGGACAGACGGACAGACAGACGGACAGACAGACGGACAGACACCGAAGTGATCTTATAAGTGTTCCGTACGGAACACTAAAAAAACAGATTGACAGCGCGATGATAATAATAAGATGCCAACCAGACCAACGCCACACCTCTGAATCCGTAGATTTCAAACTTACTCGGCAATATCCTATGATTCACACAACTGTGATGTGGCACAATAGAGACATAGTACAGTTGGAATGCGACATCAGTGGGTATATAGTGAAAATCGTAGATTGGTGTCATTCAAATTATCAAACCCTGAATATTTCTAAAACTAACATTGTTTCATTTAAATGTCAATTGAACGATATCTCACTTGATTCGCAAATTATTGAAGGCTTGACTTATAACAAATTTTTCGGTTTGTTTATAGACACTAAATTGAGATTCTCTACTCATATTTTGCAGCTTTGTAAGAGGATTGCCAAGGGATGTTTTGCCTTGAGAGTAGTGTCTCGGGAATTAGATATTTCCATAGCGAGAAATGTATACTTTGCTCTAATTGAATCGCACCTCCGTTATGGGGTATGTTTCTAGGGTTCCTGCTCTAACCAATTATTGAATAAGGTCTTTATGCTACAAAAGCGAGCATTGCGTTATATGTTCCAATTGAGTTCCCGGCAATCCTGCAAGAGTGTGTTTATTACTAAGAAAATTCTAACAGTGCCTTGTATATTTATTATTGAAACAGCCTGCCTTATACATAGTAAGTTTGAGGGAGAGATAGGGGCTTCTTGTGCGTCCACGACGCGTTCATCTTATGTGGCCTCACTACCCATTCCCTCTTCAGCTTTAATAAGGGACTCTATAATATATATGAGTAAGAAAATATTCAACCACTTGCCTTTGAACGTCAGGAAAATTTTAAATAATAGCCGATTTAGGAGGGAGGTTCGGAAGCTCTTAATTGGGAGGGCCTACTATTCAGTTAAGGAGTTTTTTGATGACACTCTTTGATTGCCGAGTGTGTATATGGCGTGTAAGTGTATATATCTTTTTCTTTTTAAAATCTAGAACGCCTTCTGGTAATAGATCACTTCCAACGGGTGGATCTTCGATTTTAAATTGGTCACCACCATTAGAAATAATATTCCAATATTTAAACTGCTCTTGTTCATTGCCATTTTTTAAAAGATTTTTAAAATCATCTGTAGTATAATAGGAGTAGAAAACATACCATGGCAAATTTTTAGCTTTCATTGAATATTCTTTAATGTTGTAAATTTTAAACTAGTTTTACAGTAAATTGGACAGTTTATTTATTAAGAAAATGTGAATATAGATAGCGGTCACGTTCTTACTTGACACACCGTATTACGTGGTCTAGGAGCCTCTCTGTCAGTGGTAACATACTCGATGTCGAAATCGCAAGTTTATGGTGGGAAGAACTTCATGACAGATTTGCAGTGAAAACGTAAATCTCTGGCTTAATGCTTAAAAACAGCTCAACAAGACTGACAAAGTCTCCGTCCATCCGACTTACTAAGCTTACCGCCCTATCAGTCGTCGTCCGATGAGTCATTATATATTTTCCTCTCTAAAGATTACAAAATGGGACACTGCTTTAAAAAATTCCATTCTAATTGTCCTAAAAATTCTTGACCACGTGTCCTAGAAATAGTCTGATAGAACAACAAATAAAACAGCTCACAATAGAGCAAGCATATCAAAGACCACGTTATAAAAATATTTATTACCAATAAAATATATTAATTTACCGTTTTAATCGACCTCTTCGGATCAGATAAGGTGTTACGGCAGTGGTAATTAACGGGTGAATTAATATCATAAAAAAAATTAATGGGTAACTTCGGCATCTATTTGATAGATAATGAGAGCCATGGTTACACTGGTGATAGGAGATTATTATGTAATTGCGTTAATAATGATCGGTATCAGCTGGGCAATCAGTGGTGTCGGTTTTATTTCAAGCAATGGTAAGTAGGGAATTAGAGACACCCAATACAGCTTGCTTAAGCGAAGATCAACACGAGGTCTCCTAACCGATATAGTGCTACAGTTAGTTTTCAGGACCCACACTGTATATTATAAACTAATGGTGCCATCTGCAAATTTAGCATATCATTCTAAAGCTGCATGCTTTCCCGATTTTTATTTGAGATAAGATATTTTATTGAAGAAGGCTGTAATTAAAGGCCATAGATATATTCGAATCGATGAAAAAAGTGCATGACAATGATTGTTTATGCAGAACTCCTTCTTTATCCGTCATCCTACATAAGGACGTGGTGCTATCATGGTATTTGTCCAACTATTTTAGCCCATGTTTCTCGGTCTTGGGTTTGATATGATAAGTTCGGAAATATGAGCCCAGTTGTTGTTTTAATATAGTCCGACCACCGGATAGGAGACCGTCCTCTCGGTCTTTTGCCCTCAACATTACCTTCCACAATCATCATCAATCGCTCTACTATGTCCCTCCCTTTTGCTATTTATGTAGAACACAAGTTTCTTAATGAAATAAACAATTCTTGGATAGAAGACAACAGCTTGAGGACAAGAAACACACAAAAAGACCATTATCCAGACCATTCCGAGTCTTTATTATTGAACGCCAAAGCTATTAGACAAAATTTCACTAAATCCAATATCAACATCATTATCATATATCAGCCCTTAGCGTCCACTGCTGGACATAGGTCTCCCTTAATCTTTTCCAATTAAACCGGTCTTGAGTTTTTTAGATTCACTTTCCCGCTACTCTTCTCAGATCATCTGTCCATCTGGTGGGTGGTCTTCCTCTATTCCTACACGCTTCTTGTCTAGGTCGCCATTCCAACACATTCTTAGTCCATCTGTTATCTTTTGTTCTGGCTAGATGACCGGACCAATTCCATTTCAAAGATAGAACTTTCTCAACTGCATCTATCACTCTCGTTCGGCTCCTAATTTCTTTACTTGGGACTCGAAGAGACAAACCCAACATTGACCGCTCCATTGCCGCTTGAGTTACCCTTATCTTATTTATTGTCTTCTTTGTCAAAGTTAGATATGCCTGATTTCAGCGTTTCTCGTAGTTTGCCAAATGCGCCCCAAGCTAGCGTAACTCTCCGTTGTAATTCATGAGTTCATTTAGAGTGGTGCATGATCTGCGCGATCTGTTAACAGGACTATGTAATCGGCGAATCTCAAGTTATTCAGCATTTCTCCATTTATATTTATGCCCATGTTGCTCCGATTCAGATTTTTAAACATGTGTTCCAGAAGTTCGACTTGGAATTTGTTTATTTTCCTACGTTATTTAACTGATGATGTTGTCTGACAGTAGATATGTCTTAGTATTTCGATATACCTTGAATCTATACAGCATTCAGCAAAAAAAGTATATCCTGGTTCACTGAATCGAAGGCCTTCTCATAATCCACGAAGATTAAGAAAGTCCACCTGTTAGCTGAGCTCTTTACTAGATACTACTGTTAATTTCCGGGAGACAACAACACCCATCTTACTTAATGTGCTAGCAAAGAGGCCCGATATTATCTCCAGTCAGGATACAAGGAAAACAATCCTAATGCACTAAGGTAAGAAAAGAACTTCTGAAATTTATGCAGTACCTAGTATACAGTCTGTCAAGTAAGAACAGGATCGCTCGTATTCTTGTTCTTACGTTCTTACTTGACAGACAAAAAAAATGGTCCGAACTAACTACGTCAGTTTTTTCAGACTTTTTAACCTATTCTGAAAAAGAGTTATATTTTCTTCCTGCTAGAAACATGTTAGAGTTCAGCCGATACCTAACAGCAATTACTGACTAGCATTGCTTTCAAATAAAATCGAAAGTTATGGAAGACTCTCTTGCATCTGTTAAACTACCTAAAAGGATTTAATATTATTAGCAACCATTAATATGGCTATCGTAAGCAAAGATCAACAGAAAATCGTCGAATTTATAACACACTAATTGGGAATAACCAATTGAATATGTCGGGGATTCTCAACCGTGTTTGGTTCTACGGATTGTTGACTATAATACACTATTATGGTGTGTTTGAAGGGTTTTGTTCATAGCTCTCGAGTTTCTTCAGAAAGTGTTTTTTTACAAGTGGCAGTTGACGAATTTTTGCTGATCCCTTTGCTATCAACGATGGTGTTCCCCGAGGATCCATACTGTTATTTACTACCATTCTCTTTTACATTAACGATCTGGTGGAAAAGACCAGGAATCCAGTCCGCAGCGTTGCCTATCACAATATACTTATTTCTTCATGTACCTTGATGAATGAGAAGGAATTTGAAGCGAATTAAAAGCTTGGCTTGCATTAAAAAATGTTGTACATAATTTTTTGGTAATCACAAACATCTAGACTACAAAAATATTGTCGCAACGTTGTTTGATAAATATGAAAAATTGGGATGCAGTATAAAACTCCACTTTCTAGATTCACACCTGGATTTTTTCCCTGAAAATCTTGGTGATTTTAATGAAAAACAGGGAGAACGATTTCATCAAGACATCAGAACTATGGAAACAAGATACCAAGGTCGATGGAATGTGAATATGATGGCTGATTACTGGCCAATAAAACGTGATATTCTAGACGCAATCCATGAAAAAGTCACTCCCAGGCGTAATTTTATGGAAAAACACAAAAGATATCACTCAGAATAATCGTAATATAACAATTGTAATTGATGTGTCATGAAAGACTGATTTTGTCAAATTTCCACTTTATTTAGTTTCAGTTCATAAAGAATTAAATCATCTACAGACAAGGGGACATTTACAAGTCTATGCAACATACTGTGGTAAACTGTATATTAATTTTCTTGACTTAACGATAACCAGACATTACAACAAACACAAATTCTCTATTTTTTACAAACCTTCACATAAAGATACTACAATAAACATAAAGTCAGCTCACCCCCTACAACACAAATTGCCAGCTTACCACAGTATGTTGCATAGACTTGTAAGTGTCCCCTTATCAGTAGATGTTTTTAATAAAGAATTAAATCTAATAAAACAAATTGCTGTTAACAACGGATATTCTCCTGACACCATAGACTCAATTCTAAACAAAAAATTAAAAAATAAAGCTATTTCTTTAGTATACCCCAAGAAAGAAAACACAGGGAAAAAATATAATATTTTAACCCATTTTGGTAACACGTCAGAGAAAATTAAAAACCACTTAAACAAATATAATATCAACATAGCTTTTAGAAGAAACAACTCATTGGGAAAATTCATTAAAAACGCAAAGGGAAAACAAAATAGATCAAAAAAATTTGGAGTGTATCAGTTGAATTATGGTTCTTGTCATAAAAGTTGCATAGGTCAGACAGGTCGCTCATTCGAAACTCAGATTTCAGAACATAAAAGAAGCTATTTAGAAAACAAAACTGACTCAGCGTAGAGTAATCATTTAACAGAATCAAATCATCTTTTTGACGATAAATTTAAAATTCTACACATACAAAACAAAGGCGTAAAATTAAACCTATTAGAAAATTTAGAAATAAATAGAATTAAAAATTCAGACATCATTTTGAACGAACAAAAAGATACCTGTCTGGCCCATGGTAACTCACCTTTACTCAGTTTACACAATTACGAGGCTGGTTTGAAAAGTCCGTGCAAAAATAAAAACTACTTATGTGTTTGGGGTAAACCTTTTTTATTTTTCGACATAGTCTCCTTTTAGGCTTATACACTTCGTCCAACGATGTTCTAGTTTGTTGATCCCTTCCGAATAATAGGATTTGTCCAAGTCTGCAAAATATCCATTAGTGTCTGCAATCACCTCCTCGTTTGAATAAAATCTTTGTCCCGCCAGCCATTTCTTCAAATTGGGGAACAAATAGTAGTCAGAGGGAGCCAAGTCTGGAGAATAGGGGGGATGTCAAACGAGTTGGAATCCTATTTCCATTAATTTTGCGACCACAACTGCTGAGGTGTGTACTGGTGCGTTGTCGTGATGGAAAAGGACTTTTTTGTGGGCCAATCGCGAGCGTTTTTCTTGCAGCTCGGTTTTCAAACGGTCCAATAACGATGAATAATATTCACCTGTAATAGTTTTACCCTTTTCCAGATAGTCGATGAGGATTATCCCTTGCGAATCCCAAAAGACAGTCGCCATAACCTTTCCGGCCGAAGGAACGGTCTTCGCTTTTTTTGGTGCAGATTCCCCCTTGGTAACCCATTGTTTAGATTGTTGTTTGGTCTCAGGAGTATAGTAATGTATCCATGTTTCATCCACAGTGACGAAACGACGCTTAAAGTCCTCCGGATTCTTCTGGAACAACTGCAAACCATCCTTGCAACACTTCACACGATTCCGTTTTTGGTCAAGCGTGAGCAATCGCGGCACCCATCTTGCGGATAGGTTTCTCATGTCCAAATGTTTATGCAAAATATTATGTACCCGTTCAGTCGAGATGCCCACAGCACTAGCAATCTCACGCACCTTAACTCTTCTGTCATCCATCACCATATTATGGATTTGATCAATGATTTCTGGAGTCGTAACCTCCACAGGCCGTCCAGAACGTTCAGCGTCACTTGTGCCCATATGGCCAGTCCGAAAATTTTGAAACCACTTATAAACTGTTCTAATCGAAGGTGCAGAGTCACCATAATGTTTATCAAGCTTCTCTTTAGTCTCCTGAGGCGTTTTGCCTTTCATAAAGTAATGTTTAATCATCACACGAAATTCTTTTTCGTCCATTTCTTGAAAATCACTCGACTTCCTTGATTCACACGAATGCCAAACACAAAGAAATAGACCAATATGGCTGAAACTTGGTGTGCGTTCATTCAAGAGATGCTACTAACTAAACATGACCTCGATACGCGCCGGTGGTGCCATCTCTCGGACTTTGCACGGACTTTTCAAACCAGCCTCGTAATATTCAGAATGGATTTCCCAGCAATATTCATTAGCACATAGTATTAATTTTATTACCCATCTACCTTAGGGTATTTGTATAAATGTAACATCACTAATATTCAAATATCATTTTGTATCAGAAGAAGCTATAGTATAGCGAAAAAACGTCATACAGTTTCAGTGAAACTAAATAAAGTGGAAATTTGACAAAATCAGTCTTTCATTACATTCGTTATGAATTTCCATCAAGTAACAGCCACAACAATTCAAAAATTGATGTTTTCTTTGTAAATATATTTTCAACTTAATAATTGATTTTATCTAAAAAAATAATAAAGTTTTTTTAATTTCGTAGAAAAACCAGATGTAATAAAAAGAAAATGCGGAAACAATGCTCAATAATTTTTCATATGTCGGCATGTGTTATCAATAGCAGGCATGCAACTTAATATTTCTCTTGTTCGTCGTCGTCTTCCTCTTCTGATCATCCAAATTGAATTTCCAGACTGTTATCATCCCCGTTGTCCTTTATATTTGGTTCTAAAGCCTCAAGGGCCTCAGGTACACATTCATATTCATACGACGTCTCTTCGGATCAGGTAAATTGTAGTGTTACGACAATGGTATTTACCGGGTAAATTAATACCACAGAAAAAAAATAATTGATATCTTCGGCATCCATGTGTAAGAGGGACAACAAAACCCTTATTACACTTGTGATAGAAAATTATATCAGTAAACGCCTTAATAAATTGATAATGATTGATATTGATTGGAGAATAAGGATCATCAGGTTTGATTTTACTCGATTATGAATAATAAATTGATTCCTAGAGGAAGTTGTTTAATAATACGTTATTCGAGCCGGACTAAACGCATCGATGTATTTACATACTATGTTGCAGCCGATAAATGGCTTCTTCCTTAGTAAAAGAATAAAGAAAATTGTTTGATTAAGAAAATATTGATGCTTCTTCTCTAGTACCGCTATACAGTCGAATAAAGTACTACTAAATTGGGGAAAATTCTGTCAACCCTTTAATTTTCATCGTTCTGTAATAATTCTTTTTTTGAATGCTTATAATGAATAGTACTTTAAAATGTACCTGCAAGTTTTTTGATTTTTTTGTTATATTTATTTTTTTTAATAATAACCGATTTTTTATGAAAAAAAAAATTATAAATTTTCCGTAAAGTAAATATATGGATAGTTTCGGATCCTGCATATTTACGTGGACATGAAAGAAAAAATTTCAACATTACGAGGCTGGTTTGAAAAGTCCGTGCAAAGTCCGGCGCGTATCGAGGTCATGTTTAGTTAGTAGCATCTCTTGAATGAACGCACACCAAGTTTCAGCTATATTGGTCTATTTCTTTGTGTTTGGCATTCGTGTGAATCAAGAAAGTCGAGTGATTTTCAAGAAATGGACGAAAAAGAATTTCGTGTGGTGATTAAACATTACTTTATGAAAGGCAAAACGCCTCAGGAGACTAAAGAGAAGCTTGATAAACATTATGGTGACTCTGCACCTTCGATTAGAACAGTTTATAAGTGGTTTCAAAATTTTCGGACTGGCCATATGGGCACAAGTGACGCTGAACGTTCTGGACGGCCTGTGGAGGTTACGACTCCAGAAATCATTGATCAAATCCATGATATGGTGATGGATGACAGAAGAGTTAAGGTGCGTGAGATTGCTAGTGCTGTGGGCATCTCGACTGAACGGGTACATAATATTTTGCATAAACATTTGGACATGAGAAAGCTATCCGCAAGATGGGTGCCGCGATTGCTCACGGTTGACCAAAAACGGAATCGTGTGAAGTGTTGCAAGGATGGTTTGCAGCTGTTCCAGAAGAATCCGGATGACTTTAAGCGTCGTTTCGTCACTGTGAATGAAACATGGATACATTACTATACTCCTGAGACCAAACAACAATCTAAACAATGGGTTACCAAGGGGGCATCTGCACCAAAAAGGCGAAGACCGTTCCTTCGGCCGGAAAGGTTATGGCGACTGTCTTTTGGGATTCGCAAGGGATAATCCTCATCGATTATCTGGAAAAGGGTAAAACTATTACAGGTGAATATTATTCATCGTTATTGGACCGTTTGAAAACCGAGCTGCAAGAAAAACGCCCGCGATTGGCCCACAAGAAAGTCCTTTTCCATCACGACAACGCACCAGCACACACCTCAGCAGTTGTGGTCGCAAAATTAATGGAAATAGGATTCCAACTCGTTTCACATCCCCCCTATTCTCCAGACTTGGCTCCCTCGGACTACTATTTGTTCCCCAATTTGAAGAAATGGCTGGCGGGACAAAGATTTTATTCAAACGAGGAGGTGATTGCAGACACTAATGGATATTTTGCAGACTTGGACAAATCCTATTATTCGGAAGGGATCAACAAACTAGAACATCGTTGGACGAAGTGTATAAGCCTAAAAGGAGACTATGTCGAAAAATAAAAAAGGTTTACCCCAAACACATAAGTAGTTTTTATTTTTGCACGGACTTTTCAAACCAGCCTCGTATAATAGATTTTTGGGATAGCAGCTTACGATAAAAATAATCGTTTTTGCTAAATGTGTACGATTTTCAAATATTTACCAATTTGGGCCATTTTTCGCCTTTTTCGAGATTATTTAAAGAATATGATAATCAACATTACATTTGGACCTGAAAAAATTGACCAAATTTGGACATTTGTCAACATTTTCAGATATAAATGATGCTGAACGGTCTGGACGCCCAAGTGAGGTGGTTACACCGGAAAACATCAAAAAAATCCACAAAATTGTTTTGGATGACTGTAAAATGAAATTGCATGAGATAGCTGACACCCTAAAGATATCAAAAAAACGTGTTTGTTATATTTTGCGGGAATATTTGGGCATGAGAAAGCTGTGTTCGAAATGGGTACCGCGTTTGCCCACAGATTTTTTTTTTTTTTTTTTTTATTGGTCTAGCACACGTGCTGCAGGGAAGTCCCTAAAGCGCTCCAGGAGCGGCACGAGTGCGGAAAAAGCGATTCACGTTGTTCTTGAATCGCTGTAAATTACAGTGGATCAAAAACAACAACGTATTGATGATTTTAAGCGCCGTTTGGACCTGTTTAAAAGCAATAAAAAGTATTTTTTCATGCGATATGTGACAATGGATAAAACGTCGATCCACCACTACACACCGGAATCAAATCGGCAGTCAGCCAGTGAAAGCCGCCCGAAGAGACTATGCTGAGAAGGAAAAACCATCAATAGTGAATATTATATAAAGTTATTGGTACGTTTGAAGGCAGAGATCGCTAAGAAACGGCCCCAAATGATCAAGAAAAAAGTGTTCTTTCATCAAGATAATGCACTAGTCACTAGTCAGTGGTTACGATGGCAAAATTGCATGAATTGAAGTTCGAGTTGCTTCCTTATCCACCCTACTCTCAGATTTGTCCCCCAGTGACTTTTATCTATTCGCAAACCTCAAAAAAATGCTTACGGGAAAGCGATTTGGCTCCAATAAAGAAATTATCGCTGAAACTAAGGCCTATTTTGAAGGCAAAGACAAATCTTACTACAATAAAGGTATAGAAATGTTAGAAAAGCGGTTGACTGATTGTATCGCTCCTGAAGCACACTATGTTGATGAATAAAGTCGAATTTTGCAAAAAAAAAGTGTTTTAAGTAACTAGACCAAAAACTTTTAGGCTACGTGTCATTTACCAATTTTGGCCATTTTTCGCTTTTCTCGAGATTGTTTGGAAATATGAGAATAAACATTACATTTGAGATGTTTGACAACTATTTAGAGTTTAAAAATCACCAACTCTACCATAAACGGAAACTCAAAATGGTCGGATCTGAAAAAATTTACCATGTTTGGGCATTTGTCCACATTTTTTGAGTTTTTCTAGTGAATATATGAATTTACTCTACTTTTTAGCTATTCCCGTATTATCTCCATAATGTAAACCAAAAATGTAATACTAATGTCGAACCGAAATGGTCTAATATGAAAAATTAGGCCAACTTCGGCCATTTCTCACCTTTTTTCCCCCAGAATTTTGCCCACAATTTTTCCCCTCCAATTTTCAATTATTCTCTCTGGTGCGCATCCCCGCCTTGGCAATCTCCAAACCTAAAGTCGACTTCCACCTTCACTCTGCAAATACAAAGATCAAAGTCACGCGGAACTTAAATCTAAATTTCTTGAAAGACTACATCTTAAATACTCGAGATTTTCATTATTCTACACTGATGGATCAAAGACTAAAAAAGGAATTGGTGCTGCCATTGTTCACAAGGACTTCACTAAGACTTTCAAACTATCCCATTACAACTCAATATTTACAGCAGAATTATTTGCATTAAAAGAGGCAACTAGACATGCACTCAGCTCTCTAGAAAATAAAAAGATTCTAATCATTTCGGATTCATTAAGTGCTCTCAAAGCCATCAAAGCCAATAATTTAAACTATGCTTACTTGAGACAAATTTCTGACATTCAATACATTGCGAAACACACGGAAAAAACCATTTCTTATCTCTGGATTCCTGGTCACATGGGAATAAGTGGTAATGACAGAGCTGATTAGGCAGCCAAAAAGGCTACATCAACTGGCACTCCTGCTCAAGGAGAAAATCATATAATTGATTTAGTAAATCTCCTCTCCTCAATTAGTAAAAAACTGTTTCAGCTGGAATGGGATCTGGAGGAAAATAACAACAAGCTTAGCAATCTAAAACCATCAGTCTTGCCTCCCCTACACATCCATAACTTGAGCAGGAAGGAAAACACAATTCTGAGAAGACTAGCTATAGGTCATACTTACTCTACACACTTCCACCTCTTAAGAAATGACCCCCAGCCTCAATATCCCACTTGTAATTCTCCACTGAGAGTTAAACATATATTTGAGGCTGATCACTTTGAAAACATCAGAGCAAAGCATAATGTCCCCTCCATTTTAATCCAAACAATTAATTGATACTAATTAAAAAAAGTTGAAATCCAAAAATTCCTCAAAGAACTCAGTATAATTATATAAAACAAATAAGGGCGCCAAATGATTATTGATATCGACGCACCTAACCTCCCTAACTTCACCATCATCATCATTCACCTTTTTTTTTACTGTTATGTAACGTAATCTAATGGAGGAACTTTGCACCAAGATCTCCAAACTTAATATGGTTATAAGGTTACATTAGGTTTGGAGATCTTAGTTCAAAGTTATTCCATTAGGTGATGTTAGGTTTGGAGTTCATGATGCAAAGTTCTTCCAGTAGGTTATGTTAAGTTTGAAGTTCCTGATAAATTATTCTATTAGGTTATCTTAGGTTTGGAGTTCCTCCATTAAGTTATGTTAGGTTAGGTGTATTTGAAATTAGTTCATCCATAAGATCCGTAGAACATAGCAGTAGAAAAAGGTAGGAAATGATTTTTCAGATTAGACCATTTCAGATCAACATTCGTTTTACGTTTTTAGTTTACATTCTTGAGATGATATTGGAATAGCTAAAACGTAAAGTAAATTCATATATTCACTAAAAAAACTCAAAAAATGTGGAGAAATGCCCAAATTTGGCCAATTTTTTCAGGTCCGAACATTTTGAGTTTCCGGTAGCGTTGGTGATTTTTAAACTCTAAATAGTTGTCAAACATCTCAAATGTAATGTTTATTCTCATATTTCCTACACAATCTCGAGAAAGGCAAAAAATTGCCAAAATTGGTAAATAACACATAAGCTGAAACGTTTTGGATCTAGCTACTTAAAATACATGTTTTTTGCAAAATTCGACTTTATTCATCAACATAGTCTCCTTCAAGAGCGATACAATCAGTCCAACGCTTTTCTATACCTTTCTTGTAGAAGGATTTGTTTTTGCCTTCAAAATAGGCCTCAGTTTCATCGATAACTTCTTAATTGGAGCTAAATTTCTTTCCCGTGAGCATTTTTTTGAGGTCTGCGAATAGATAATAGTCGCTGGGGGCCAAGTCTGGAGAAAAGGGTGGATGAGGAAGCAACTGGAACTTCGATTCATGCAATTTTGCCATCGTAACCATTAATTTGTGACACGGTGCATTGTCTTGATGAAAAAGCACTTTTTCTTGTTCATTTGGGGCCGTTTCTTTGCGATTTCTGCCTTCAAACACACCAATAACTTTACATAATATACGCTATTGATAGTTTTTCCCTTCTCAAAATTATTCCATGCGCATCCCAAAATACACAGGCCAAAACCTTCCCAGCCGACTGTTGGGTCTTTGGTCGCTTCGGGCGGCTTTCACCGGCTACTGTCCACTCAGCTGACTGCCACTTTGATTCCGGTGTGTAATGGTGGATCCATGTTTCATTCATTGTCACAGATCGCATGAAAAAATCCTTTTTATTGCTCTTAAACAGGTCTAAACAGCGCTCAAAATCATCTACACGTAGTTGTTTTTGGTCCACTGTGAGCAAAATTTCATATCCACGTAAATGTACAGAATCCATAACTATCCAAATATGTGTTTTACGGAAAATTTACAATTGTTATATAAAAAAGAAGCATAAAGAAATTCTGAAAATCTGCCTGATGTTACTGTGATACGAAACCCTTGACGCATAAGATAAAGAACAGGTCTTTCTCTGTGCTATTTTTGAACGCTAAATAATCGTGAGAACAAAGCGGCATTTATGTAAATAACAAATAATAATACTTCGTCTAGTAAAGCTTTTAAAAAAAAACTGAATATATAAGTAGTTTAATAAATAATTGTGTTTGTAGAGAATGACACATCATTTTGGGAAATAATGCAAAGATGAACTCACCAGTTACCAAAGTGATCAATGAACAAGTTCTTAAGTGGGACACCTGTCTTGTAGAATGGTTTTTTGGGTGTAGAATCCGGATACAGTTTTGTATCGCAATAAAGATGACAAGTGTTCTTTTATTGTAATGATTTTAATTTGTAGGCAGAAATGAGAAATGGATTTTGGTGTTTTTAGAATTAATTTATTTACTCTACTATAAAAAAAACTATGTACTGTTGACAAAATGAAGCTCCCCTGTCAGACCTTAAAAAAAAAGGAAAAACCCCACCAACCAAAGTATTTATACTATAGTGAGTTTTTCCTTTTTTTTGTTTTTTAAAGTGATAAACTTACCATAAAAACTGCTTTATTATTTTCTAGTTTTTAACTCCAGATGAAGCTGAAAAAATTTCAGCCAAATATAGAGTTTTTCTTTAACAACAAATACGTATTTTATTCAAGACCGCTTTCCCGAAATCTCTACACTTTCTTATAAATTTTAACGGTCCAGAAAATTTTTTACTAAATATATATATATATATATATATATATATATATATATATATATATATATATATATATATTTATATATATAATGCAACGTCTGTCTGTCTGTCTGTCTATCCGTTAGTGCGCTTATCACTGGAGAACCGATTTACGTACTTGTTTTTTTTAAAACATACATATGATCTTTGGCAGGGTATAGGCTATATTTTATTACGATGGGTAGCATAAGGAATGAACAGTGACGATAATAGTGAATGAAGTCGCAAAAAAGTTTACCGCTAGCGCGTTCCCTTGCAATACACAGCCTAAACTATTAAATATGGAACAATATTATGTAGCTGAGAATATCTATAATCTATAATATATATATATATATATATATATATATATATATATATATATATATATATATATATATATATATATTTATATATATATATATATATATATATATATATATATATATAAGTAAAATGTAATGTATCTCTGTCTGTCTGTCCATTAATGCGTTTATCACGGAAGAACCACTTATTCGATTTACGTATCACTTTTTAAATTCATACATATATTCTTTGGTCAGGTTATATAATAATTATAATAATCTATATCTACAATATATATAAAATGCAACGTCTCTCGGTCTGTCTGTCTGCCTGTCTGTTAGTGCGCTTATCCCTCGAGAACTACTTATCCGATTTACGTGATTTTTTAAATTTATACGTATGTTCTCTGACCAGGTTATAGATATATATTTTATTACATCTATAATATAAATGAAATGCAACGTATCTGTCTGTGTGTCTGTCCATCCGTTAGTGCGCTTATCACAAGAGAACCACTTATCCGATTCACGTATTTTTTTTTTAAACATACATATGTTCCCTGGCCAAGTTATAGACTATAATTTATAACGATAGGTAGCATAAGGAGTGAGCAGTGACGATAATAGTGAATGAAGTCGGAAAAAAGTTTGTTGCTAGCGCGTTCTCTTGCAATACACAGCCTAAACCATTAAATATGGAACAATATTATGTAGCAGAGAATATCTATAATTTATAATATATATATATATATATATATATATATATATATATATATATATATATATATATATTATATATATAAAATTCAATGTCTCTCTGTCTGTCTGTTTGTCCATTAGTGCGTTTATCACGCGAGAACCACTTATCCGATTTTCGTGTTTTTTTATTAATTCATACATTTGTTCTCTGGCCAGGTTATCTATAATCTTCTATCTATAAAATACATAAAATGCAACGTCTCTCAGTCTGTCTGTCTGCCTGTCTCTCTGCCTGTCTGTCTGTTTGTTCGTTAGTGCGCTTATCACTGGAGAACCACTTATCCGAATTACGTGCTTTTTTTTTAAACACATACATATGTTCTCTGGCCAGGTTATTTATCTATAATATATATAAAATGCAACGTCTCTCTGTCTGTCTGTCCGTTAGTACGTTACGTACTTTTTTTTAAACATACATATGTTCTCTGGCCAGGTTATAGGATATATTTTATTGCGTTAGGTAACACAAAGAATAAGCAGTAACGATAATAGTGAATCAAGTCGGAAAAAAGGTTATCGTTAGCGCGTTCTCTTGCAATACACAGCCTAAACCATTAAATATGGAACAATATCATGTTGCAAAGAATATAATATATATAAAATGCAACGTCTCTCTATCTGTCTGTCTGTCCGTTAGTGCGCTTATCACTTGAGAACCACTTATCCGATTTACGTGTTTTTATAAATTTATACATATATTATATATAATTCGATATAAGCCTAGATAATGGGAGATAAGGTGAGATAATTGGAGATAAGGTAAGATAATGGGAGATAAGTACAAATAATGGGAGATAAGGAGAAATAATGGAAGATAAGGAGAAATATTGCGAGATAAGTCGAGATAAGCTTAGATAATGGGAGATAAGGTGAGATAATGGGAGATAAGGGGAAATAATGGGAGATAAGGAGAAATATTGGGAGATGAGCAGAGATAAGCCTAGATAATGGAAAATTTATAGAGATAATGGGAGATAAGGAGAAATAATGGGAGATAAGGGGAAATAATGGCAAGCCAACTGCGAGTTGGCAGCAGCAGCAAGATCACAGCATCGAGTGGCATCAGCAGCAAGAGCACTTAAAAAATGCCACATGCGATTTTGGTGAAACGTCGTGCAATTTTAATGTGTTACATATATATATATATATATATATATATATATATATATATATATATATATATATATATATATATATATATATATATATATATATATATATATATATATATATATATATTATATATATATATATATATACAGATATATATATATATATATAAATATATATATATATACAGATATATATATATATATATATATATATATATATATATATATAATGCCCCAAAAAGTTTTATATAAATGGAGAAAAAGTTACATATTACAAAAAAAATGTATTCTTGATAAAAAGTTCTGCACTCAGGAAACTCATTAATTAAAAATTCTAGGTAACGTTCAGCATTCATATCATTTCGAAAAAAGAAAGATCCAACTATTCTATCTTCAAAAATTCCACACCATACATTGGTTTTAAACGAGTATTGATATTGAGTTTCAATTTTATTTTCAACACTCAATTTCACTGGCATTTCTAATTATTGCAAATACACACTGACGTTAGCTTTGAAGTTTATTGACAATTGTTAAGTATTTCCAAAGATATTTATTTTCAGCCAAAAATTTGTAGTGATTTCGTTTTCTTTTATTCAGTAAATAATCCAACACTTACTGAGATGTTTACTGGAGTTTTTTTTGAATTTTTAACTAGGAAGGCCACGAATTTAAACGTGAACATAATTTTTTAACTCTTATCAACATTTTCAATTAATATTTTAGTCTGTATTTAAATTGAAACACATTTTACTCTCCATTATAAATCATTATTTTTTATTTTCTCTGTATATCAACAAATATTTTAAACTTTTGATGCTTGATTATAGATTTCCATGTAATGCAAAACCTATTATCAAGAATAAATTTTTTAGTAATATGTACGATAAACTTTTTCTCCATTTCTATAAAACTTTTTGGAATACACTGTATATATATATATATATATATATATATATATATATATATAAATATAAAGGGTGTTTTTTATAGAGGTATAAAACTTTAAGTTGGCAACACTTTTTTAACTGGCGGCCATTTTGTCAGCTGTCAAGTGATTTATGTTTAGTTTGGTTTGGCATTTCAACATAAATAGACTGACGCCTGAACAACGCTTCCAAATTGTGCAAATTTATTTTGAAAATCATGGTTCTGTTCAAAATACGTATCGCACACTACGTCCATTTTACGGTCAACATAATCGTCCATCAGAGCAATTAATTCAATTAAGTATGGAACGTTTTCGCACCACGTTTACTCTAAATGATAATACGCATCCACAGAGACGTCGTACAGTGCGTACAGAAGAAGTCATTGCTGCTGTAGGGCGTAGCGTAGAGGAAGACCCGAATCAGTCTATCCGCCATCGTGCACAGGAATTGGATATGTGTCCATCCACTTTATGGAAGATTTTGCGGAAAGATCTTGGTTTGCGTGCTTACAAAATCCAACTCGTGCAGCAATTGAAGCCACACGATCACCTAGCAAGGCGTAGATTCGGTGAATGGGCCCAAAACAAGATTGCCGTTGATCCCGATTTTCATAAGCGAATTTTGTTTAGCGATGAAGCTCACTTTTGTTTGAATGGATACGTCAATAAACAAAACTGCCGTATTTGGAGTGATGATAATCCTCAAGTGTATGTTGAGACACCGTTACATCCAGAAAATCTGACTGTTTGGTGTGCTTTATGGGCTGGTGGAATCATTGGTCCGTACTTCTTTAAAAACGATGCTGGTCAGAACGTTACAGTCAATGGTGACCGCTATAGAGCCATGATTACTGACTTTTTCGTTCATCAATTGAACAACCATGATGTGCAGGAGCTGTGGTTTCAACAAGACGGCGCAACATGTCACACAGCTCGTGCCACAATTGATTTATTGAAGGAAACGTTTGGTAACCGCATAGTTTCACGTTTCGGACCCGTGAATTGGCCTCCAAGATCGTGCGATTTAACGCCGCTAGACTATTTTCTGTGGGGATATGTGAAGTCGCTAGTCTACGCCGATAAGCCCGAAACGATTGACCACTTGGAGGACAACATTCGCCGCGTTATTGCCGATATACGGCCACAAATGTTGGAAAAAGTCATCGAAAATTGGACCTCCAGATTAGACTACGTCCGAGCCAGCCGTGGCGGTCATATGCCAGAAGTCATATTTAAATTATAATGCCAGAAGATTATCTTTCGAATAAAGTAAATTTCATGTCAATTTAAAAAATTCATCTTTGTTTTATTCCATTTCAAAGTTCTATACCTCTATAAAAAACACCCTATATATATATATATATATATATATATATATATATATATATATATATATAGTATCGTTTTTTTTTTAGACGCACTTTGTTTTAAGTTCCATTATATATATATATATATATATATATATATATATATATATATATATATATATATATATATATGTCAGGATAAGCATTGTTTTCGAGGCCTCTGAACATGATTCCATTAAGTACTTGGCCCTTACTATAGTATAACTCGAATAATCAACAAAAATATCTAACGAAATTTTAAAAAAAAAAAGCATTTTTGATGTATTTTATCGATTAGGACGTGCTCTATAAGCAGTCGGGACTGATTTTCTTTATAAGATAATATACTTTCGAGGTCCCTGAACAAGTTCCCATTAGTGATTTGACCCTTACTGGAGTATAATTCGAGTTATCAACAAAAATAACCAAACTTATTCGTAAAAAAATGCACTTTTTACGTAATTCATCGATCAGATCGGACTAGAATGGTCTCTATAAGAATACTGTACAAAAAAAAACTGTATTATTATAATTTTCATTATACATACATTCAACTTTCGATTCGATGGAAAAAAATATTTTCTGGAATGCCCAATAATAACTATTGGATATTGAAAAAATACCTAATATTATCATATGATTTAAGGTCTGAGAATGACATTTTTATATCAAAATGATATTTAATACAAAAATAATAATTTTTTTCTATGTTTAATAAACAGTACCTAAAATAATATTTTTAGATAGATGATCTTATAAAGAAAATCAGTCCCGACTTCTTATAGAGCCCATCCTAATCGATAGATTACGTCAATGCTTTTTTTTTAATTTCGTTGATATTTTTGTTGATTACCCGAGGTATATTATAGCAAGGGCCAAGGAATCATGTTCAGAGGCCTCAAAAACACATATATATATATATATATATATATATATATATATATATATATATATATATATATATATATATATACGAGGTATATCCACAAAGTAAGTTCCGTTTGGTATTATAAAAAAAACGTGTACAGATACAGAAAAAATATTTATTGTACAAAAACTGTTAAACTAATTTTCTACATAGCTTCCGAAATTTTGTAGGCACTTGTCATAGCGTGGCACAAGTTTTTGTAGGCCTTCTTCATAAAAGGTTGCCGCCTGTGTTTTCAACCATGTGGTAACATGTTCTTTCAGCTCGTCATCATCGTTGAAGTGTCGACCACCAAGGAAAGATTTTAGGTGTAAGAATAGATGAAAGTCGCTAGGAGCGAGGTCCGGGCTGTACGGAGGATGATCAAACACGTCCCAGTCAAATTCCTGTAGGAGTTCTTTTGTCACGTTCGCAGTGTGAGGTCGGGCATTATCGTGGAAAAAAACAATACCTTTCGACAGTAATCCTCGGCGCTTGTTCTGAATTGCGCGGCGCAATTTCTTAATGGTCTCGCAGTAAACATGTGCATTGATTGTTTGGCCTCGTGGTAAGAAATCAATCAGTAAAATGCCTTTTCTGTCTCAAAAAACGGTGCACATGAGTTTTCGAGGTGTCAAGATTTGCTTAGGCTTAACTTTCGTTGGGGACGAAGTGTGCCTCCATTCCACTGATTGCCGTTTAGTTTCTGGGGTGTCAGAAGATACCCAAGTTTCATCCCCCGTGACTATCCGAGAAAGAAAATCATCACCGTCTTCATTGTAGCGTGTCAAAAACTGAAGTGCACTGCCCATCTGTTGTTTTTTGTGTTGTTCAGTAAGAATTTTGGGTAAACAACGTGAGCAAATTTTTCGAAATTTCAGTTTTTCATTAACAATTTCATGAATTAGTGATCGTGAGTTTTGCGGAAATTCCATAGCAAGAGCACTAATTGTAAACTTACGGTTTTGCTTAAGCTTCTCTTCAATTGCGTGAACCAGTTCATCAGTAACCAAAGACGGGCGTCCACATCGTTCTTCATCGTGCACTTGATCACGTCCTTCATTGAACTATCTGACCCATCTTCTAACCATTGAATCACTCATAGCAGTTTGTCCGTAAACCTCGCAGATTTGCCGATAAATTTCACTTGGTTTAACTTTCTTTGCATTTAGAAAACGAATCACAGATCTGATTTCACAAGCGGCGGCATTTTCAATTAAGGCTGACATCATAAAGAAGCACTACAAAGAACACAGCGGCGGCAGCGATCTGAAAATGGCGTACATTTCTTCTGCTTGAGTCAGAGTAACTGCCACGCATGCTCGGAACTGCGATCGCAGCGCTGCCGCAGATAGAAATAGAAACGGAACTTACTTTGTGGATATACCTCGTGTATATATATATATATATATATATATATATATATATTATATATATATATATATATATATATATATATATATATATATATATATATATATATATATATATATATATATATATATATATATATATAAAAGCTCAGAATAGTTTTTTTTTATCGAATTTACCCTCTGATGCTTAAAAAGATGTAAAACAGTGTTTAATCAACACATGAAATTTGATATTTTCCATTGTTTTGAAAATATCAAAAGTAGCGTCACTAAAACCACTGTAACTTGTGAACTAATCGTCAAAATGTCATGAAATTTTGATACGTATTGTTTGAAGGTTGGTACTTCCCAAAAATCATATGGATTTTTTAAAAAGGGCGACATCTATGTGGCCAAGTACTTAATGGAATCCTGTTCAGAGGCCATATAAATATATACTTCAACAACATAATGAAAGCTCAAAATACTTTTATCAAAATCGTATCGAAACTGAATGGATAATGATTCTGTAAAATTTTTCAAACATTTTGAAATAAAAAAAAAAATTTCAAAATTTTGAAAAATTTTTTTTTTTCAAAATTTGGAATTTTTTTTTCGAGATTTGACGAATATTTCATGCGAAATTGTGAGAAAAAAAAACGAAAAAATTGTTTTTCCATCTTAATCACCATTAATTGATGTTTAAGGAGCATTAAACGTGCTCCTTTAATTTTTGATAAAACTTTGACGATTCGGGAAAGAAAGACAGTTCAACCGATCGATTCAAAAATTTACAGGGCTTTTGGACATGTTTTGATAAAAAAAAAACCTACAAACATTGGTACTTTTCGTAATATTTGCAAAGTTGTGGTAGATTTTCCAAAACAGCAAAAAAAGTCATTTTCTTGTACCTTTTCAATTCAATATTGAACATAAAAAAAAAATTCTCTAAAATACCAAATGGCACTTGTAGAGGATTAATTCAAGTTTCCAAAACTCATCTTCCGTTTACTGTACGATCATTAGTTCAAGAGATATCGATGATCAAAAAAAAAAGATGACTTTTCATTCAATAGCCGATATCTCGGCGACAAATGGTCGCACAGCGAACAAAAAAATATCAAATTAAAGCTAAAGATTCAGGCTAAATGTCCCAAGCATTATTAAGCCGGGAAGTCCAAGGACAATTTTAAAAAAAACTTCTTTATTTCTTTTGATTGTGCCCAAAAAATTTTTTGATTTTAAGATTTCAAAACTAGACATTTCAAGCTTCAAAATGCTTGTTTTTTTCTCGATAAGACCATTACTCATGAAGTAACAGCATTTCAAAAATCACTAAAAAAAATTGAAAATTTTTCGGCTTCTTTAATTTTTTGACCGAGTATATATATATATATATATATATATATATATATATATATATATATGTATGTATGTATGTATGTATGTATGTATGTATGTATTTATATATATATATAATATATATATATATATATATATATATATATATATATATATATATATATACGTTTATTTCTACATTATTCCTATATTCACACCCTGTATAAACGATTATAGTGAACGATATAAAAAGAAGCAAATTAAAATTAAAGTTTAATTTTCGGCATTCGATTAACTGAACTGTAATTAATCTTTTTATTTTATATTGAAGCCAATGGGAGTGCTAGAAACTTTCATCAAATTGAACAATAGTCCGCGCTGATGGTGAGCTAAGTTTGACGAAAATTGGACGGCTATCAATCTTGTGTTGATACTGATCAATTATAGATAAAAATGTATATATACAGTGTGTAGCATCGGAATATGTATAAAAAAAATCAGTTATCGTGTAAAAGTTTAAAGATTTTGAAGCATATTAGTCACATTTTACCAACGAAGAACCTATTACGACTTTTTAGAGGAATTACATAAATGTACATTTATATTTATTATTTATTTGATCTACTTACATTTTTGATTCAAGAGTATTTATCGTAATTATTCTGCTGTCTTAGGATCTACTCTAATCATAAAATTTTCTAACTATAACTGCATTCACTCGAACTTCATGTTTCAAACATTTATTTTTCATAAATATGTAATTATTTAATTGTTTTCTGATACAAACATAACCGCAAATTCGGCAGAAAAAAATGTCATTTTTCTGAAAGTCATTAGGGAGCTTTCAAGGCCACTAACAAGCGCTATAAGCCGTTGTAAGACTGACATCATTGATTTATCAAGAAAATAAACATCTTTAGAACTGCTACTATCGGCTGTTAGCAGCTTACAATGAAAATGTGACTTTAGGATCTACTATCATAATAAAATTTCCTCACTTATACCTACTCGAACATTATAATATATAAATTAATAAAAAAAAAAACCAAAATCATTGAATAATGAAAAAAGGCCATAAAATATTTACATTTTTTTTGTGATGCAAAATTAGTTGACAAATTCGTGAATAACACTGTCATAATTAACGGATTGTGTTAAGTCAGCTTCTATATTAAGGATTGCTAAACTGTTTAAACGTTCTTCGCTTATACGGGAACGTAGACAATTTTTTATTCTTTTAAGTACGGAAAACGAACGTTCTGCACTGCAATTTGTCACAATAGTACACAGGAACATACGTATTGGAAATGCTTCCTTCGAATCCTTTTGCTTAATAAATAGGTTAAGGTTCCTAAAACTGATTTTGTTTTCATGTGACGTCAAGAATTGTTTTAAAAGAACACATTCTTCTTGTGGATCATCCGCAAGATCACTCCAGTATAATTTTCGGAGTTTTATGGCGTTAACTCTAACTTCCGTTTCAGACATTGTATCCAATTTGCATAAGAATGCAAAATTGGCGGTTATTACGTCATACGAAGGTTTGCGCCTCCTCAACTCATCCAACAATTGGTCGCATATTGGGAAGAAGATATTAACCCTGAAATGGTCACGTACTTGTAACAGCCCTTCTCCCTCGCGACACTCATCGTCTCGTTTCTTCCTCATAATGATTCTCTTACGACTGCTTCTGTATTCTTCTGAGGATTTTTTTTACCAGCCTCTTCAAAAGCATCAAAAGATTCCCATTTATTTTCTACGAAAGTGATGAGTGAGTCGTAGGGCCTGGAAACTACCTCTACGTCTGTATCGACATCTTGTAAAATTTTGGAAACTATATGAAATTGTTTTAATATAGATCCCCAAAATTCCGATAATATAGCCGTTTCTAGGAAATTTTAGTTGAGCCAGTAGTCCTTTAGCTTCATTTTTAACCAAAGCTTTTTGTGGCTTCGGCTTGCCCTCGATTTTTCAATTTCAGAACACAATTTTTGTGCCACAAACTAGATTGCGGCACAAAAATTGTGTTCTGTCTTTCATATGCATGTTTCCAATCACTGAAACTTTGACACAAAGCAACTGGACTTTTTCCGCTATCAAAAAGATGACATGGCCCGCAAAATACAGACCCAAGTGACTTCGAATAAATTAAGTAATTTCGAGAAACCTTTTTCCCATTTATAAGATTTGTTTTAAATAAATCTTTTTTGTAAGAAGCGATATCGGTCATCGGCTCTTCGTTTAGATTTCGAAAAAATTTCATCTTCAATATTTTGTTCACAGCCATTTCTTGAAAATTAATCTATAAGCCTTCATTTACTAGCCACAGAGCTGGACCATTTTCGATTACAAAGAATTTGTACTCTGAAGTTTACTGGGGGAAACAGAATCTTCATTCCAAGGTGCAGACAGCGAAGCAATTGAACTAAAATTACTCAAGGATGCGGAGGAAATCACAGCATCAGCAGCATTGTTAGAATTGGTAGTAATATTAGTAGCTACTTGATCTTGCGTAATTAAAATTGGGTGCTTTTAAATTGTTATCGTGTTTATTTTCACCTTTAACCACAATCTGCAAGAATAAAGAAAACAATCGTTTTACAATATTTATTGAAATAAATAACTAATTTTTAAATTTTATAATGTCGATAATAATAATCATAATAATAATAAATTCCCTATCCTATTTATTTTAAAAATCGAATAAAACAGACAAAAACGTGTGTATTACCCATAGAAGTTCTACTTCTTGTGTGTGTACACACTGATATACGCACCAGTTTTTTTTAGTGTTCCGTACGGAACACTTATAAGATCACTTCGGTGTCTGTCTGTCTGTCTGTCTGTCTGTCTGTCTGTCTGTCTGTCTGTCTGTCTGTCTGTCTGTCTGTCTGTCTGTCTGTCTGTCTGTCTGTCACACCCGATTTTCTCGGAAACTATTTGACATAGAAAGGTGAAATTTGGTAATAATATAGGAATTGATGGCCTCATCAGAGCCAGGTAGTTTTGAGAACTAAATTTTGACTTAAGGGGTTAGTTTTGGGGGGTGAAGTCGGAAGTGAAAAAAAAATTTTTTTACTAGGTCATCGAGTGTGGTGTCAAATGAAAGCTTGTGAAAACACGAGTAAAAAATACATATATAATATTATACTTGCGCGCACTTTTCTTTGTATTATTTTTAAAAAATTCGCGAAAAATTGCTGTCCCAGGCCTTATCTCGAAAAGTACTTATCAAAAAATTTCGAAAAAATTTCTGGAATATTCTCCACGGGTGTAGATTGAATGAAAATTATCACGAGTGCATTATCTTTAATAATTTATATGGTATACAAAAAAACAAAAATTTCAAGGTCATCAGATTTCAGTAAAGATTGGAAACAAACTTTGTTGAAAACTCACTTGGGGTGTGTTTTATGAAGTCACTGATCATTTTATACCACCGTAACATAAATTTTGACTTAAGAGGTTCGTTTTGAGGGGTGAAATCGGAAGTGAAAAAAAATTTTTTTTACTAGGTCATCGAGTGTGGTGTCAAATGAAAGCTTGTGAAAACACGAGTAAATATATATATATATATATTATATATATATATATATATATCTATATATATATATATAATATATAATATATATATATATAATGTAATACTTGTAATAATTTATTTGGTATATAAAAAAAACAAAATTTCAGGGTCACCAGTTTTCAGTAAAGATTGGAAACAAACTTTGTTGAAAATTCATTTGGGGTGTGTTTTGTGAAGTCACTGATCATTTTATGCCACCCTAACAAAAATTTTTATTTAAAAAACAATCAACGTACGGAACACTAATTGTGCAAGTTCAACTTGCACTTGACCGGTTTTTTCAAATTGTAATGATAAACTATAAGGAAATATTTTTTCAAATCATATATATATATATATATATATATAATATATATATATATATATATACATATATATATATATATATATATATATATATATATATATTATATATATATATATATATTATATATATAGTTGATTATTGCAAAAAAATCAAGTATCAAGAAAATATTGGTTTTATAACTCAGTGTAGGTAACAATTACAAAAGGTACCCAAAGCTGGGCGGAGGGGCAGCTTGCGGCGCCCCTCGCTGCCTGCCGCCCCGGGCCACGGTCCTAGGGTAAATACGCCACTATATGTAGATATTTAATTCAAAAACATAATATAGACAGCGTCTTGCAAAAGCAGAAACCGCTCAGAATTAAATATATCTTTAATGTTCTGTAAGTTAATATGTAAGGTTTTGAAAAAAATTGCTTCACAACTCTTGGATTAAAGATTTTACCAGTTCCCATCAGATGTGTTTGAGGTTTATTAGCTATGATCTTTAAAGATATGTTTAAATCTTTGCTGCTGTTATGATTGTATTACATTCGCTCCCTCGCGTAGTCGAGCTTTTAAACAGTTGTCACGCAAAAACGCCTATGACTCCCTAGTAGTAATGAAAGCCTACATTTTTTGAACAAATGTGAGTCTATAAGTAGCTCAGTCCCGATAAGTTAGTGGTTTATTTGGATGAAGTCCAAAAAACATTTTCCTCGAAGATCCTTCGATTAACAGGATAGTAAAGAGGACCCAATTATACACTACTAGAAAAATACGAAAATCTGTAAACTGACTTTGACTTGCAAATAATGGAAAATTATCAGATTTCTAGCCTCAAATACCTGTTACTATGACGGGTTTCGAGCATATTCGATGATTATATGACATAGTTAATGGTTAAGAATAGAAAGGTTATAGAAGGAAGTTGAAACATCAATAATAGTTTGTGCAAATCCAAACTTATAATGTGTAATAGGCAAATATACCATGGTATAGTATTATTTTGCTATTCTCAAACATCCTGATGTATTTCACACATTAACGGATAATAAGCATATATAGTTACTGAGATTACTTCCCTACCGTGAACCTGGTGCACTGGTAGTATATAATCAAACATTTCCAATTTAAATGATATTTTCGCTGTAAATGTTATTTAAAGCAGTAGAAATTTACATAATTGCACATTTTCTATGTGTAGATGGAATACGAGAGTGGATTGAAAAGTGGTAAATTTCTACGAAATGGCGGGGAATTTTGTTAACCGACATCACTATTGTTGGTATGCGTGATTCTTGTAACGGTTATGTATGACAAACAGATGTAACCCATAGTTGTTTGTTGGCAGCTATCGTCATTGGTGTTACATGTTACGTAGAATTGGATAAAGCAGAATATTGTGCAGTGATAAAACCAGTAATATCCCATTCTGGTATCTAAAAATGCCAATATGTAACTTTCAAAATAAAAAAATTGGGGGGACATTATTAGGCTTTTTTATAAACTTAAGAAATATTTTTAACTACTTCCGGTTTGACCGGAAGTGACTGCAACTTTCTTATTTTTAAAGGAACCCTGAATATTTTTTTATCAATTTCAATTCGCTTTGAAATTCTCTTTCCAACGATGTATCACAAGTTGACAGGTTTTTTGCCAACATACATCTAACAGAACTATCTAACGCCAATTGGATTTATTATTATTTTCAGAAAATAAGAATCCTATTTATTAAATAAATATTTAACTGCAAATAATAAAACCAAAACCTTTAATAATAAGAAAAACACACAAACCGATAATTGTAATTAATTAATATTAGAAAGAAGTAATATTTTAACTAAGTAATACAATAAAAACAAATAGGTAAAACTATTTTATACTAGATATAAATTTGCTAGGTATTTATTCCAAATGTTCAAACTGCTGTCAGTTGTTAATTCTACACGATCTTGTTTTTCTCACCGTGGCACAGTGCGAAATTTAGGAAGTTTAGCGCGAACTTTATTCAATTTTTAAAATACGTAAAATGCATAAGATTATTCTTTATTTTGGTAGGTTAATATCCCACCTCTAAAACCTCATACTCAGTTTGGGGATTAACCCTGCGAAACAACTGAAAGTTGCATTACTTATTCAATCATACTTTTTGCCTACAGAAAGCTATTCGATTTGTTTAAGTTAATAGAGTGGTACATACAAACGGCAAGACAGTAGGCCATGATTTTTTCTTCATTTATTTTATAAGAGAATTGTCAATTATTGGCATTTAAATAATTGCAAAATCTTTTCTTACTCGTGTGTGATTTGTTCGTGAAAAAAGTGATTTTAAGAAGTAAGTAAAATTTACATTTTTAACTTCAGTGGAGACTTTAAAAGGTGATACTACATAATACCAGCTTGAAACGCACAAAATTTGAAAGGTTTTTTTTCCTCTGTTGGAAACACAAAAGATCTTCTGCGATATTTTGCGATCTTCTTTTAAATTAAACATTTTCCAGAATGACTTTGCAAATTTCATATAACTGCATATTCCAAAAGTGAAGGAAGAACCGACATTGGACGCCATTATTGGTTTTGTTTTGGAAAAAATAGGCTTACCAAAGCTAACATCTGACGCTCTTTGCAGTTTAAAAGCAACTCTTCGTGCGCTGGTTTGTAAAATACAAAAAAGGTGGAGGGAATACAGTCGAAATTTAGCATCATTTCTGAATAAAAATGCTAGCTGGCTTGAAAATAATGTAAAATTTTCAAATGCTGTAAGGGATGCATTGCCTAGTGGATCGAGGACCAATGCAGGCAGACCTAAAAAAGAATTTAGGGATTGTCATCCTAAAGTGCAAAACAGAAAAGTGCATCATCTTTTGAAGTCCAGTAGTCAAGACGAGTTAGTCAAAGCAACTGCAACAAAGCTATACCAATCTGGAAAACGAAACTCTGCAGCGATTGTCAAGCAACTGGCGTCTGGTTCTCCAGAAAGGGGTAGCAAAAATCAAGAAGGCTCGCATGTCTTCTTCAAACAGCCCACGAAAATTAACTCCAGACCAGGCTCTGGCGCTACTTATTGATGTAAACTTATCGTCAAATCAGTACAACATTGTTCGAGATCAAGCAAAAAATCACCGTTGCATTTTGTATCCACCTTATTATGTTGTAAAAGAGGCAAAGAGGTTGTGCTATCCAAAGGACATAATAATAACTGAAGTTTCAGCTGAAGTATCAGTTCAGTCGCTTATAAATCATACCGTAGCAAGACTTTGTACAGGGCTAGAAGGGATTCTTAGAACTTTATCAAACGTTAAAGCACTAAATATTATCGTAAAGTGGGGTTGTGATGGGGCGGAACAAGTTAATTATCGCCAAAAGTATATGGGCAAAGATAGCTCTGATGATAGTATGTTTAGTGTATCAATGATACCAATCCAAATGTGCTCCGTAAATGATAATGGTGATAATCAGTCAGTAATTTGGAAAAACCTTGCTTCTTCTTCCACACGGTACTGTCGCCTCATTAAGTTCGTTTTTGCCAAAGAAACAGTCAGTGTAATTACCTCAGAAGTAAACAATGTGAAAGAACAAATATCTCAACTTACTCCAACCACTATACTTGTAGATGGCAAGCAATTTCAGGTTACAGCAAATATGGTCTTTTGTATGATTGACGGTAAAGTATGCAATGCTGTATCATCCTGTGCATCATCACAAACATGCTACTTATGTGGGGCTAAACCTAGTGAAATGAACAACATCTGCGATATACCTCAAAAAAATATAAATGAATCCTTTTTATCCCTTGCACTATCACCCCTCCATGCATGGATAAGGTTTTTGGAATGTATTTTACATATATCGTACAAACTGGATATTAAGGCATGGCAAGCTCGTGGAGCAGAAAATAAAAAAAAAGTTGCAGAGAAGAAAAAATACATTCAACAAAAATTCAAAGAGGAGCTTGGCTTGCTTATAGATATGCCAAAACAGCAGACCGGAAACACAAACGATGGTAATACCGCGAGGAAATTCTTTAGAAATGCCGAAAAGTCTTCCGAAATAACTGGCGTTAATTTAGATTTGATCAAGCGTTTTCATGTGCTGTTAGATTGCCTAAATTGTGGTCTTAAAATTGATTCAGAAAAGTTCGGCGAATATGTAAGAGAAACTTTGGAATTGTATTTGAAAGAATATTTCTGGTATTCAATGCCCGTAAGTGTGCATAAAGTCCTTTGTCATGGAAAGGATATTATAGCCTCTTGCATTCTTCCGATCGGACAATTTTCTGAAGAAGCTCAGGAGGCAAGAAACAAAGACTGCAGAAAATATCGCGAACTTTTTACTAGAAAAAAACATCCCGAATTGACACAAATACGGATTTATTTAATCGACTGCTTATTTCATCGGATCCGTACATCGCTAGTCTTCGTAAAGCACCCCAGAACCAAGCATAGTGAAGTTACGCCAGAAGTTTTAGAGTTGTTAGAAAGATTTGCAGACCCATGTAATGATTGCGAGTCTTCAGACGATTGCAATGAGTCTCGTTCTGAATAGATGTTCAAAATGTTGTTACAAAATGTATGTTTTTTTTTGAATTGTTCTATAATAAAAAACACAAATAAACTGAAAAACTTTAAATAAAACACATTAATTTTTATTAAAAATTTTAAAAAACCAACAAATAGAACTGTTTTGCTGGTTTAAATAATTAAGTTCCGGTAAACTCAAGAAAGTTCGCACTGTGCGTGGCTCTCATAACGTTCTCCAACTGAATTTTAGTAATTTGATTTACTGCTCTTCTTAAGCGCATTTCTAAATCATTTCTGTCTGTTGGTGGATTTTTGTAAACTTTTTCTTTTAGATGGTTCCATGTAAAAAAAATCAATAGGCGTATGATCTGGCGATCTCGCGGGCCACTTATTAGGTCCATTGGTACCTAACCAATTTGCACTAAATCTTTGATTTAAGTAGTTTACTACATTTCTACTCTTGTCGGCTGGAGCGCCATCCTGCTGGAAAATAATGTCTCCACGATTTAAAGGTATAGTTTCTAAAAAATCTTCAACATCATTTGAATGAAGTCGAAATATCTTTGTCCAATTAACGCACCAAATATAATAGGCCCAATAATTCTTATTCCAAGGATACCCGACCACACGTTAAAGCCGAATCTTTCTTGATAGGCACTTTCTCGCATAATTCTAGGATTTTCTTAGGCCCAAATCGAGTATTGTTACGATTAAATAGGCCCAAATTGGTAAATCTAGATTCATCCGAAAATAGAATGTTGTAATGAAATTGGTTATGATATTTGTAGGACCTGAATTTACATTTTCTTAAAATGCGGCGAGCGGTTTCATGATTTACACCGGTTTGCTCTTCAACATGTCTTATAGAAATTGTAGGATCTACCTGAACAATTGCCAATATATTGATTTCTGACTCTTCGTCACCAATAAATATATCAGCAGGTTCAATCGGTTGCCTTCTAAACTGCTGTTCTACCCTTAAAAAATAATTGTTGGATGGGTGCCTCCTATCGGGATATCTTGCCATGTACAACTCGGTGGCTTGTCGGTCATTCTTTGTGCACTCTCCATAAATTAATAACATGTCTACTTTTCATCCGTTGAATACATTTTTGTTAATGAAAAATTATTTTTGACCTAAGGTAAACAATAATAATGACCATTTTGGTAACACGCAGCAACCATGACTTCCGGTTCGTCTGTTTTATCACAGCCTACTAATTCCGTAATGGAAACGGAAACCTACAATGTGTAACTAAGTTAAATAAACAATATGTGTTTCCTATCTCAATTTCGGTGATATTGATCATTATTTAAAGAGAAAATTCTGTAACTGAATGTAAAGCATAAAATTTTGTAGGAGCCACTTAGACTCGCGAAAATGGCACGATAAATGAATAGTCTTAAAATTCTTTTCAAAGTGAGATAAAACGAACAAAAACAATTGCTATTATATCCGCCATGGCCGCCTAAGTCTAAGAGTTTAAATCAGTTCTTGCCGATCACCTGTCAAACAAATGTCAACTTGTGATACATCGTTGGAAAGAGAGTTTCAAAGCGAATTGAAATTGATAAAAAAATATACAGGGTTCCCTTAAAAATAAGAAAATTGCAGTCACTTCCGGTCAAACCGAAAGTAGTGAAAAATATTTCTTAAGTGTTAAAAAAGCCTAATAATGTCCCATTCTGGTATCTAAAAATGCAAATATGTAACTTTGAAAATAAAAAAATTACAGGGTGTTACATGTTGGCTGTGTCACCCGGTGTATATATATATATATATATATATATATATATATATATATATATATATATATATATATATATATATACATACATACCTACATATGGATTACCCGTCCTATAGTCACTAAAAGTGTCATCTTTTAGCTTTGAATAATATTTATTCCTTCCATGAACATAACCTAAAAAATATACAGGCTTCCAATCTACAAAAACTTACGGATAAAATACCTGACACTTGCATACAGTTTGGTTTAAGACTCAATGCAAATAAAACAAAATATGTGATTATAAGCCAAGAATCTAATATTTAAGATGGTAGTGCTACAGTCAGTGGCACAAAGATAGAGAGAGTTGATAAATTGATGTATCTCGGTGGCAATATCAACGACCACTAAGACCGGACTGTGGAAGAGTAGACGCTAACTGAAGCAATGATTAAACGTCTGGAGGCATTCGAGATGCGGGTATATCAACGACTGCTGAAAATCAGTTGGATGGACAGAATTAGTAACAAAAACGTTCTCACTTGCATGAATAAGGACTTGGAGATGGTCACGACCATCAAGCGACGCAAATTAAAATATTTTGACCACAGGAGAGGGAAAGATTCCAGGCAGACGTTGTCCAGAGAGAAGAAGAACATCGTGGTTGAAAGATTTGAGGCAGTGGTACGAAGAGTCTACAGTTCATCTCTTCCTAGCGACTGTCAATAAAACGATCATTATCAACTTGGTACCCAACATGATACCCAACGATCGTTAAACGGTCATTGTACCCGAAGAAGAAGAAGATATTATTTCCAAGTATGTTACCTAATTTAAATTTCCATTAAAAAAATATTGTTCCTGTTACTTATTGTTCAATATAGTGAATAAACCCGAACAGATTGACGGCCAGAGTGTTAAATTTCAAGAATCGCTCTAGGGTCGCGTTGGCCCTAAAGAGAACATTTTTTTTAATAAAAACTTTGGCTATTGCGAAAACCCGGTCAAAACGTTTTTTTTTTCTGTTCCTACAATTATGGGGTACCAAATTTTTTACATTTCCGATATTATTTCCAAGTACGTTGCCAAATTTAAATTTCCATTACCAAAATATTATTCCTGTTACTACTACCGATTTTATGAATGACATGCTTCATCTCCCTCTCGGTATAAAACGTCTATGAAGATTTACCTTTCCAACTAGTGTCCGCCACCGGAAAATTTTCCACGTTTATTTGACGAACACACCTATTTTTTTAGGTATGATGTCTACAGTTATAGATATCCTTAAGTCTAGTAGGTAACCGTAAAGGAAGATACGCAGAATGAAAAGAACCATCAAAGAACAACCATCAACAATTTAAATGTTTTCTTGCATATTAACGATGTTCATTTTGGCGCACCCATAACTATAGTGCGGCTTCTGACGTAATCTGTGTCCATTTTATTCGTCATTAATCTTCAGAAGACTTCCTTGTATTTTATGGCTCTACTGTAATTACACGGCACGTGGTTCACCTTAGTTTTTTGGGATAAATAGATATAACGGATTGAAAAAAATAAATCGTGTGTACGTTACACCGCGGCGTATTTTGTCGCTAGCTATAATGGCCTAAAAAGTATTTTTCAACGTATGTTCTTTTACTCTAATTTAAATTTTCATTAATAATTCAAAAAGCGGTGAAGTAAATTGAGTTTTTGGCAAAATAAAAACTTAAATATTCAAATCAATCATTTTTATTGAGGAAATTTAAAAATTCTGCGAAGAAAAAGGCAAATGAGGTTGAGTACGTCATATCCTTGTTTGGCACATGTCAGGTAGGCAGGTAAACAGTGTTGCCGAAATGCTTAAAATTTAAATTTTACTATATGCTAGATCATAGGTTCCCCCAGTGTGTGCTGGAGCCTTTAATAGGGGCGGTAGCGGGTCCAGAATGGGGGGAGGGGCGTTAAGAGAGTCGAGGGGGACTGCCGTGGCGTACCTATCTATGAGGCGTACAAGTATGAAATGCGGATTTCAGAACAGATGGTGCACCAATGCAGTTTGTGCCATAAAGATTTGACACTGCGCATTTTGTTGTGTCATCAACAAGTGTCAGACGCGCACGAGTGATAAATTGAAAAGTGCGTGCATAGTGTTGTGTTGTTGTGTTCAATATGTCGAAATGTATACCGAACAAAGAGCATTCGCGGACAGCATTACTTTTTTGTTTTCATTTGAAGAAAACTGCTGTTGAGTCATACCGATTCCTTCGAGAAGCTTATAGTGAAACATCCTCCATCGCAAGATACGTGTGAACGATGGTTTCGGCAGACAAGGAACGTGGAAAACCGCTAAAAAAATACGAAGATGTGGAATTGAAAGCATTGTTGGACGAAGATGATTCGCAAACACAAAAACAACTCGCCGAGCAATTGGGCGTTAGTCAACAAGCTGTTTCCAATCGGCTACGAGAGATGGGAAAGATTCAGAAGACCGGTAGATGGATACCACATGAGTTGAACAAGAAGCAAATGGAAAAGCGCAAAAACACGTGTGACATTTTGCTCGCTCGGTACAAAAGGAAGTCGTTTTTTGCATCGTATAGTTACAGGGGATGAAAAGTGGATTTATTTTGAGAATCCCAAGCGCAAAAAATCATGGGTAGACCCAGGCGCACCATCCACATCGACCGCAAGACCGAATCGCTTTGGCAGAAAGACGAGGCTCTGTGTTTGGTGGGGGACCAGATGGGCGTGGTCTATTATGAGCTGTTAAAACCTGGGGAAACGGTTAATACTAAACTTTACCAACAACAATTGACCGATTTGAACCATTCGCTGCTTGAAAAAAGGCCAGAATACCGAAAGAGGCAACACAAAGTCATTTTTCTTCATGACAATGCTCCATCACATACGGCGAAACCAGTTCGCGACACGTTGGAAGCACTCAGCTGGGCAGTTCTACCCCATGCGGCTTACTCACCAGGCTTGGCTCCTTCCGATTACCACTTGTTTGCATCGATGGGTCACGCACTTGCTGAGCAGCGCTTTGGTTCGTACGAAGATGTGAAATAATGGCTCGTTGAATGGTTCGCAGCAAAAGGGGAAGATTTTTACTGGCGTGGTATTCACAAATTGCCCGAAAGTTGGGAAAAGTGTATAATAAGCGATGGAGCATACTTTGAATAAAGCACTTTTTATCATTCTTCCGAATTTAACATATTTTTTTAGAAAAAAAAATCCGCATTTCATACTTATACACCTGGTATTTAGGAAATTAATATAATAACATACTTTAAAAAATACCTACTGCTTTCATGAATTTTCTCTAGCTATCTAAAATGTGTATCTTGTTGTTATCGCGTAAATAAGCATTAAAAAATTTAAATTAGCGTTAGGTATACGTATACCTAATTCGGTTTAGTATTGTCGGTGATAAGTAGAGACCGGATTATATGCAACATAAAAATCTTGAAATATGCATGCAAATATGCATGACAAATGCTTAAAATATGCATGAAAAGGGTCAAAATATGCAATATTAAATAATAATAAAAGTAGTAATTTTTAGTTTTTTATTTCAAAATCAGCATAAAATTAACAAGTTATCGATGATGTTTAAATTTTAATTAACAATTATTTAACATTTTTTAAAATTATTTAACATTTATATTCTTGTACACGTAAACAATAAGGTATTGTTCCAAATGTTGGGTAGTAAGATTGTGTCTTCGATCACTTAAAATATTTTTATAAGTGGAAAAAGACCGTTCCACATCCACTGAGGTAACTGGGCAGTATTTGAATTTCGGTGCTATATTAGCACTTATTGTTTCTGGCAAAAGTTCACCCGTCCCATTAATAAAACTATCAATTTGACACAAAGGTTCAAAGCCTGGGTTATAGCACAAAATTTTTTCAAATTTTTCTTTAACTCTACGCGGGAATATATCTGGCAATGTGTAGTTTATTTGACGGATTTTTATTCATTAACTGAATTGATTCGGTCAACGCCAAACCTCGAGTTTCGAGCTTTTTAATACCCGCAGGTATATGGGAAAAGTGAGTGCTAATCAAAGCTATGTTTTTTTTTAATATCAGAATCGTTAAATGCTTCCTTGGATTGACGAACTGCCATAGCCTCTGCACTATCGATGGCCTCGAAATGTTCATTGTAAAATAGTACAGCTTCAATCCATGTTCCCCATCGAGTTACCACTGGTTCGGGAGGTAAAGGCACATTTGGCAGTTTTTCTTTATAGGCGTTATTGCTAGTAGGTATCTTAAGAAACACTTTCTTTGCTGATGAAATCAGTTTATTTACATTTCCAAACGTGGATCGTACGTCTTCAGCGAGTCGATGGACTCCGTGAGCAAAGCACGTCACATGAATTAAATTTGGATAAAATACTTGGAGGACTTTGGCTACCTTGATCATATAGGGAGCAGCATCTGAGAGAAATATAAACACTCTTTTATCTGCAGAAGATTATAATATTTTTTTAATACCCTCATTCACAAATCTGGCGATCATAGAATGATTTGTCTTGTCAAGTTCTTTGCAGGCCACCAAATAGGAAGAAGAAGGCTCTAATCTTAATGCAACCACAATTAAATTCGCAATATAGCGACCACAACTGTCGGTAGTTTCATCAGCTGAAATCCATCCAGAACATGTTGGTAAATTGTTGGTATGTAATTTTTACGCAGTGTTGATTCGTCTGGTATTTTTTGATTCAAGCAATATTTTCGCAGAAAATCTTTGAATGTAGGATTTGTCAGTTTATGGAGAGGAATATTACTTGCAAGCAATGCTTCACATAAATCCATGCTAAAGTATTTTTTTTGTTTGCCTATAGAAGTGGAATCACTGCTACTTGCTGCTGTTATAAGTTGTCGTGGGCTTTTTTTGCAATCCTGCTATATGAAGACTTGTCTTGACATGCTGTTCAATTTGAAACTTTTTTGTGCACGAAACATTTTTCTCGCAAACTCGACAATATAAAACATTTCCATTGTATGTAAATGTTCCAGGATAATCAGCTATCCACGAAGAGACACTTTTTTTGCGGGTGGCATGGTACACGTTAAACTTTAACACAACACGGTAAAAATTGCAAAAAGACTACACTGATGCAAGGGCGTCAACAATAATGTTAAAACTGATATCTTGTTTTAAAATAAAAATTCGTCTTCGAGAAAATTGTTTATTTGATTCACGCTCAAACAAATTTTCTTAGAAACTAACTACTTATCACTTAATATCCCGACTAAGACACAAAGGAATAAAATGCCGTCGTAGTTTTGGGTATTCCCTTGGCACTATAACCTAATCGATGTTTAGACTATTGCAGGTAAGTCCCGGCGATAAGATCGGTTCCAGATGTCGACATTAACAATACCCTGAGCAATTCAATTGCCTAGTAATACCGAGAAATATTGTAAATATAGGTAAAATATGCATCATTACTAGATTTTGGGTAAAATATGCAATAATCGGTGAGAATGGTGTAAATATGCAAATGCATATGAAAATATGCAAATGCATATAATCCGGTCTCTAGTGAAAAGTCTTTGCAAGTTAGTAAGCAAAGACGCGAGTCACGCAATTAACCATGTTTAGACAAAAACATGGAAGCTTGTAATTACTTGTTTACAAAGCAAGTGTACTGGCATCGCAAACAAGCAAAGACATACAAGTTGATGCCTGCACGAAATCAAATCTATAAAAGGCAGTGATAGCTCTAGGAATGTCCAAATAACAAAGCACTACTTTTATCATACGTTCCATTTATAAAAGAAGAAAAAAATTATGAAGAGTTATTATTTGCTAAAAATTTGGAAACCGATGCAAAGGGAGAATCGATATTTAATACCACAGACAAGTTTTTTTAAGAGAAAGAAATTCCTATTCGTAATATTTGATGATTATTTGGCCAACTTTGTAGTGAAAATGATGAAGATTACAATCGCTTGCTGCTGCACGCAGAAGTTCGTTGGCTCTCAAAACGTATTTCTTTGAATCGTTTTTTTCATTCTATTCGACTCAGTACTGGACTTCCTTGAAAACAGAGACGAAAAGCGACGCGAAAACCTGATTACATCCAAAAATGACATCGCTTATTTGACGGACCTAATTAAAATAAGTAATGAAGTCAATTTACAATTGCAAGGTGATGAGTTGAGTTTAATTAAAACAAAAAACGTCATAGCTGCTCTTGTGGCAAAACTTCTTCTGCAAAACAGGAAGATTTACTATCTTACTGCCAATACTTGGACGTTCTTCATGCTGATTTTACGGAGCGTTCCCAGGATATTTTAATAATACAGCAGAATCATCAAATTTAGAAGAGGAACTCGTAGAACTCACAACTAACAAAGACCTAAAAATAAAATTCAGGAATGGATGCCAAGAATTCTAGCTTCAAAAATCAATACCAGCTATCTACTCTGAATTGTGGGCAAGAGTACAGAAATTATTAATTACTTTTCCTTCATCTCATTTGGCTAAGCGAGGATTCAGTGCAATAGCTAATTTACTGTCTAAGAAAAGGAACAGATTGTATAGTATTTTTCAAGATCTAAGAAAGTGACTTAGCCACCTAAACCCATTCAAAATTCAACAAGATTCGAAAGTGAGTAATTTATGGCTGTTTAATGACAAGGTATCGGGCAGAGCCGCACTATACCTGATTGTATAATTGTTGGGTTTAAAATTTTATAGTGATAATTTTAACGTTTTATATACTGAATAATACACAATATAGTAATTACACAAATATATTAAAACAGTGTACAGTGTCCTGGCGTACATTTGTTACAATTTTAGTTATTAATTAATATCTAGTTCAATTTCGAGAAATTTGCAAATGCAAAATGACCAACAAAGATCCCATGAATGCTATATTCCATGCTTTTCCTCCTACGACTATAGTTTCTGAGCCTATACTCTTCATCAGGTAGGCTTTAGGCAACGGTATCGATCGTGAAGATCCGAGTACCGTGAAGAGTCGAGTTGGAATGACTCGCTGGCTTATAGCAATCATGGTACCTTAAATAAACGAGATACTACTCGTTGGGCAAGATACAGACCCTTGCGCCATCTGTTGAGATTTTCGAACTTCGAGAAATTGCTCAACTATATAAACCTAACATTGTTAGGAAGAATAAACTAAATCGATATTCCGAAATAAAATTTCGGAATATGGTTTGTTACTTGATTGGTCACTACAACAGAAAGTCGAGAAATTTGCAAATGCAAAATGACCAACAAAGATCCCATGAATGCTATATTCCATGCCTTTCCTCCTACGACTATAGGAAGGATCCTTCCTAACAATGTTAGGTTTATATAGTTGAGCAATTTTTCGAAGTTCGAAAATCTCAACAGATGGCGCAAGGGTATGAATCTTGCCCAAAGAGTAATATCTCGTTTATTTAAGGTACCATGATTGCTATGAGCCAGCGAGAGTCATTCCAACTTGACTCTCCACGGTACTCGGATCTTCACGATCGATACCGTTGCCTAAAGCCTACCTGATGAAGAGTATAGGCTTAGAAACTATAGGCGTAGGAGGAAGGGCATGGAATATAGCATTCATGGGATCTTTGTTGGTTATTTTGCATTTGCAAATTTCTCGACTTTCTGTTGTAGTGACCAATCAAATAACAAACCATATTCCGAAATTTTATTTCGGAATATCGATTTAGTCTAGTTTAATTTCGCTATCGCTACTATCTTGCAAATCAAAAATAAGTTTTTTTACAGGTTCTAAACTTTTTATATTTATGTACATACATCTATATGAGTTTTCAATTTTTTTGACGTGTTGAATACAGTTTCTCCAGTTTTCAACGGTTACATTTTTGACTTCTGTCTTTATCAACTCAATCACACTACTGTTTAAAGTGGGTGTATTATTGTGAGCACGTATATTAGACTTTATTTTATGCCATATCAACTCGATCGCATTAAAGATACAATAATATGGTGGAAGCCGAATTGTTTCGTGTCCTGCTGCCTTTGCAATTTTACCACAAACATATTCCTTTGAAAAACTTCTAACAATTGTCTAACTGTATAACTTTCATCGAAATATATGTCACGTTCGCACAAAAAGGCTTGTATTTCCCTTTTTCTACTGGTGGAACTTGGTACCTTATTCATTTGGCGACTATGATAGGATGCATTATCCATCATAATACAGCTATTCGGTGGTATATTCGGCATTAATTTGTTTTGAAGCCAATCTTCAAAAACTTCAGCGGTTGTATCACAATGATAATCCAAGCTGGAATCTGAAATATTTTTGGCTGCTAGAAATAGACATTCTGGTATCTAGCCTTCTTCTGACCCCGCATGTAAAATAGTTATTCTTTTACCTTTATTTGATGGAGCTTTGGTGCTGCATTTCTTGGATTTATCAATCCATCCTTTATTGGGTGTGTCGTGGGTGTCATACCAAGTCTCATCTAGGAAGATTATCATTCGATTTTCCGATCTAACTGTATTTATTTGTTTAAGGTATTCCATTCTGAGTTGTTGTAAGCGCCGTGATTCCATTGTAACTTGACTTTTGTCTATTTTTTTGGACAAAAACCCCAAACGACGTAGAATACGCCATAAAGTTAGAGTGGAACATTTTATGTCACATTATCCTCAGACCGCCTCCATGACAGTGACAATAACGTAGGAACTTTTTGTTCTGCATGCATTTCATAAATTTTGCGACGGAGTCTTCACAGAAATCAATACATTTCGACACACCATTGTCTTTTCGTGTTTTTTTAAGCGCTATCGAATTATTTACAATTTTCCAAATTGTACTTTCAGGGATGTTTGTTAAAGCTGATGTCTCACTCAATGAAAAGTACTTTTCGTGGCCTCGCTCTACTAACTTTAACTATCACTTGTGCCTCAACGGGCAAACATTTGCGGCTTCTGATGGAAAGAGCTTCGGACATTTTAAGACACTATTGAACTTTATAATACACAGTATAAATGGAGAATATTCTCTATATTTATAAACACGAAGTACCCAATAAAATGTTAGATTGAAAGGGAGGTGTATATATATATATATATATATATATATATATATATATATATATATATATATATATATATATATATATATATATATATATATAATATATATATATATATATATATATATATATATATATATATATATATATATATATATATAATATATATATATATATATATATATATATATATATATATATATATATATATATAATATATATATATATAATATATATATATATATATATATATATATATATATATATATATATATATATATATATATATATATATCAAGGATTTTCTTCAGCTGACGCTGTCTTCCTTCTCTCAGCCTTTAATTCCATCCGTTTCTATCTTCCCAGTCTCCATCTGTTAGACCCCTGTCCTCCATAGCCTCGTCCACATCGTCTCTCCATGATCGTCTGCGTCTTCCTCTTTTTCTTCTCCCTATATGGCTCCACTCCGTTATTTTATTTATCCACCTATTATCTTCGCTCCGTCTTATGTGTCCATACCATTTTAATCGTTTTTCTTCAGTGGTGTTTATTGCGTTCTCTTTGATGTTCATTCTGCTTCTTATTTCTTCATTTGTTATTCTCTCCATACGTGTCACTCTACAACATCTCCAATATTCCATCTCTACCGCGTTAATTTTAGATTTATTTCTTTTTTTGATCGTCCATGTTTCTGACCCGTATGTCATTATGCTTTGTATTATTGATTTGTATATGCGCGTTTTGGTTCTCTTTGTAATGTGCTTGTCCCACAGGATCGAATTTAATTGTCTTATGCATGTCCGCGTTTGCCCTAATCTAGCTTTAATCTCTTCTTCTGGTGTTGCGTTTCTTGAAATGATTGTTCCTAAATATTTAAATCTATCAGTTCCTTTGATTATTGTTTCCTTATCAACTTCTAGATTCTCCACGTTTCCCTCCTTTGTTGTTAAATATTCCGTTTTATCAAAGTTTATTGCTAATACCGCTTTAGTGTATTCTTCTTTCAGTTTTCTTACCATATAACTGAGGTATTCCTAATCTTGCGCTATGATTACTTGGTCGTCTGCGAAACTTAGAGTACATAAGTAATCTTCTCGTATTGGGACTCCTATTCCACTACATTTTTGCTTCCATTTTTTTAATGTTTGTTCGAGGTATATTTTGAATAGTGTGGGGGATGTAGAACATTCTTGTAATAGGCCTTTTGATGTTTGAAGTCTCTTTCCTATTTTATGTCCTATTTTTATGTTCACTGTGTTGTTTTCGTAGAGAGCTTTTACTGCGTATATTAGTTCTTTGTCAATGCCTATTTCTTTCATTGCGTTCCATAATCTTTGTCTTGGTACTGAGTCATAGGCCTTTCTTATGTCTATGAAGGCTAAATAAACTTCTCTATTCTTTGCCAGTTTTTTTTGCATTGTTGGTTTTATAGTGTATATATGGTCTATACATGATTTTCGGGCTGTAAAAACCTGCTTGGTCTTCTCCAATTTTTCCTTTTATATTTTCCTCTATGATATTTTTAATAATTTTTCCATACAAACGTCCCATACTCGATATTATGCTTAGGCCTCTATAGTTTGTGCATTTTCTGCGGTCTCCCCTTTTTAAATATAGATATTATATAGGCTTTTGACCATTCCTCTGGTATTTTTTCTCCATTTATCGCTCTGTGGAACATGTTTCTCAGCATTCGATGTAATTTATTAGACCCGTACTTAATCATTTCATTAACCACACCCCCAGGCCCTGCCGATTTATTATTTTTGAGTGTTTTTATTGTCTTCTTTACTTCTTCATAGCTTAGTTCTATCTCTTTTTTTTCCTTATTCTGTTCTTCTATATATATATATATATATATATATATATATATATATATATATATATATATATATATATATATATATATCAATTACGATCCTCTAACGGTCGATTAATGTTTTTATTGCATCGATTTGCCAAATCACTTTCTTAGATCTTGAAATATACTATATATCATTCAACGTGGCAATTTGTGACTGATCTTAAAGAAATTGGGACCCGGCATTAACCAATCTCATTATTTTTTTTTTAATTTTTTCTTGATTTTGTGTTTATTTTTAAATTTTTAATAAACAATTTTTTACTACATTTGATGGTCATTTTAATTAATTTATTACTTTGTAATTCTTAACAGACAGATAGACAGATAAGATAGGTATAGTTAATATGCAACAATATTTTAATGTTTGGTATAATTAACTGTTATGGAAAAGGAAGCGTTAGAATTTTTTTTTCTTGTAAGGTGGCGGTGGTCCAGAAAAGGTTGGGAACCTCTGATATAGACGATGAACTCTGTCAGCATCCTAACCCACTCCGATAAAATCGTTGCATCGCTATCCTCCAACACGGCTACGATCCGATCTAGGGACGCCACTGCACAGCTCTCCTTTTCGTACACGTGTAGTTAAATTAAACAAGACAAAAACAATTTAAACACTATTATTTTCTACTACTAACATTATTTATGATTACTTCGTGATTATCTTTGAATTTCTTTTACGAAATTTTCGACAAGTGTTTTTAATGGTCCTCGCCGAAATAAATTAACAACATTTTTCAATTCGTTGTAGGACAATCATTTAATTTAAATTTGAACATTGACTAAGTATTTACAGACAATGCCATTAAAATTACTTTGTGTTTCGAAAGTCGTTTTGTTTTGTTGATTTTCAATCATATGAACATTTGTTTTTGCTTATATCATATTAGCCGTTACCTGGGGAGGTCAAGAATGTCAGCGTGATGGGTTCTCGTTTTATTTATTTATTTTTTTTTATTCAATATACAAATACGGGGGATGTCTGACGGAACTTCCGATGTTGCTTCTTTTTCTAGAAAATTCACCTACTACCTTCAGAATAGTCCCTCTGCAACCGAATGAGTTGCTCTCACCGTTTTTTCCGCTAGGCGAGCATTTTATGGTAGGTGGATGCTGTCAATGTCGCCAGCACCGCCTATAATTCGCGTTGTATCTTCTTTAATAATAATACTAATAATACTTAAGCACAACTCGACTTAAGCTAATCGACCACTTTGGAGAATCTCGAGCGGTTGCTCTTGACATATCCAAGGCATTCGACCGTGTTTGGCACGGTGGACTGTTGGCTAAGTTACGCTCTTATGGTATGTCTGAAAGGTTCTGTTTGTGGCTCTCATGTTTCCTCAGAGAGCGTTTTTTTTTATTTACGAGTGGCGGTCGACGGAATTCTTTCTAACACCTTCACTATCAACGCCGGTGTGCCCCAGGGCTCCATACTGTCTCCTACTCTCTTTCTCATTTACATTAACGATCTGCTGGAAAAGACCGGGATTTCAATCTACAGCTTTGCAGATGACAGTACGCTTGTCTCTTCATTCACCTTGAACGCTCGGACATCGGCTGCTCAGGCGAATATCCGCAGACAGCAGGAGGTCGTTCAACTTAACAAAGACCTGGAAGAAATTCTATCTTGGGGTGACAGTAACCAAGTGGAATTTAACGCTACAAAAACCCAGGCGGGAGTTTTTTCTAAAAAAGTTAACGTTGCTGAACCCGACATAGTTATGTCGGGGCACTCCATTCCCCTAGCATCGTCGCTCAATTTGTTGGGCGTTAGTTTGGGAGCAAATATGTCCTGGCATGAACATGTTGCAGGCATAGCAAGGAGAGCTTCTCAAAAGTTGGGAATATTATTTCGAACCAGAAAGCTTTACACCCCACAACAACTGTTCATTCTTTAGAAAGCTCAAATTCGACCAACTATGGAATACTGCTCCCACGTTTGGGGCTCCGCTCCCAAACATACACTGCATTTGTTGGATTCTGTTCAGAGAAGAGCGGTCCGTCTGATTGGAGACCCGGAATTGACCGGCGGCCTTGATTCGCTGGAACATCCAAGAACGGTTGGCGACTTAAGTCTGTCCTACAAGTATTTTCATGGGAAGTGTTCGAAGGATGTAGCCCACTTAATTCCTCCCAAAGCGGTGCATGTTAGAAATACACGTCGCGCTGGTGCTTTACATCCGTATGAGGTTCAGCTTGTTACTCCGCGTACAACGCTTTTCAAGCAGTCTTTTATATGGAGAACGTCATCCCTTTGGAATAATTTGCCCAGCGCTGTGTTTCCCACCGAGTACAGTTTACAGCGATTCAAGAACAACGTGAATCGCTTTTTCCGCACACATGCCGCTCCTGGAGCGCTTTAGGGACTTCCCTGCAGCACGTGTGCTAGACCCATAAAGAAAAAAAAAGCACAATCGAAGACATTCACACAATAATATATGCAGCAGCAATCACCACACAAAATAATCAACCACTCCCGCAACGACAAAGAAACCCCAACAGCACAAAACCAAACCACACGGTGTAGACAATATCAAATCCAAGTCTCCCAACAGAGCGCTGCCAGAAATTCTTGATACTTTGAAACAAAAACTATCCGTATATGCCTCAAGCCTCCGTAGATACAAAGAATCAAACGAGAGGAAAGACACCAACAACCTCTTCCGAAGAAGCAAAAAATAGTTCTACCGAAAAACTAGGTACAACAAACAGACAGCAGTGACTGAACCACCAAACAAATAAGAACTCACAAATTATTGAAAAAGTCCCTGGTCAGAACCTAAACTACACAATAATAACACCCCCTGGATCAAAGCCGAAGAAAACAAACATAAACATGTAACAGAACAAGAAAATTCACATTAACTACACAAGAAATTACAGAAACAATCAAACACACACCCAACTGGAAATGCCCTGGAATAGACTAGAAAGTCCTCATATATTAAAACCTATGAAGACTTAGTTCATATGCTTCTAATTTCATCGGATCCTGTTATTACTGGCCTTAGAATGTCCCAGACAGTCCCGTTGAAGGAGTTGAGTCTTGATGCAAAGGAACTACTCACGGATTCGGTGGAAGAGGTTGAGCAGCATAGTGATGCGGAGAAGGATTCTCCGAGCGAATCGGAAGATTCTGATTTTGAATTTATATAAAAGAATAGTTTATTTTATTAGCAAATACATAAATTTAGCAATTAGTATCTCTATTTTATCTTTCCATTTTCTTTTATACCAATTTTTCCTAAGAAAATATATAAAACACCTAAAAATGCAGTAAAAATTCAGTTCTGAGAACTAAAACACCTATTTTTTCCTTCATATATATTTTTTATTACTTTTTTTGGCTATTCTAGTCATTTGGACCTTGTTCAGCCCATAAAATTATTTTGTCCAGCTAGAATCGGAATTCAGCACTTTTCAAGCAGTCTTTTATGTGGAGAACAATCATCCCACAACTTACAACGATTCAAGACTAACATGAATCGCTTTTTTCCGCACACGCGTCGCTCATGAAGCGCTTTAGGGATTTTCCTGCGGCGCCTGTATTACGCGCATAAAAAAAGGAAAATAAAGCTAGTCCTTTTAATTAATCTATTAGCCAATAAAAAACATCTTATATATCTAAAGAAATTGCTACCTAAACATAACAGCGTACAAATCCTCCTAAATACCTCATCGCACCTTATATTTTCCACTAACAGGTTACCAATTACCGACAAATAGCATATTTCCTGTTGAAGGGCGTCTCCCCAACTTTTCGAAATTACCATGAACGATTACCATCGAGGGGAACTGGCCAGTTATCAGGGAAAGTGAGCACGAGCGGCCAATGAAATCTGAAACGGAAATAAAGAATTATGCGCTCTTTGGCTGCCACACGATTCACCGACAAACATTACTTGCCAATGGGATTTTGTTATGGTTTATGCATTCTGAATAATAAATAATGCTGTACGATGTAGAAGTAGCTTTTACTGCCTACGAAGGCTAACAAAATGGAATCTAATCCTTTATTAGCAGAAATATTTATGCATGGTCTTGACTTCTTAAATCAAATGAAGGTTTTCTACTCATTAGGTATATATGTAATATTCAAGTGGTTTGATATAAAACTACTGAAAACAGAGAAAGTCCATATTTCAGCAGTTTAATCACTGTTCTCTTATTTGTCAATCCATCTCGAGTCAAGTTCCGCCGTATCACGAGTCATCAATCAGGCTAGGATCCACAAACAAGAGAATAGAATTTACTAGTCTTTATCAAGGTACTTACGGAACATAATGGTGAGATACAACGAACTGCACTAAGTACGCATACCTAATACTCCATCGGAGGCTGACACAGCAGCCACAGTCTGATAGAGTGGTTGACAAAGTCAACACTTCAACTGAGGCAGCGTGGTTTTCAAGGGTTCCCCCCTCATTCATATGTGGTTTAATGTGAAACTAGGTAATATACAGTCCCTGGCCAAATTATTAGACGCACTGTATTTTTTTAGTAATTTTATGTTTCTTAAGAGTTTTTATGCAATAATGGTATATTTAAACTACAATATTATTGATTTTTATTTAAAAGAATTGTTGTAGACTACATATTTGTATTTATTTTTAACATGTGGCAACACTGTGTTGACAAAGTGATACATGAACGTAAATAAGTACAAACCTGTATCAGTCGCGATCGGAATCGAGTCAGGTACGGACATGTTTCTGTGGCTTTATGGACTGTGATTGTTTGTTTAACAGTTTTATACTACTCAGTTATTAGTTTATTTTGTATGCAGTGTTTTAAAAAAGTAATTGGACTATTTTCATTATGGGTAGAAAAGGCGATCTTTCACCACGTAAAAAAGCTGAAGTGAAGGCCCTTGTGATTGCGAAAACATTTACAAACCGAGAAATATCACGAAGATTGGAGGTTTCTGAAGCTAGTGTACGACGCATAAAAAAGAAAATTGAGTCAGGGAAGGAATTAAGCCCGAAAAGAAAGAAAAGATGCGGTAGAAAACCAATTTTCACTCCACGGTCAGAGAGATGTTTGAAGAAAATTTGTGTAGAAAACAGATTTGCTACCACAAAGGTAATAAAATCACAACTCCAGGATGCTAGCGTAAATACTTCTGAGCGCACTGTTCGAAAAAAATTGAAAGAATTAGATTTTAAGGCCTGTCGCCCCGCCAGGAAGCCCAAGTTAACAGCTGCAATGAAAGCAAAGCGCCTGAAGTGGGCCAAACAATGGCAAGACAAAGATGTGGACTTCTGGAGATCGGTAAGATACAGCAATTTAATCAATAATTGATACATTATTATCATTTTCAGTTAAATAAAGCAAATAAACATGGAAGTTTATATATTTTTCCTATTTTTGACAGGTCTGCTTCAGTGACGAAAGCACATTTGAAATTTTGCAGAATAAAGCTCAGTATGTGCATCGTCGTCATGGAGAAAAGTTTCATCCTGATTGTGTCGTCCCGACGGTTAAACATCCCACCAAAGTGATGATTTGGTCAGTCATCAGCGGCAAGGGCACTGGACGTCTGTACGTCGTCAAAGGAATAATGAGGCAAGATCAGTACAAAGAAGTATTACAAAATCGGTTGATTCCGCAGCTCAGAGAATGGTTTCCAAATGGAGAACCATTCACTTTCATGCAAGATGGAGCTCCCTGCCACACTGCTCGGTCTGTTAAAGCTTTTTTGGCAGAAAAAAATATCCCTCTGTTGGATTGGCCCTGATATGAACCCCATTGAAAATGTGTGGGAGCTGATGAAAAGAGAAGTGGCTAAAGATGTGATTACCAACAAAACCCAGCTTCTAGAAAAGATTATTCATGTGTGGAATCATCATCCTCAAATGCAGGAGACAGTACAATCTTGCATTGATAGCATGCCGCGCAGAATTAAAGCTTTGATAGCGGCTAAAGGTGGCTCAACTAAATATTGACTTTTACTAACATTAATTTCACTTTTCTTTCTAAAACTTAATAAACTTATGCTTTTCTAAATTAATGCTGTTTTATTTATGTCAAATAAATAGGTAATTGATTAGATAATATAAAAATAAAAAGCAAATCAATTTAAAATAATAAAACGGTACAATATCACTCGGTAATTAAAATTTTACATGAAATCTAGCAATGCGTCTAATAATTTGGCCAGGGACTGTAAGTCGCATCGGATAATACTTAGCGTCAGTTAAAAGCTGACATTTGACAGTAGCAGACGTATAAAACCTGTTGCAAATTGTTTAGAAATAATTTGTAGATAACCAAAGAAGTCGACGCGCCCTATCTCCCTAAACTAATCAAAAATAATTTGTAAAGATGGTGGAATGTAATTCAGTAAAATTCCAGGTTTCAATCCGTTCGTCTAACAATGAATTTTTACGACATTTCACCAAAACCTCATTTGGCATTTTCAAGTGCTCTTGCTGTTGCTGCTACGCGATACTGTGATCTTGCTGCTGCTACCGCTCGAAGCTAGCTAAGAAACCGAAGTGCGGTCGCCGTCTTTTATAGATCGGCGTCGACGCAGATTGTAGGTGGGGGGATCGGGAGTGTTCGTCCGGGCATCGGTGTTTGTCAGCTGGGTGCCGTATCAGTGGTAATTACAGGTTCCGACGTTATGCGTTCTCGATGTTTTGGTTATTCCTTGGTTTGGCTAGTAGACCCTTCCATATAGTGGAGATATTAAGTGCATCACCCCGCTTTAGCTGTCCATATCTTTCGATTTCCAAGGCTTCCCTAACTATGCATATTTATTTTATAACGTGAAATTGAGGCTATTTGTTTAGATCCCTCAAAATTGATGTTGTGACCAGTATTATGATGGTGCTGAAGTTCTTTGTTTTTGACACTTATTTTATGTTCTCGGATCCGGGTGGAGATTCTTTTGTTTGTTTGCCCTATGTACAGTTTATGGCAGTCTCCGCATGGAATGCTGTAAATCCCATGGTTTTCCAGTTTTCTCTTGTCCTTGGGGTTTCCCAGAATGTCTGCCAGAGTGTTTTGCGATTTGTATGTTGTGCTTATGTTGTGTTTTCTTAGGACTCTTCCAATCCTATCTGTAACTCCTTTCACATACAGTAACAGAACTCTACTTTGGTTGAGGTCCCGTTCTTTTGTCCTTGTCTGTGGGTAGCGCTGCCTTGCAAGTGCTCTCTGTATGAGTTAATTTTTTTAAGCGTTTTGCATAAGGGCTCTAGTGATTTGTATAGTTTCTTGCTGTCTCGTATCTGAGTCGGTATGATCTCGATACGAGAGTGTTGGCTACCGACTGGATTTGAGATGGATGGTGGTATAAGCCAGGCTTCCGGTAGATTGAGTATTGAAGTTGACCGTTGTTTTTCCAAGTTATGAGTACATCGAGGAAAGGGAGACTTTTTTCTTCTTCTACTTCCAAAGTAATCTGTATCCAGTGGGGTATATATATATATATATATATATATATATATATATATATATATATATATATATATATATATATATATATATATATATACATATATATACATACATATATATACATATATATATTATATATATATATATATATATATATATATATATATATATATATATATATATATATATATATATATACATATATATTCATATATATATATATATATATATATATATATATATATATATATATATATATATATATATATATGTATATATATATATATATATATATATATATATATATATATATATATATATATATATATATATATATATATATATATCATCATATGGGATTTTTTTTTAAATAATCACTTCAGCCCAGATGTGGTTATGGCATCCATTTGTGCTTCAAATAATATCAGAAATAAAGTATAGTAAATCATTTTTACACATGACGTCACCTGTCAAAAATGACATTTTCGTAAAATTTTTTGAAAAAAACGTATAATTTGGCCAAATTTTAAAAAACAGTTATTAGACAAAATGGTTTATTTTGTGATTCTAGATCTGTTTGTCAAATTTCAACGGCCTACTACAATTTTGAATTTTTGGCAGTTTTTTGACATTTCGGCAATTGTTTTTCATCTTCATTTATTGCAACCGTATTTAAATCATTTAATTTGTCAAAAACTAGGCACCTATAATCTATTTAAGAACAAAATGAAGTCATGTCCATAATTTGTTTATAGAATATTAAAATTCACACATTATGATGATATGATAATGTGTGAATATATGATATTTGATGCAAAGTTCGATTACTTTTGATCTTTTTAAAAACAAAAACAATTGCCGAAATGTCAAAAAACTGCCAAAAATACAAAATCGTAGTAGGCCGTTGAAATTTGACAAACAGATCTAGAATCACAAAATAATCCATTTTGTCTAATAACTTTTTTAAAATTTGGCCTAATTATACGTTTTTTTCAAAAATGTTTACGAAAATGTCATTTGTGACATGTGACGTCACGTGTGTAAAAATGACTTACTATACTTTATTTCTGATATTATTTGAAGGACAAATGGATGCCATAACCAGGTCTGGGCAAAAGTGATTATTTAAAAAAAATCCCATATGATGCGGACTTAAATTGTCATTATCTTTGACATCAAAATTTTATAAATATATATATATATATATATATATATATATATATATATATATATATATATATATATATATATATATAAAGGGTGTTTTTTTATAGAGGTATAAAACTTTAAGTTGGCAACACTTTTTTAACTGGCGGCCATTTTGTGAGCTGTCAAGTGATTTATGTTTAGTTTGGTTTGGCATTTCAACATGAATAGACTAACGCCTGAACAACGCTTCCAAATTGTGCAAATTTATTTTGAAAATCATGGTTCTGTTCGAAATACGTATCGCGCACTACGTCCATTTTACGGTCAACATAATCGTCCATCAGAGCAATTAATTCGATTAACTATGGAACGTTTTCGCACCACGTTTACTCTAAATTATAATACGCATCCACAGAGACGTCGTACAGTGCGTACAGAAGAAGTCATTGCTGCTGTAGAGCGTAGCGTAGAGGAAGACCCGAATCAGTCTATCCGCCATCGTGCATAGGAATTGGATATGTGTCCATCCACTTTATGGAAGATTTTGCGGAAAGATCTTGGTTTGTGTGCTTACAAAATCCAATTCGTGCAACAATTGAAGCCACACGATCACCTAGCAAGGCGTAGATTCGGTGAATGGGCCCAAAACAAGATTGCCGTTGATCCCGATTTTCATAAGCGAATTTCGTTTAGCGATGAAGCTCACTTTTGTTTGAATGGATACGTCAATAAACAAAACTGCAGTATTTGGAGTGATGATAATCCTCAAGTGTATGTTGAGACACCGTTACATCCAGAAAAACTGACTGTTTGGTGTGCTTTATGGGCTGGTGGAATCATTGGTCCGTACTTCTTTAAAAACGATGCTGGTCAGAACGTTACAGTCAATGGTGACCACTATAGAGCCATGATTACTAACTTTTTCGTTCATCAATTGAACAACCATGATGTGCAGGAGCTGTGGCTTCAACAAGATGGCGCAACATGTCACACAGCTCGTGCCACAATTGATTTATTGAAGGAAACGTTTGGTAACTGCATAGTTTCACGTTTCGGACCCGTGAATTGGCCTCCAAGATCGTGCGATTTAACGCCGCTAGACTATTTTCTGTGGAGATATGTCAAGTCGCTAGTCTACGCCGATAAGCCCGAAACGATTGACCACTTGGAGGACAACATTCGCCGCGTTATTGCCGATATACGGCCACAAATGTTGGAAAAAGTCATCGAAAATTGGACCTCCAGATTAGATTACGTCCGAGCCAGCCGTGGCGGTCATATGCCAGAAGTCATATTTAAATTATAATGCCAGAAGATTATCTTTCGAATAAAGTAAATTTTATGTCAATTTAAAAAATTCATCTTTGTTTTATTCCATTTCAAAGTTCTATACCTCTATAAAAAACACCCTATATATATATATATATATATATATATATATATATATATATATATATATATATATATATATATATATACATATATTTTCGTTGTCAAAGATAATGTAATTTTGCAAGGTAGTAGTTTGACCCTTGATCTTGACCGATTTATTTATTATTTTTTACATATTGTGACCTGTAAAAATGGTACGCATATACTTTATTAATAAAGATTTGAATTATATGAATACCAAATTTGTAATTAATATTTCATTTCGGTCGAGAGTTATCGTACCACCAGACAGACACACCGACGAAAATGAGTAACTAAGTTTTTCCTGGTCTAACGACTCTAAAACATAAAAAAAGCAAAACTCTCGGCGGGTGATTTTTCCCTGAATATACTACTTTCCTTTACCAAAGAAAATACATTCACCATTATTGTCTATCTATCTATCTATCTATCTTCTTCTTCTTGAAGTGCCATATCCGATACAGACGTAGGCGACCCTCTCGCCTTTGCCTGTAGTTGGTGCCTTTTTAAGTGTTCCACAGACATAGGGGACCTACAGTTTAACGCCAGTTCCGAAAGACGACCGTCACTCTCTATCTGTCTATCGGTTTCCACAGTTAGGAATCTAACATAATTATATACGTTGCTACCTAGATAGTCACAAAAAATAGTTTTATTTTAATAATCATTCCATGTTTTACAACGAGATAGCTCATAAAATTCTATCCACATAATGACTTATCTATAATATATATGTGTTTTTTTTTAAATTTAATACGTTCTCTAGTCAGGTTTTAGTATATATTTTGTTACTACTCAGTATATATCACCACTACACCTTCGGTAACATAAGGAATAAGCAATGACGATAATAGTGAATCAAGATGGGAAAAAGTTTTCCGCCAGCGCGATCTCTTGCAAAAAAAACCTAAACAATAATTCTGTAGTCAGCGCAAGCGAAGCCGTGGGCGCAGCTAGTAATTAATATATTACACATTTAAATTCTCCATTTGTTAATATGCACCGCCTTTAATATTATGAATAAGACCGATAAAGCCATAATTCAGCTCCCAAGTGCCCTCTCCTCTCAAGGACAGTATAGGACATGTTTCGATCTATTGAACCTCTTCAGTTTAATGTAAGCTGGTATAATAATATAAATTTTTAATTTCATCGTCGCGCGACGACGCAGAAAACCACCGTACCGTAATTAATTATATTAGGTACACGTAACAACCCAAACTCCATCTGGTATTTGTACAATTTAACTTCTGATTTGATCTTTAACCTCATTCCCATAGCTATTGATTTCTATAGGTTTTTTAATTTTAAGTTTGCCACATAATTTGTTTATTTGTTAATCACAGTGCTAGAACAATATCGGTATATAGGAGTTCCTACAAAACTCCAACCAAAACCGCAGCGGATCACATTAAAAACACTATGTTTCGTCACAAATGATTTCAGAAAGTTTGGATTGTTTCTAGAGGTACGTACGATTTTCTTGGAATGTTACGTTTAAAACGAAAACCTTCACGTGAAATTTCCCTTTGTTCACAAAACTGGTTTTTTTTTAAACGCTCACTGTAAACGAACTACTCGACCAATTTCTAAGCTACCGCCGTTTTAACAACAACAAATGTCAAATTTTACAACAATGGTAATGTCACATCTCAGTAGCGCCAACTAGTGGTCGTTTATAAAAACTTAATATTCGGCCCTAGTATATTTTATTAGATCTTAATAAGTGACATTCCAAATAAAGTAAATCCCAAGATATAAGATCCTGCCTTTTGGCTTTTTCAATGGGGCAATAAACGACCCTATTAAGGTTTTGTGCATAGTTGCCAGGTGTTACGATAAACGTATTTTTATTTTACCTGCTTTGTATACCGCCCTCACTTGCATCTGCAATCATATTGGATCTATTTTTACCTATATATTTACTACCGGGCAACCCGGTTTGGAGCCCTTTAAGTATTTAATAATATAGGCCTAATGACCACAGGTCCCCATTAAGATTCGAAAGATACTTTTTATTATTTTCATTTTTAGTTTTAGTTACAACTTACAACGTAACGGTTCTATTTTAATTATGTGGTGTCCGTGGGAAAAAATTGCAATAGGGGCTATCGCAAGAGAAAACATCTATCACTTGACGCTAAACAAATAGTGAAAAATGTTTACGACAGTTTGGTAAAAAGAAATTTGAATCAACAAAGTGCTTTGCAAGAAACCAGTGACCTAACAAAAACCCCAATTTCTACGATTAATGGTATTGTAGAAAAACCATCACTCAGGAACAGGAGAAAACGAAAAGATTTTCAAATGCATCATGTAGACGATTGTGAAAAAGACGTCATCAGGAGAAAAATATATTCTGAAGAGCAGTTGGTGCCGATAATAGACAAAATAAAATCAAGGCTGGTGCAGGACGGGACCAATATCCATTGTGGTCGATCAACCCTTCACAGAATTCTCTTAAGAATGGGATTCCCGTTCCGAAAAAATCAACAAAAGGCAAGTAGTGATGGAGTCACAAAGATTACGAATCTTGCGACATACTTATTTACAAGAAATTTAAAAGTATCGACCAGAAAATTCGCCAATAATTTTCCTTGACGAAACATGGTTCGATACCCAAGACACTGTGCAAAAAGGGTGGGTTGACAGCAGTACAAAATGTCGGACTAACGCACCTTCAAATAAAGGTAAAAGAATAACCATTTTGCATGTTGGATCTGAAAGGCTGGGTTTCAAATTGTCTACTATTATCTGCAAAAAACATAAAAGATTGTAATTTGGACTATCACGAAGACACGACCTCAGAACTTTTTGAAAATTGGTTTCCAAATTCCTTTTTGCAAAATGTTCCCGAACAGAGTGTAATAGTTATGGACAATGCAAGTTACCATAGTCGCCTACTAAATAAGATTCGTAATACAGCCAACGCCAAATCAGAAATACAGAAATATATGTTAGAAAATGACATTTATTTTGACTCTAGTTATAAAAAAAGTGATCTTTTGAAAGTTTTGAAGGGGACACGCTGTTTTGCGGCTTCCTCCGTATTATTGTGTGTTTAATCCAATTGAACATATTTGGCATCAAGTTAAATCAAAAATAAGGGCACAAAATGTTTCTCCTACTTTAAGTGTGTCAGTGGTTAAATTAGTAACAAGAGTTATAAATGATATACCTTGGGAAAGCTGGAAGAATTCCATTCAGCACGTTGTTAAAGTTGAGGAATCATATATTTATGTAAATAATATAAAACAAAAGATCAGAATTTTTATATTGCCCGCTTAAAACGGCAAAAATCACGATCTTATATTTTGGGACAGGCTATACACAATTTTTATTGTACGCCTGTGATTTTAGTGCAGTAACACCGACACACCAAAAAATATTAAAAGTAGCTTTCACGAAAAAATATTAATGAATCAATATATTGAAAGAGACTATTTTTGTGATTGGACAAGTGCTGAAACACTTGGCATTAAAAATTCTTTTGTTCGTTTTGAATATTTTAATTTTAACTATAATAAATGACACTAAACAATTAAATATTCATTTCACATGATTATTATTTGTTTTTAAAATAGTCGAATTAGTTATTTACTTGTCAAGTTCGGAAACTGGTACTTCATCAGATGACAGGGCAAGTTTATATTTTTTACAGGTATTTGTACTGTACTGTTTATGAATTTTGAAATAGCTTCACGGATGTCGCGATTTTAATGACATTCGGAAGAAGTTTTTCTTCCATATTATTTTTATAATATTCCCTTTTTTACTGAACCAATTTTAATCAAGTCCAATGGAAAAATTATGCACATTATAATCGTACACGTGAAAGAAAATTGCATGAAAATTAGATTACGCATTCGAAAGTTACATCGAGAACAAACATGCATACAAACACATTTACATAGACGCATACAAACAGACGTTAATTATACGTTATATACAGGGTGAGTCAACGATAGAGTAAAGTTTATTATGTCATTTGTTTCGCGAATGACGAAAAAATGTTAAATACAATAGTTTTAGGGAATGTTAAGGTGCACAGTTTAAAATTATTTTTGAGTATACAGGGTACTTCAAAAAAGTGTGGCCGATATAACATATGTTTTTTTTTTTATTAATAATGTTATATACCTAAACCTAGTAGTTTTTCTAATATTTCATTTTTTTTTTCTAAAATTAGTTTTCAGTTTTGTAAAAAATTGCCAGTGGCGCCATTGTTTCTGAAGGCGGAGTACTCATAACTGGTACGAGCGTTCTATAGAGATGAAAAAAAAGATATATTTAACGAAATTTGTGTCAGATGCTACAGGGTGTTCAAAACAAATTTATGCATTTCGACTATTTTAAACTGAAAAATCTTTTAAATGGCACACCCTGTATATTATTATTTTTTCTGATAGATTTTACAAAACTCTCCATCCAACTTTTATTAGGTATGTCGTATACCTATTTCTAATAGTCTTCGATTTATTTTGAATTTTACCCTTGTTTTTAATACACTTACGCTATTGTGAAAACATAAACAAATAGTTAATAATAGTTTTAATATACTTTAACTTATCTAATGATTAATTATTATGACGTAATAAATGTTCAAAAATATGCCCGTCTACTTGAATATACATGTTTAGTTGTTTTACTATATTATATATGTCTATATATATATAACATATATATATATATATATATATATATATATATATATATATATATATATATATATATATATCGTCCATATATCGTCCCTACCATGTCAAACTATCGAATACGAACATAAGTAGTTTTCAGGAGAGCAAAAAAACCACTTTAATACTGAAGACAAAATTAGTACCTTGCCAAAATTGCAAAGTTTAATACTTTTCCTACACATTTTTTAAACCTTTTTAGGATGTTATCAAGATTTAGTCAATTTAATCTTTTACATTCATCGAATTTGGAAAATTATGAATCGCTACCATTTCTAGGAACCTTCTCTTGTGGTAATTATTTTCATAGTAAATTATAAGAGGGGATTCGAAGTTGATTCTGTGGTCCTGATTGGTAAAATAATTTGAAAGAGCACAAGATTGGATATTGCGACGACAGTCACTCTTATGTGAAGTAATTCTGCCTTTCAAGGACCTGGAAGTTTGTCCGATGTATGCCATGTTGCAGTCTAGGCAAGAAATCTTATAAACTATACCGGATTTTTGAAGCAGGGGAACTGGGTATTTAAGTTTAGAAAACAAGGGTTTGGTGGTGTTACAAATGCGTGTGGAAAATTTAATATTTTGGCCTTTGAAGATATTAATCAGTGGTAGCGATTCATAATTTTCCAAATTCGATGAATGTAAAATCAGATGTCGAGGACCTTAGCAGTATTTATTCCTATCTTCTACACTTGTCCAACACTTAAGACAATTGTTCATACACCTTGTCCCCCCTCCCCCGCTCTCCCTATTTCTATTGCTCTGTCTCATCCGTCACATATTGTTCCCGTTTTGATCTCTCACAACAACCCCCCCCCCTTTTGTGTTTTCCAATGGCTTGGTTTTATCAATACCTTCCTTAGCGAAGCCTACGTTAAATTCGGTACCAGGTGTATCACTCCCACATTAGATGTATTATTTTTTCCTTTCAGGCGATTCCTAAAACATTAGTTTATTCTGCCCCTCTCCCAAAATGGTTCGCCCCTTACGACTGTATGAAGTGATATCCCCTCGTATTTCATTCAATAACTAGTACTGTTTTGCATTTTTGAGCTAACCTTTTTTAAACAAAATAAAAATTCCGTGACCCTCAGTGACGTCACCACGAACATAACCTACCTTTAGTTTGTACTTTTCCTGCCACTTTTGTTACGACGTGCATCGTATGAAAATGTAAATTAATAATCATCCATATGAATTTGCTGATTTTTCCGGCGATTTCGATGAAAATGCAATGTTCTTTAGTTTAGGACTCATGTGTTGTAAGTAGTTTTTAATTAGTTAAGTTTTTTAGCTTAATTTTTCATAATGTAATTATATGGCATAGTTTTAACGTTAATATTTAATATGCATTTTGTACTGAAAATGAGTTTTCTAACACACACCATTGCTTCCAGAAACGTGTCTTTGAAAAAGATAATAAACATTATCGGAAGCTTGACAGTGAACACCAAGAGTTTAATTTCTACCTTCATTTAGACCGCATCCCCAATAAAGTTTGATAATTTCTATTCTACAAATCGGTCAAGATTTATCTCCTGTGTTTTTATATATATATATATATATATATATATATATATATATATATATATATATATATATATATATATATATATATATATATACATATATATATATACATATACATATATATATATATATATATATATATATATATATATATATATATATATATATATATATATATATACAGTCCCTGGCCAAATTATTAGACGCACTGTATTTTTTTTAGTAATTTTATGTTTCTTAAGAGTTTTTTATGCAATAATGGTATATTTAAACCACAATATTATTGATTTTTATTTCAAAGAATTGTTGTAGACTACATATTTGTATTTATTTTTAACATATGGCAACACTGTGTTGACAAAGTGATACATGAACGTAAACAAGTACAAACCTGTATCAGTCGCGATCGGAATCGAGTCAGGTACGGACGTGTTTCTGTGGCTTTATGGACTGTGATTGTTTGTTTAACAGTTTTATACTACTCAGTTATTAGTTTATTTTGAATGCAGTGTTTTAAAAAAGTAATTGGACTATTTTCATTATGGGTAGAAAAGGCGATCTTTCACCACGTAAAAAAGCTGAAGTGAAGGCCCTTGTGATTGCGAAAACATTTACAAACCGAGAAATATCACGAAGATTGGAAGTTTCTGAAGCTAGTGTACGACGCATAAAAAAGAAAATTGAGTCAGGGAAGGAATTAAGCCCGAAAAGAAAGAAAAGATGCGGTAGAAAACCAATTTTCACTCCACGGTCAGAGAGATGTTTGAAGAAAATTTGTGTAGAAAACAGATTTGCTACCACAAAGGTAATAAAATCACAACTCCAGGATGCTAGCGTAAATGCTTCTGAGCGCACTGTTCGAAGAAAATTGAAAGAATTAGATTTTAAGGCCTGAGGCCCCGCCAGGAAGCCCAAGTTAACAGCTGCAATGAAAGCAAAGCGCCTGAAGTGGGCCAAACAATGGCAAGACAAAGATATGGACTTCTGGAGATCGGTAAGATACAGCAATTTAATCAATAATTGATACATTATTATCATTTTCAGTTAAATAAAGCAAATAAACATGGAAGTTTATATATTTTTCCTATTTTTGACAGCTCTGCTTCAGTGACGAAAGCACATTCAAAATTTTGTAGAATAAAGCTCAGTATGTGCGTTGTCGTCATGGAGAAAAGTTTCATCCTGATTGTGTCGTCCCGACGGTTAAACATCCCACCAAAGTGATGATTTGGTCAGTCATCAGCGGCAAGGGCACTGGACGTCTGTACGTCGTCAAAGGAATAATGAGGCAAGATCAGTACAAAGAAGTATTACAAAATCGGTTGATTCCGCAGCTCAAAGAATGGTTTCCAAATGGGGAACCATTCACTTTCATGCAAGATGGAGCTCCCTGCCACACTGCTCGGTCTGTTAAAGCTTTTTTGGCAGAAAAAAATATCCCTCTGTTGGATTGGCCCTGATATGAACCCCATTGCAAATGTGTGGGAGCTGATGAAAAGAGAAGTGGCTAAAGATGGGATTACCAACAAAACCCAGCTCCTAGAAAAGATTATTCATGTGTGGAATCATCATCCTCAAATGCAGGAGACAGTACAATCTTGCATTGATAGCATGCCGCGCAGAATTAAAGCTTTGATAGCGGCTAAAGGTGGCTCAACTAAATATTGACTTTTACTAACATTAATTTCACTTTTCTTTAAAACTTAATAAACTTATTCTTGTCTAAATTAATGCTGTTTTATTTGTGTCAAATAAATAGGTAATTGATTGGATAATATAAAAATAAAAAACAAATCAATTTAAAATAATGAAACGGTACAATATCACTCGGTAATTAATATTTTACATGAAATCTTGCAGTGCGTCTAATAATTTGGCCAGGGACTGTATATATATATATATATATATATATATATATATATATATATATATATATATATATATATATATATATATATATATATATATACATATATATATTGTTAAGTCACATGATCGAGGGGGCCACTGAATGAATCCATCCCAACCTATCCATTTTTGTAGGTAACGATATATTAAAGTAATAACTTAAATTAGCCGTGACATGTGTCGGTACGCAGTACCTTTCTCAAACGCTAGTTAAACTTCTACTATTTTGTCTAATGAATTCAGGTACAATTATTTTAAACTCTATCTTAATTATACGGAAGGTGTTATAAATAAATTAAAATGACCGCTAACAAAATTATAATTTTTGAAGGGATTTAATATAGTACAATAAGGAGATAATTACATATACATATAATGCAGTAAATATATAAAGGGTGTTTTTTATAGAGGTATAAAACTTTAAGTTGGCAACACTTTTTTAACTGGCGGCCATTTTGTCAGCTGTCAAGTGATTTATGTTTAGTTTGGTTTGGCATTTCAACATGAATAGACTGACGCCTGAACAACGCTTCCAAATTGTGCAAATTTATTTTGAAAATCATGGTTCTCTTCGAAATACGTATCGCGCACTACGTCCATTTTACGGTCAACATAATCGTCCATCAGAGCAATTAATTCGATTAACTATGGAACGTTTTCGCACCACGTTTACTCTAAATGATAATACGCATCCACAAAGACGTCGTACAGTGCGTACAGAAGAAGTCATTGCTGCTGTAGAGCGTAGCGTAGAGGAAGACCCAAATCAGTCTATCCGCCATCGTGCACAGGAATTGGATATGTGTCCATCCACTTTATGGAAGATTTTGCGGAAAGATCTTGGTTTGCGTGCTTACAAAATCCAACTCGTGCAACAATTGAAGCCACACGATCACCTAGCAAGGCGTAGATTCGGTGAATGGGCCCAAAACAAGATTGCCGTTGATCCCGATTTTCATAAGCGAATTTTGTTTAGCGATGAAGCTCACTTTTGTTTGAATGGATACGTCAATAAACAAAACTGCCGTATTTGCCGTGCTTTATAGGCTGGTGGAATCATTGGTCCGTACTTCTTTAAAAACGATGCTGGTCAGGACGTTACAGTCAATGGTGACCGCTATAGAGCCATGATTACTGACTTTTTCGTTCATCAATTGAACAACCATGATGTGCAGGAGCTGTGGTTTCAACAAGACGGCGCAACATGTCACACAGCTCGTGCCACAATTGATTTATTGAAGGAAACGTTTGGTAACAACATAGTTTCACGTTTCGGACCCGTGAATTGGCCTCGAAGATCGTGCGATTTAACGCCGCTAGACTATTTTCTGTGGGGATATGTGAAATCGCTAGTCTACGCCGATAAGCCCGAAACGATTGACCACTTGGAGGACAACATTCGCCGCGTTATTGCCGATATACGGCCACAAATGTTGGAAAAAATCATCGAAAATTGGACCTCCAGATTAGACTACGTCCGAGCCAGCCGTGGCGTCATATGCCAGAAGTCATATTTAAATTATAATGCCAGAAGATTATCTTTCGAATAAAGTAAATTTCATGTCAATTTAAAAAATTTATCTTTGTTTTATTCCATTTCAAAGTTCTATACCTCTATAAAAAACACCCTTTATATATATCGTCCCTACCATGTCAAACTATCGAATACGAACATGGGTAGTTTTCAGGAGAGCAAAAAAACCACTTTAATACTGAAGACAAAATTAGCACATTGCCAAAATTGCAAAGTTTAATACTTTTCCTACACATTTTTTAAACCTTTTTAGGATGTTATCAAGATTTAGTTAGTTTAATCTCTTTTTACTTTAAATTAGTTTTTTCACATTCGATAGTTTGATATGGTAGGTATATATATATATATATATATATATATATATATATATATATATATATATATATATATATATATATATATATATATATATATATATATATTGTTAAATCACATGATCGAGGGGGCCACTAAATGAATCCATCCCAACCGATCCATTTTTGTGGGTAACGATATATTAAAGTAATAACTTAAATTAGCCGTGACATGTTTCGGTACACAGTACCTGTCTCAAACGCTAGTTAAACTTCTACTATTTTGTCTAATGAATTCAGGTACAATTATTCTAAACTCTATCTTAATTATACGGAAAATGTTATAAATAAATTAAAATGACCGCTAACAAAATTATAATTTTTGAAGGGATTTAATATAGTGCAATAAGGAGATAATTACATATACATATAATGCAGTAAATATATACAATACCATGAACCCAGAACTGAAAACGTGCACTATTGGCCGACTTCGTCGATTATATAGAGAAGAGCTGTTAAATAAGCAGAATTCTCAGACGTAGGTTATTTGTATTTTGATGTAACACATGGGCTGAAAAGTCCCGGGCCTAACACATAGATGGCGCTAGTTTTATTGCAGTCACCTTTTTTTCAGTTAATACTAACCTTCAAAAGACAGCTGTTAAAATTTCATGATATTCTATTCATTAGTTTGTGAGTTATTGTGCTAAGAGTGACGCTACTTTTGTTATTTTCAAAACAATGGATCAAAAACAATTTCGTGTTTTAATTTTACACTGCTTCTTGATGGGAAAAAATACCGTTCAAGCGAAGCAATGGCTTGAAAAATGTTATGGGGACTCCGCTCCATCAGAAACAACAATAAAACGTTGGTTTGCTGACTTCAAACGTGGTCGTAGAGACACCGATGATGCAGAGCGCAGTGGACGTCCAAATGAGGCGGTAACACCAGAAAACATCAAAAAAATCCATAAAATCGTTTTTAATGATCGAAAAGTGAAGTTGCGTGAGTTAGCTGACATCGTAAAGATATCAAAAGAACGTGTTGGCTTTATATTGCATGAGCATTTGACTATGAGAAAGCTCTGTTCAAAGTGGGTGCCGCGTTTGCTCACTGTTTATCAAAAACAAGAACGTGTTGATGATTCTGAGCAGTGTTTGGCCATTGTTAGAGCGGCGCTGGAATGATTGCGTTGCTCTTGATGGAGATTACGTTGATGAATAAAGCTAATTTTGAACCAAAAAAACCGTGTTTTCTTTGTTAGGCCCGGGACTTTTCAGCCCATGTGTTATCTTCTCGATTATTGATTTTACTATGTTAGTATGTAATTGTTGCTTTATTTTGTTTGTAAGCGCGTTGTGTGTTGAAGATAGGTAACGATACCAACTCCCCGGTGGTAATGAGCAGGAGCTCCGTCTGTTGAATCCACATTTGTTCCCTTTCAAAGTTATCAACTTCTTCAAGAAGCTGGGGTATTTCGTTTTGCAAAAAATTTAGATATCTAAGCCCGTTAAGTGGTTCGCGGAAAAAAATATGAACCAATAATTAGAAAATTTAACATTCCACACCATACATTAAGCGACCATTGGTTTTGGTTTTGAACTTCCCGAACCCAAAATGGATTATCTGTTGAATAATAATATATTATGGCTGTTAACTGCTCCATTACTGCGAAAAGTCGCTTCATCAGAAAACATTATTTTGGATAAAAAATTTCGGCCTCTATTGCTCCATTCATGGTGATACAAAAGTTTACTCGTCGTTAAAAAGGACGTTCTTGGTGTAGTTCCATATGAAAGGGATGATGCTTGTATTTTCTCGTGGTGCGATTAGCCGTAGATTGGGATGTGCCAGATAAATCAGCTAGTTGACGGCTGCTGACCTGGAGATTATCTTCAACATGAAGTAAAATCTCCATTTCTTTTTCCTCATTGATAGCATTCTAGTTTACTACTTTCCGTCTCGCATACTCGACGCTACCACTACCATCAAACCGTTCCATTAAGCACTGAAAAGATATTCCAAATAGTATACATCTATTAGAGTACTTCGCTCCGTAAGGCCTTACTGCTGGGCCTCGCCCAATATATAAACCATATCAATTAACTCAATTTTAGGAACATCCATAACTATTAGCTTTATACGTCACTTAGTACAACAAATTAAATTATTTTTACTTGCTTAATAGACATGTCAAAATTTGACAATGCCTACATTTTTGTTTTGTCTTGGCAACTATGATGTTATAGCGTAAGTGTATTAAAAGCAAGGGTAAAAATTGAAAAATTCAAAATAAATCGAAAACTATTAGAAATAGGTATATGACATACCTAATAAAAGTTGGAGGGTTTTGTAAAATTTATCAGAAAAAATAATAATATATAGGGTGTGCTATTTAAAAAAATTTACAGTTTACAAAACTGAAAACTGGTATTTTTTTTTAAATTGAAACATTAGAAAAATTTCTAAGTTGAGGTATATAACATTATTAATAAAAAAGTTATAAAATTTTACGCAGAATTTAAAAAATAAACTAGAAAATAGGATGTCCCATTTAAAAAAAATATATCGGCCACACTTTTTTGAAGTACCCTGTATACTCAAAAATAATTTTAAACTGTGCACCTTAACATTCCCTAAAACTATTGTATTTAACATTTTTTGTCATTCCCGAAACAAATGAGATAACGAACTTTACTCTATCGTTGACTCACCCTGTACATATAGAGGGGTTGTGAGACTTTAGAGAGATTTTGCAAGACCTGTTTTTCACTTGCCTTTGTCTTTATCATTATCTCAAAAATGCGCAGTATTAACGCGAAGAAATTGTAAGGTTACGTTAGTATTCATCTTCTATAAACTTAGGAAATTTTTTTCATTCCTTTCATGAGTAAGCACACCGGTTATTAGTATTTGATGGGTCAACACAAATTTCTAAATTAAAATTGTGTCCAGCAGGTTTCTATCACTTCCTTTAATATTCCCAAAGTAATACGAATGTGAGATAAATAAAATTTCATTTGAAATTAACACTTCACACACTGTAATGCCTTTGTGAAAAAATTGCACAATCTCAACATAATCTGAACACTAATGACCTGTTGGCAGAGCTATTTACAATAAAAGATTACACAGGGGAACAGCTGTTTTGGTGTCGAGGTTTTTTGAGCTGATTCTATATCAATTTGATGTCCTGAATTCAAATAACGTATTCATTTGTACCTAGGAGCTCAAATTTTTAAGATATACAATTTTAGAGAAATATAAGTTACATTATTGTAACTCAAATCCGTAAGTGTAGTAAACAAAAGTAGATACGAAATTTTTATTTTAGTTATACAAAATACAATATTATGTCGTACTTACAAACAAAAAAAAACATTGAAGAAATGAAATAGTCACTCAACACTTGGAAAGCTTCTTTTCCGCGACATTCTTGAATGTTTTTTTTAAACAGTCCCTTTTTAAACTCCAGCAGTAATCTGCCATCATGTGCATGTCCCATCTTCCTTGGTAGCGGTCCTCCATAACTTTAATATCTTGATGAAATCTTTCACCTTGTTCCTCACTCATGTCTCCTAAATTTTCTGGAAAACGGTCTAAGTGGCTGTGTAAATAGTGTATTTTAATACTCATATTGCACCCTAAGGATTTGAAACTATTAAGCATCTTATTAACCATTTCAACATAGTTTTGAGCTTTATGTTTGCCTAGAAAATTTTCTACAACTGCAACAAATGATGTCCAAGCTTCTCGTTCAACTTGATTCATTGAATTTATGAAGGCAGGATCCTTAATTAATTGTCTTATTTGTGGGCCGTCAAATATCCCTGCTTTGAGTTTTTCTGTGCTCAACTGATGCATTTTTACCCCTATATATGCAAAACAAGACCCATTCTTATCAAGAGCCTTTACAAATTGCTTCATTAAGCCCAACTTTATATGTAACGGAGGAAGTATGATTTTTTCTCTTTCAACCAAAGCGTCGTTAATGACATTCTTTTCCCCAACGTCCATGTTTTCTCTCTGAGGCCAATCTTTTCTAACCCAGTGGTGTGTTTTGTCCCTACTATCCCAGAGGCACAAGAAACACGGATATTTCGTGTAACCACTTTGCTGCCCAAGAAGAAAGTTTACCATTTTTAAGTCTACACAAATCATCCATTGATGTTCGTAATACTTTATCTTCTGCAAGACCAAAGCTATGGTATTATATTCTTCTTTCAGTTTCGTTGAGTGAGCTAGTGGTATTGAACCATATTTATTCCCATTATGTAGAAGGACACATTTTAAACTTCGCTTTGAACTGTCAATAAATAGGCGCCAATCATCTGGAATATATTCAGAAAGTCCCATTTCTTTCATGAGTCCCCTAATTTCGTGACAAAATACAAGATTGTCTTCTTGAGAAAAGAATGGTAGCAGATCTTTTTCTCTTGTACGGTAAAAGGTAATTTTGGTTCCTTGTTCCAGTAAATTTTTGTCGTTCAACCTAGAAGCCAGTACTTCAGAAGCTTTTTTCGATAAATTGAGATCCCTGGTGAGATCATTTAATTCATTTTGATTGAAGCGTTGAGGAACTGATGACGTCCCCTCATAGTCACTGTTAGTTTCATTAGCATCAGAACTTTTATTAGCATCAGAAGAGCGATCAGAGGGAAAATATTCGTCATCAGAGATATGTGGTAGCTGATGAAATGTTGGAATCGGTATTTCATCTGAGTGCGGGATAGGGCGTATTGCCGAGTCTAAATTGGGATAAGTCCACTTAATGCGGTTATTTCGATTGATTCCATTAGTATTTACTAAACAGAAATAACAATCATTGAAGTTTTTTGGTTCTCTCCAAACCATTGGTACGCCGAATTTTAGACATTTTCTTTTCCCGGTAGTCCACTGCCGTAAATGCTCTGTACAAGTTTTACATACGAGATGCGGGGCCCACGTTTTGTCCTGATCACCAAGCTTAACTCCAAAGTATCCAAGATACGCTCGCTTTACAAAGTCAGTAATAGTTTGTCTGTTTTGTTGAAACATGTATTCTCCGCATATATAGCAAAACACATCAGGTTGATTTACACAACTTCTTCTTGAACTGGAACCTGAACTCATTTTAATTCTGTTCAATAACACAAAAACACTCTTTTCTTAACATAAAATAACACGCCGAATTCGATCTACTCTCATTAGTAAGAACGCACAAACTGACGAGACTTACCCGAGTTAGGTGATTAAAAGGGTCAGTTCAGGTACCTGATAGGCAATGGTTCCACTATTTATAGATTTACCTGGAATTTACTCAATTACAGACTGACAATAAAACCATTGTACCTACATTAATGAATATATAATAATTTTAGAACTCTCATAAATGAATATACTGAATAAAAACCACATTGGTAGATAAGTTGATGTATCTAAAAAAGTAGAGCTGATAGAGAAAAACGGATTGCATGTATAGATTTAACGTCCCAAATATAGTTAAAATCAGCTCTAAAATCCCAGGCACCAAAACAAAAATATTTTTTTGTTGCCCTGTGTTATCATTTCAATATTACCGTATTTTCTTAGAGGTTTGTATACCGAGGTAGGAAAAAAAAACAGGCCCTATTATAATAGCGTTAAGAATAACGAAGTTCAAACAACCTCTTTTATAAGTTCCTAAATAAGGGAAATCGTTATCCTTAATAAAGGATTCTCTTATTTTGTTTCAATAGTGCTATTAGAAAATTATTTTTAAAGAAATATACACATGCAAAATATAATTAATTTTAATAGGCTTTAAAAATTGACTTCACCTATGCGTGTGCATAATAAAAATAATGGTTAATACCTTATAAATACATTTTAATTATTTTTTACGTTAACTTTCTAAAAGTTAATCATAACTTCATATTTCATAAATGATACTTTCATACCACCATTAATTACTGTGTTGTTCTACAACTATTTAATAATAATGTTCATTATCAGGTAATTTAATTTTAAAATGCTGAGTAATAACATATTACTCAACAGTTTCTAGCAAACTGCGAAAGCAAATTTTCACTTTTCAAAAATTATAAAAACCAATAAACCATTGGAGATAAAGACGCTGTCGCCAAAGTTACCCTGGAAACCTGCTGTCGCTGCGATAAATTTCTTCTTTTTGTCACTCTATCGTTTGTGGCGCCAGCTACTATAGTTATTTAGTCAAATCATCTTTGCTCAAGGAAATTAATTTTAGTTGACCCCACTTAAAGATATATCAAAGATTTCTTATAATTATTCTTCATCAATTGCCACTAAAGTCATCTAGGATTTACATTTTTCGACCTAGAGCCTTAAATTTTGATATAGTCATGTCAGTTGGCACGTAGACATTGTTAAATTTGTTTATTTGTAATTATAATTAAATTATATTCAAATTGCTATAATTGTTTTTACTCAGTAATAGCTACTAAAATTCTGAAACTTTATAACCTTAAAAGCAACAACTTCCTTGCATCTTCTTAGAAAAAGATGTGCCTTAATTATTACTAGAGATGAATGAAATTAAGGCAAAAGTAACACATATTTGAAAAAAGGTCATGGCCATCAACTTTTGGGATTCCAAAGGGATTTTGCTAGTCGACTTTAAAGAACAAAATACTACAGTTACTAGTAGATATTATGAGATATTTATGCAAAAATTGAAGGATGCCCTCAACGTAAAACGTCGAGGGAAGCGATGTTAGTAATGCACGACAATGCGATACTGCAGACCCTCTCAAGGCAGTGTAATTTCCAGGAACTAAATTACGCACCTTACAGCCACGATCTAGCCCCAAGCCACTATTTTTTATTCTCTAAGCAGAAGTCTGACCTGCACGGGAGAAAATTTACACGTGATGAAGAAGCCATTTCCACAGTTTTAGATCATTTTACCGACAAAAATTTAGATTGTTTTTTCGTGATATAAAAAAATTATTAATTATCGAATATATATCGAAAAAAGAGGACCCGGTTGAAGGGACATATGGATACAAAGGTCGTTCGTTTAAGGAAAAAAATTGAACGCTCCGGAGGAGGAGGTCAATCGACAAATAGAGAAGTGTCAAACGACAATCGAGGAGCGAAATCCCTTAATGAAAAAAAAATCCTCTAAAATCTTAGATCCCTCCCAACACAATAAACTAAAAAGCGATCATCGAGGTGTGGGGAAGGTATTCACAAAAACGAATCCCTACCTACGATGGAACTCTAAAAATGAAGGACTCGACGAACGAATATTTTCACAGAAGGAAAGTTATATGTTACATATGTTTGAACGAGGGTTAGGCATATGCCCTACTGGCTCCCCATTACTTCCGTGACGGATATACAAACGAATAAATATTTAGTTTATTCCCAAAAATAAAATAAATTCAAAAACAGTGTGCCCTATAGATCAGAATCAAAAAAATTCGTCATGTTTAGGATAAAGATCAGTTGATTCTGATGAATACCATAATACCTATTATATTATAAACGAATTCTCGGTATTTTTTAACGCCAATACTATTATAATAAGTAAAGTAGTTATGGTTATTATGGCTAGGCGTACCCCTTTCTATGCCCTTCCCCACCACCAACCAAAAAAATCCAATCAAAATCGAAATGAATAATTCTTTTTCTCAATCTTCCCATCAATCAAAAGTCTAATTACTACGTTCGGCAATCATCGGCCACGTGCTTTTCTAACCTCGGGCACGGCCGAAGGCTAAGTGAATGAAGAAGTGTGTTTCGTAGTGGCGATGAGCGCTTAGATTTTGGTGCGACGTGGTCTAGTGGCCTTTGAAAAAGCACTCCGCTCGAGGCGCGCAATTTTCGGATTTTTATCCGTTATTCGAAATTGTATTTTTCGGAATTATCTTTGCGATATTGTGCCGTTTCAAAATTAATTAATGTTTTTTGTGAATGTATTTTGGAAAATTGATTTTAAGGTGATTTACAACAAAAAAAAACTATAAGTTTTGTTAAACTCGAAAAAGGACTTTCTTCAGTTGTGACTTAATAATTGGATGAAGAATGGATCTTTGAATGGATTTTCGCTGGTACGTAAACCATGAAGGCTCGTGGGATAAGTTAAAATTTCGAAGATTGAAAGAAATAAACAAATTTCTTTAAACTACACAAAATATTTTCTCTCCGAGATTTTGTCGAAACAGTCCTCGGTTAAGCACACTAAACAAACCCAGCTTTTTTAGCAGCAATTTTTTAAGAATTTTTGACGTTTTCGTACAAGTTGTTTTAATGAGTACGTATTGCTGAGAGGAAAATATCAAAATGTTACGAAATTCTTTTGAAGTGTTTAAATTGATTTATTTTTTGTTCAGTTCGTTTATTTTTGAAAATTTGTTGTGACTTTGATAGTTCCATAACTTCAATAAGAATCAATATTTATACAAAATTGCTAAATATCATTTTAAATATGAATTTTCCTGTCTAACGAAAAGTTCATTTTGGGAAATCCTGGAAGTAAGATCTAAAAGTTTCCGGCAAAAGGACTGTAGCGTATCCAAGAGGAGGTCAGAGAGGCATATGTCCCCTTATGGATATAAGAAATAACGCCCCGTAGGGTAAAAAATTGAAAATAAACCAAAAACTATTAGAAATAGGTATATAACATACTTAATAAAAGTTGGAGGGTTTTGTAAAATCTATCAGAAAAAATAATAATATACAGAGTGTGCTATTTAAAAAATTTGAGATTTTTCAATTTAAAATAGTCGAAATGCATAAATTTATTTTGAAGACCCTGTAGTATCTAACTCAAATTTTTTTAGATATATCTTTTTTTCATCTCTATAGAACGCTCGTACCAGTTATGAGTATTTCATCTTCAGAAACAATGGCGCTACTGGCAATTTTTTACAAAACTGAAAACTAGTATTTTAAAAAAAAAAAAATGAAATATTAGAAAAACTACTAGGTTTAGGTATATAACATTATTAACAAAAAAGTTATAAAATTTTACGCAGAATTTAAAAATAAATTAGAAAATAGGATGTTCCATTTAAAAAAAACATATATTATATCGGCCATGCTTTTTTGAAGTACCCTGTATACTTAAAAATAATTTTAAACTGTGCACCTTAACATTCCCCAAATCTAACTATTTTTTTTCGTCATTGCCGAAACAAATGAGGTAATGAACTTTACTCTATCGTTGACTCACCCTGTACACTGACGCATTGTTGTCACTAATCGGAATAGTTTTCTTCAACTTTTTCTTTTATAGCATCACTCAATTTGGGAATTAATGCTGCATAATATCCACCAGTAACTATAGCATTTCGTTTTTGAAAGTCGACTAGCAAAATCAATTGAGAATCCCAAAAAATAGTGGACCTGATCTTTTTTACGTTTTTGTGATAGTTGCATATTCAATTTGACAAAGAATTCAATTTTAACATATCTCTGTAACTGTATCAAGGATATGGTTGAATCACCCGGATAGTTTTGATTGCATATGTGGAGAATTGCCGTTTCAAAATCAACCGCTAAATTTTACACACGCACTCTTTATACGATACGTAATTTGTAATTAAATCAAATTCTCATTCTCAAGAATTTTAACGTCATATATCGACTCATGAAATTTTTTGTTTGGTGCTATTTGCAATAAATCATGCGTTAACTTTCCGAGCATAAACATTTCTGAGCCCTTTCGGTCAGGAAAGCGTTTTTTAAAAATACTTACTATGTCCCAAAAACCAGCAATATTTTTGATTAAAACTTTAATTACCGACTTTACTCTTTCGGTTTTCCTGTTTGGCATCAGAACAATTCTTGGGTCCCACGTGTCTGCTTTGTAACGAGTGTTAGACTTTTTACTGATGATGATGAGGTAAGGAATCTCAACATACCTCCTTTGCTATGCCAATAACTTAGAAAGAACCTAAAGATCACGTAAGTGATTGTTACTTTTGCCCATTTAACATGAAAGATATAACCAATAAGTCGAAACCCACCATAAAATATCCAATCTACAAAAAGACCAGTCTCTTATAATGCTGAATTGCCTGTGCCATCTAGGTCAACACCTTCTAAATCTGTGGAAACCGAAAAATTGTTTGTTTTCCCTAGTCAAGACGATGAAACAGAGTGCGATTCAACTTATGAACTAATTACTTCTGGTATTGCTTTTGAATCAACATCTAAATCCTCTCGAGAAAGCTTCTAGGAACTGTTTCGGAAGTCTCGTTTAAAGAATTATGGGCAACCATAAGGGCAAAAGTATAAAGATTTAATTAATGAACTTTCAACATCTTTCAAAACTTTGGGATGGTATATGTCGTTAAAAAACACTTCCTGGATTAGCAACTGGAAATCTTTCCCGAAAATCTAGATGCTATAAGCGGCGAACCCGACGAAAGATGTCACCACTAAGACATTTCCAACTTAGAGAAGCGATACCAAGGGAAATGGTTGTTGGCCGACGTTTGTCGGGCATTTAAAAGACTGACAAAAATCGCAAAATATTAATTATTTTATGCCCTAACTGTTCAGCTCAAATTTGTTTTTTTTTACGCTTTTAATACAAAATTGGATACATTTATATCAACCTCCGATACAGGCTGGATTTCGAAAGAGATTCAGCACAATAGACCACCTACAGACACTACGTACGCTCATTGAGTAAGCCACAGAATATAATATACCCTTACACTTGGCTTTCGTAGACTACCAGAAAGCATTTGATTCTATAGAACTGTGAGCAGTTTTAAAAGCCTTAGATAACGCTAGGATAGACACCAGATACTCGACTCTTATTAAATATATCTATCATATCCAAATACTAGTAAATGAAGACATGAAGATCCCAAACATACCGATAAAAAGAATAGTATGTCTAGGAGATACACTGGAGGACGTTTTTAAGATCTTAGACTGGCAAAATAAGAGGATTAACATAGACGGAACACGACTTAATCATCTACGATTTGCGGACGATATCGTTCTAATCGGTACTACACCCAATGAATTAACTGCATCAGGCGTCGTCACGAGTCAGACTGGAAATGAACCTGAGCAAAACAAAGATAATGAGCCCAGAGCAAATAGCGATTACCATCGAAAATCAGCCATTAGAGAATATCCGAATATATATACCTCGGACAAGAAATACTAACTCCTAGGAAAGGAAAACCAAGCAGCAGAAACTCTTGGTTGGGCAGATTTTGGTAACCTCGGGTTTATTTTCAGATCACGAGATATCTCTGTAAACCTCAAGAGGAAAAACCTACGAATGGTGTTTGTTGCCAGTTTTCACATACGGTCTTGAAACGATGTCGCTAACACGTAAGTAGATGAAGAGACTTCGAGTGGCGCAGCGTGCAATGGAGTGAGTTTGAGAAATAGAATCCCAAATGAGGAAATCCTGAGAAGAACACGGCTGACGGATGCTGTGGAAAGAGCGGCTCAACTAAAGAGGAGATGGGCTGGCTACGTAGCGAGAGAGAACAACGACAGATGGGCCTACAAGCTTACAATATGGCGTCCAAGGGAGAATACGAGGAGTGTGGGAACATCTCAAAGAAGGTGGCGAGACGACTTTCAGAATATGGCAGGAAAAAAATTGGAACAGAACGGCTCTGGGTAGGAAAAGATGGAAAGATTTCTAGAAGACCTACATCCAGGAGTGGATGAGAGCAGGCTGAACAGAATACAAGAAAACGCTACGGGTTACAATCTTTTTGAAGTTATCGTATTGTTAAGAATACCTAACACTATTAAAAAATGACATAAAATTCTGTGTTGCAAAAAGAGAATTAAATATTGTAGACAAGTGTATATGTATAGGTCAGTGACATTTAATATCTATCGATGCATCAATAATAGTTATAAGGATGCCATTTAAAAATGAAAAAGATTGTGACAGAATTTTATTATTTTTTTTAAGAACATATAACCTCTTCATTTCACAGAAACTTCTTCCTTACAGATCAATTTCTGAGAATAGGAAACGAAAAAAGTCATTTGGGGCCAAATATGGGGAATAGGGTAGGTGGGGAACTATTTGAAAGCCCAGTTAGTGCACTTTTGCCACTGCAATGGCCGGTGTGTGAGCAGGCCCATTGCCCTAGTGAGAGAGCATTTTTTGAACAGTAATCTTGGGCGCTTCTGCTTCAACTCTAACAACGTTGCTTAATAGAAGCCAGAAACTGTTTTACCCTTTTCCAAATGGTCAGTCATGAAGATACCCTGTAAGTTCATAAAAAAAGAATAATTACCATCACTGTTCCCGCCGATAAAACGGTTTTGGCTTTTGCCAACCCACTGTTTTGACTGCTGTTTTGTCTCCGGGGTGAAATAGTAGATCCACGTTTCGTCCACAGTCACGCCAATCATGCCAAAAGTCCTTCGGGTTACGTTACAACTTTTCCAGACATGATTTTGAAATGGTCTTCCATCACTATACCATGAATTTTATCGACTACTTCTTCAAACAAAACCTCAATTGGACGTCCTGAACGTCCAGCATCTCCAGTGCTGGTACACCCGCGTTTAAATTCATTTATCCAGTAATAAATGGTCTTGAGAGCTGGAGCAGAATCCCCATGAACTTCCTTCAATATAGAGACTATCTGGGTCACTGTACACTTTGAGTTGCAGTCCACTTTTTTAAATGAAAATACGTTGTAACACAGATCATTTACGATAGCTACCACCAAACAACTGCGCATTGCGTCTTTTTGACACTGTAAACACAACTATTACAAGAATCAGGCTTACCAACGGCCATGCCGCTTAACAAAGTTACCCACCATTTCGTATACTTATCAATCCACCCGCGTAATTTGTAAAAATGTCTCTAAAAGTTCTGGAATAGAGGTATATTATAATGATCAATATATTATAGTGATTTACATATCTATATTTCCTTATTTGCGTCAACGATATTTACATGGTTTAAATCATGTCAAGTCTTTTATTTATTGAATCCTACCTCATGATTTATTTTAATTCTTTTATATTAATGATAATAATTCATAACTGTGAAAATATGAACATTTCCGTAAGTAGTTGGTACATTAGCGGTTCAAAAAAGAGAGAATTGTGACACTTGCTAGATTCGGTTTAAATTGTTCCTTAGACCTCCAGAAATAATTATTCAAGGCTGAACGCGACTTTTTATAAACCTTTTCTTTACAGCTCAATATGCAAATTTTTGCGGAAAAAAAAAAAAAAGAAAAAAAAAAAAAAAACTCGTTAAATTGTCATAAAAAGCGTCAAAAATCAATATATAATGTATAGTATTTTTCACGATCTAAGAAAGTGACTTAGCTACCTATACCAATTCAATATTCAACAAGATTCGAAAGTGATTAATTTATGGCTGTTTAATGACAAGGCATCGTGCAGGGCCGCACCATACCTGATTGTATAATTGTTGGGTTTAAAATTTTATTGTGATAAGATATTTGAATTTTAATGTCTTATATTCAGAATAATACACAATACAGTAATTACACAAATATATTAAAACAGTGTACAGTGTCCTCGCGGACATTTGTTACAAGTTTAGTTATTAATTAATATCTAGTTCAATTTCGCTATCGCCACTATCTTGCAAATCAATAAGTTTTTTTACAGGTTCTAAACTATTTATATTTTTCTACATACATCTATATGAGTTTTCAATTTTTTTGACGTGCTAAATACAGTTTCTCCAGTTTTCAACGGTTACATTTTTGACTTCTGTCTTTATCAACTCCATCACACTACTGTTTAAAGTGGATGTATTATTGTGAGCACGTATATTAGACTTTATTTTATGCCGTATCAACTCGATCGCAATAAAGATACAATAATATGGTGAAAACCGAATTATTTCGTGTCCTGCTTCCTTTACAATTTTATCACAAACATATTCCTTTGAAAAATTGTAACTTTTTAAAACTTCTGACAATTGTTTAATTGTATAACTTTCATGGAAATATATGTTACGTTCACACAAAAAGGCTTATATTTCCCTTTTTCTACTGGTGGAACTTGGTACCTTATTCATTTGACGACTATGATAGGATGCATTATCCATCACAATACAGCTATTCGATGGTATATTCGGCATTAATTTGTTTTAATGCCAATCTTCAAAAACTTCAGCTGTTGTATCACAATGATAATCCAAGCTGGAATCTGAAATATTTTGGTTGCTAAAAATAGACATTCTAGCATCCAGCCTTCATCTGACCCCGCATGTAAACTAGTTATTCTTTTACCTTTATTTGATGGAATTTTGGTGTGTGGCATTTTTTGGATTTATCAATCCATCCTTTACTGGGTGTGTTGTGTGTATCATACCAAGTCTCATCTAGGGAGATTATCGTTCGATTTTCCGATCTAGCTGTATTTATTTTTTCAAGATATTCCATTTTGCGGCGAATTAAGTCTTCTTGAACAGAAATCAATATATTTCGACACATCTCTTTTCGTGTTTTTTAGGCGCTATCGAATTATTTACAATTTTCCAAACTGTACTTTCACGGATGCTTGTTAAAGCATCAGTGAAAAGTACTTTTCGTGGCGTCGCTCCACTAACACTTTAAATAAACTCTTTTAACTATCACTTTTGCCTCAACGGGCAAACATTTGCGACTTCTGATGGAAAGGACTTCGGATATTTTAAGACACTATTGAACTTTATAATACACACTATTTCCGTGTGCAGATAAAATGAAGAATATTCTTTATATTTATAAACACGAAGTAGCCAATAAAATGTTAAATTGAAAGGGAGGTATATATATATATATATATATATATATATATATATATATATATATATATATATATATATATATATATATATATCAATTACGACTCTGTTACGGCCAGGTACGTGCGAAGATCCTAACGGTCGTTTAATGTTTTTATTGCATCAATTTGCCAAATCACTTTATTAGATCTTGAAAATACTATACCGTATTAGAAGTTTATCCACGCGATTTATTCAAATTATTCATTATGAACCCTGATAACGTTTTCATCTTTAATATGGTGATCATTTTTGCCTACTTTTTGCCCATTTTATATCTTTTAGTCCAATTAACGTTCAGGTACACTTTTCTTATGTTCTTGGATCTGGTGATTTCTGACAGCCAATGTATATATAAATTGGCTGTAAGAGTGATATCTTTAAATACATAATTTTTAATTTACGGCCATTTCTGACCAAAAAGTGGCTAAAATCTGACTGTAACTTAGAAACGATATCCTAATATCAACAAGGTACATAAAAATTGAAAGTCAGCAGGTCAAAGAACATAAGAAATGGTGTACATAGACGTTAATTTGTGACTAAAAGATCGCTAAGGCAGTTAGTCAAAATTTCACCAAATCCAGCATACCACCACTCACACGGCCAGATAATTCTATTGCAACGACACCTGTTGAGAAAGCGAACTTGTTGGCTGAACTCTTTGCTTCACATTCTACTGTCGATTTCCAAGGAAAAACACCACCTACTATTCCCATAGTCCAGTCAAGGATGCCCGATATTGTCTTCAGACAGCGTATCATTAAACGTATTTTGATGAAGCTAGACACCAAAAAAGGCTTCAGGCGCTGACGGAATACCTGCCATAGTTCTCAAGAACTGTGCGAGGGAACTAACACCAGTTTTCTGTAGACTTTTCAACCTATCCTACAGAAAGGGAATATTTCCTTCCTGCTGGAAATGTGCCACAGTTCAGCCGATACCTAAAAAAGGCAAGAAGACCTTGCCAAATAACTACCGACCAATCGCACTACTCTCAATAATATCGAAAGTCATGGAAAAGGCTATCAATCAGCATCTTCTAAAATATCTTGAAGGATTCAACATTATTAGTGATCACCAATATGGCTTTCGTAAAAATAGATCAACAGGAGATCTTCTGACTTATGTAACACATGTTTGGAACAACGCAATTGAACACTTTGGAGAATCTCGAGCGGTTGCTCTTGACATATCCAAGGCATTTGACCGTGTTTGGCACGATGGGCTGTTAGCTAAGCTACGTTCTTATGGTATGTCTGAAAAGTTCTGTTTGTGGCTCTCATGTTTCCTCAGAGAGCGTTCTTTACGAGTGGCAGTCGACGGATTTCTTTCTAACACCTTCACTATCAACGCCGGTGTGCCCCAAGGTTCCATACTGTCTCCTACTCTCTTCCTCATTTATATTAACGATCTGCTGGAAAAGACCGAGAATCCAATCTACAGCTTTGCAGATGACAGTACACTTATCTCTTCATTCACTTTGAACGCTAGGACATCGACTACTCAGACGAATATCCGCAGACAGCAGGAAGTCATTCAACTTAACAAAGACCTGGAAGAAATTCTATCTTGGGGTGACAGTAACCAAGTGGAATTTAACGCTACAAAAACCCAGGCGGCAGTTTTTTCTAAAAAAGTTAACGTTGCAGAACCCGACATAGTTATGTCGGGGCACTCCATCCCTCTAACATCGTCACTCAATCTGTTAGGCGTTAATTTGGGAGCAAATATGTCCTGGCATGAACATGTTGCAGGCATAGCAAGAAGAGCTTCTCAAAAGTTGGGAATATTGTTTCGAACCAGAAAGCTTTACACTCCACAACAACTGTTAATTCTTTACAAAGCTCAAATTCGACCAACTATGGAATACTGCTCCCATGTTTGGAGCTCCGCTCCCAAACATACGCTGCATTTGTTGGATTCTATCCAGAGAAGAGCTGTTCGTCTGATTGGACACCCGGAACTGACCGACGGCCTTGATTCGCTGGAACATCGAAGAACGGTTGGCGACTTGAGCCTATTCTACAAGTACTTTCATGGAAAGTGTTCGAAGGATGTGGCCCGTTTAATTCCTCCCAGAGCGGTGCATATTAGAAGTACACGTCGCGCTAATGCTTCACATCCGTATGAGGTTCAGCTTGTTACTCCTCGTACAACGCTTTTCAAGCAGTCTTTTATATGGAGAACATCATACCTTTGGAATGGTTTGCCCAGGACTGTGTTTCCCATCGAGTACAATCTACAGCGATTCAAGAACAACGTGAATCGCTTTCTCCGCACACGTGTCGCTCCTGTAGCGCTTTAGGGACTTCCCTGTAGCACGTGTGCTAGACCCATAAAAAAAAAAAAAAAAAAAAAAAATAAAATAGGCAAAAAATGGGCAAAAATGGCGATTATAAAAAAGAGGAAAACGTTATCAGGATTCATGATAAATAAACACAGATATTCAAAAAAAAAAAATTCTTTTAAGTGAGACACGTGTTTTCTGAAGTATTTTTTTATGCTGAATCCGAAAAAATCATAAAAAAAGACACCCACCGTGAAGTTTTTTCAGAAAACACACTTAAAGTTGCCAGAAAACTAGTAAACTGAAAAAAAAATACATTTTAGTAAATTAAATGTAAAACTGTATAATCATGAAAATTGTGGAATAAAGTTATTATTTAGGACATCTTTAAATGTTTTGAACCTACATTTATCATAAAAAATTAAAAATATAAAGTTTTAGTGTTCATGTTTAACAAAAAACATGCATACACCACCTTTAACTAAGCTACGTAGGAAAATACTGTTTAAAATAAATTTGCGCCACCGCTAAATTAAAAAATTGCTTTTAATTTTTATTTATTTCAAACAAAACACTCACTCATTCGCTCGCTCAGTCACTCACTCATTCACGCACTACCTCATTTATTCACTTACTCACTCGCTCGCTCACTCACCACCCCACTCACCCACTCACATTCCTCCATATTCACCCAATCAATCCATCCACAAAATTGACTTCTAAAACTGTGTAAACATTAGACTGTATTGTGCAATCTTTTGTTCCTAAATAGTAAACGGATATTTTTCTCAACACTAAAAATTCCTCATACTTTGATATCAAATTCGAATTTGAAACTTAAAAAAACTACTAGTTTGTTCAAAAAAAAATTCTTGTTTAGCTGTTGCATTTATTTACTTAAAAAAGCATTTTAGCAACCATATAGCACCCTTGTAAATGTTAAAAGCGAGTGTTTTGTTGAAACTGAACATAAAACTATATTTTTTAATGTCAAGTCAGGATTAAGAACTTCAAAAAACACTGGAAATAATAGTGTTGTTCAATATTAATAAAAATTAAAAACAATTTCTTTAATTTAGCGGTTGCCCATATTTATTTTAAACAGCATTTTGCTACGTAGCTTAGTTAAACGTGGTGTATGCGTGTTTTTTGTTAAACATGAACACTAAAACCTAAAACCGGGTTTCCACCAAACGGACAGTTTAAAAAAAACAGTTCTGTTTACAATAAACAAAACAAAACAAAACATGTTCTGTTTTTTTCAAACAGTTCCTGTAGACCAGGGGTGCTCAAACGGTCGATCGCGAGTGCTTTTTGAGTCGATCTCGAGAAAAAAATTCCGATATAGAACTATTCACAGATTTTGTTTTAGGTAACTAAAACAAAATGTAATGAATAAACTACTAAAATTTATTCGATCCACAATTAGGCCAGAATAACCCCCTCATCGCTTTCTTGCTAGCGGCAAAAGGCGGCTTTATCAAAGGAACGCTCGGTACTTGTCAAAGGAAAGCCGCGTTTTTGATTCCCGCCGATTTTTCTAGAAACTTCGGGCGGCGTGTTTGACGGGAACATTCGAGACTTCGTTCGCGCCGATATAAATGTTGCACCTGCAGGAATAGGAGTCAGTCTGAGTTGTAACTTGAAGGCGATACATCGATACAAAGTTTATTAATAAATAGTCCAAAATGAGTGCGGCGAAGAAAAGTAAAACTTATCATTTTAATAACGATTGGGAGGAAGAATTTTTCTTTTGTATGGTAAAGGATAAGTGAGTGCATTTGTCTCATTTGCCGTGCGTCATTTGCAATACCTAAGCGTAGGAACTTAGAGAGGCATCATAAAACGGTTCATAAAAACTATGAAAAGGATTTTCCGTCACAGAGTGAATTAAGAAAACAAAAAGTACGTGATTTGATAACTTGTTTGAAAAAAGAACAAACCATGTTCACAAGACCAGCCAAACAATCAAAAGCTGCAACGATCGCGTCATTTAAAATATCTTATATATTGGCGAAACACAAAAAACCATTTGATGATGGATTGGTTGTGAAGGAAGCATTTATTGAAGCGGGTGAGACTTTATTTGGAGATTTTAAAAATAAAACAGAGATTATGTCTGCTATTAGAGACCTTCAGTTATCTCCTCCGACTGTCACAAGGCATGTTGAAGTCATGAGTCAGGACATGGCAGATAAACTAAGACATGATATCGTGGAATGTACATACTTTTCTTTACAGTTCAACGAATCCACCGATATGACAGACACTGCCCAGCTGTGTATTTTTTATTCGAATGGTAGTCATGTCGGCTAAGGAAGAGTTTTTGACAATGATTCCTCTGAGAGGAAAGACCCGTGGCGAAGATATATCTGACGTTTTCTTCAATTTTGTAACAAACTACAAGCTACCAATATATAAACTAGTGTGCATTACAACCGATGGAGCACCAGCAATGACTGGAAACAAAAACGGGTTTTGTGGCATTGTGTCGAGCTAATGATGATTTCCCTTCATTTTTCTCCTTCCATTGCATTATACATCAACAAGTTTTGTGTTCAAAAGTTCTAAACATGGAAGAGATTATGGGCAGTGCACGTAGCTTGCAACGATGGCTCTTTAAATTGCAGTTGGAAGATAGTGAGTCAGCTGAACACACTGATTTAGTTCTTCACACGGACGTCAGGTGGTTGAGGCGCGGAAAATTCCTAGAAAGGTTTCAAGAATTATTGCCCGAAATAACAGCTTTTCTGGACGAAAGAGGTGATGACACTCAGTTGCTGAAAAAAAAAAAAATACGGAAAAATGGCTGACTGGTTTGGCATTTTTGACATCACAATGCATTTAAACACCATTAATTTGGAGCTTCAAGGTAAAGGAAAAACTATTATTGAGATGATTAGCGCAATAAACGCATTCAAAATAAATTGCAACTTATGATAGATCAACTAAAAAGAAAGGATCTGAAAAATTTTCCGTCTTTGAAAGCAGTTGAATTATGATATTTATGAGACAGAATTATCAAATATTTTGGGCCAATTCGAAATACGTTTTTATGATTTCAGTAAATTGGCAAATATCGCATCATTTATGAGTTATCCTTTTTCGTGTAAAAACATTGACGAATTAGCTACTGAAATAGCAAGTCAATTTAACATGGACTCATGTTCTGTTGAAAATGAGTTAGTGCAGATTATATCAGATATACATCTCAAAGCCACAGCATCTGATACAAAATTCTGGTGTTTTATGTCTGAAGATAAATATCCGAATCTAAGGCAAATCGCCCTTCAACTGACGGCAATGTTTGAGTCAACTTACTTGTGCGAGTCTGCATTTTCTGAAATGAAGATAATTAAGTCAAAATATCGCAATCTAATCGCAACTAACTGACGAACATATGTCATCATGCTTGAGATTAGCACTCGGTAATTACGTATCATCTTATGAAAAGTATGCTGAGGACATGCAGTGCCACGCTTCAACATACAAAGTCACTCTTTAGTTAAGTTTAGACACTAGAACTCGTTTGTTTTATAAGAACCAATAAACTCGCAATTTTAAGTGGGTGTTTTCATTGACATTTTAGAGCAGACCTACACTTACCTTGACTAAAAAAATGCATATTGTGCGGAAAACTGATATCTATGCCACGATACACCCTACCTAGACGACAATCCTGCATCATACTTACTTGCAGCCTCTCAGAGTCGATCGATCGTATTCTAACAATATTGAGGTAGATCGCCAGCAGTTCAAGTTTGAGCACCCCTGCTGTAGACTGTTCCAAAAGTTTTGTTGCTAGTGTTTGTTCTCTTTTTCCCATTTTGTTTAGTCCCCCAAGAATGTCCTTCTCCGATGACGATTTTTTTTATAATTAGTTGTAGTTCATTTTTAGTTAATGGCCAAAACAGAAAAAGCCAAGGTCAGTTCTCTATTAAAAAGGAGATTTAATTACGGGACAGAAAAATTATTGGCTGATTTAAGCACTGACAATGTTGGGTTAAATGGAGAATTGAGATCTTCCTGCCACAATTTTACCAGAATATCAAGTACCGACGTTAAATCGCCAAGAAAAATACAAATTACCGGGACGCAATTTCGGTGAAGGATCGCCTGGCAGTAACTCTGAGATACTTAGCCACTGGGGACAGTTTTCAATCATTAAAATATTTATTCAAAATTTCAAATTCTTCTGTATCACGAATCCCTGTATGACGCTCTTCAACATTATATCAAGCTAAGCCTTCCTTTCTTCGGTTTATTCTTGTCATACAAAAAACTCATGACATTATATCCAAACCATTTTGAAACAAACGGGTGTCTAGCCTCAGACTTTTTCCTGCTTTTATACTTTCTTCTTTGCCTTTCATATTGACTGAACAAGTTTTTGATTTTTCATCACTGCTAATTTCAAAAGTATTACCAATTTCCCTGAATGAATCTTGTTTTTTATTTTTATTATTATTTAATCTATACTTTGTGAGTCCCACGAATTAGTATGTTGACAGTACATTTCAATTAGATTGCTGTACTGATTTTTAGTCCACTGCTTTTTGGAATTCGTGGCCTAAAAATGAATTAAAACAATTTTGGTAAATCTGCAGTCAACTCTTTTAATCGTAGCAACAATGTAATTAAATGGATATATATAATTGAATAAAAAGTTTACCAAAACAAATATATCAAATGGTACTTACTTTAAGTCTTAACAAACTCTCCATAAATCGCATACAGTTGATAAAAACTTGATAACTAGTTGAAAGAGTAGAGTACAAATGTCGCAGAGAACAAAACTACAACATTCGGGTGTTCCAACCAAACCGACTAAAAAACACGAATAAATTTGTTTTCTTTTGATGTACCGACTCGAGATGGGAAAGTGTTTTGTTTACTAAAAACACTGTTCTCCGACAAATATGTTTTCCGAACTGTTCATTTTTTACAAAATATGGCTCTTTTTGTTGAGAAAACAGTTTTTATTTGTGTTTCGTGCTATGTCCGTTTGCTGGAGATTTAAAGATGTCCGAAATAATAGAATTATTCCATAATTTTAATAATTATACAGTTTTACATTATTTATTAAAATGTATTTTTTTTTAATTTAATACTTTTCTGACAACTTTAAGTGTGTTTTCTGAAAAAAAAAACCTCACAGTGGATGTTTTTTTTTATGATTTTTTTGGATTCAGCATAAAAAAATACTTGAGAAAAGACGTGTTTCACTTAATAGTTAATTTTTTTATTATGTATACCTGTATAATTTCAATAAATCGCATGAATAAACTTATAATACGGTACATTATATATTGATTTTTGACGCTCTTTTCCATTTTTTCCGCAAAAATTTGCATTTTGAGCTGTAAAAAAAAGGTCCTTTGTCTGGAGGTCCAAGAAACGATTTAAATGGAGTCTAATGAGTATTCTGTTCTTTCTTTTTTGAACCGCTAACATACTAACAATTTACGGAAATGCTCATATATATTAAGGCGTTTTTACAAGAATTCGTCAATGCTTAAATGAGAGACTTAACCTAAGTATAAACGTTTAACAGTTTTTTCGACAATGGGAAAACATTATTTTGGATAACAAATTTGGATCGGCCTCTATTGCTCTATTCATGGTGGTGTAGTTCCATATGTTCCATATGGATGTTACTTTTATTTTCTCGTTTTGATTGACGGCTGTTGACCTGGGGATTATCTTCAACATGAAGTAAAATCTCCAATTCTTTTTCCTCATTGGTAGTATTCTGGTTTACTACTTTCCGTTTTGTAACTCAACGCTACCACTACCATCAAACCGTTCCATTAAGCACTGAAAAGATTTTCTAGATGGTATACGTTTATTAGGGTACTTCGCTCCGTAAAGCCTTACTGCCAAAAGACAATTTTTTCCCACCTCGCCCAGTACATAAACCATATCAATTAATTCATTTTTAGGAAAATCCATAACTATTACCTTTAAACGCCACTTACTATAATAAATTAAACTATTTTTACTTGCTTAATAGACATATCAAAATTTGACAATGCCTACATCTTTATTTTGTATTGGAAACTATGATGTTATAGTGTAAGCGTATTAAAAACAAGGGTAAAAAATTGAAAAATTCAAAATAAATCGATAACTATTAGAAATAGGCATATGACATAGTTAATAAAAGTTGGAGGGTTTTGTAAAATCTATCAGAAAAAATAATAATATACAGGGTGTGCCACTTAAAAAATTTGAAATTTTTCAATTCAAAATAGTCGAAATGCATAAATTTATTTTCAACACCCTGTAACATCTAACTCACATTTCTTTACATATATCTTTTTTTCATCTCTATAGAACGCTCGTACCAATTATGAGTATTCCACCTTCAGAAACAATGGCTCTACTGGCAATTTTTTACAAAACTGAAAACTAATTTTTTTTAAAAAATTGAAATATTAGAAAAACTACTAGGTTTAGGTATATAACATCTATAATATATAAAATGCAACGTCTCGCTGTCTGTCTGTCTGTCCGTTAGTGCGCTTATCACTGGAGAACCACTTATCCGATTACGTACTTTTTTTTTAAACATACATATGTTCTCTGGCCAGGTTATAAGCTATATTTTTATTACGATAGGTAGCATAAGGAATGAGCAATGACGATAATAGTGAATGAAGTCGGAAAAAAGTTTCCCGCTAGCGCGTTTCCTTCTGTCTGTCTGTCCATTAGTGCGTTTATCACGCGAGAACCACTTATCTGATTTACGTGTCTTTTTTTAAGTTCATACATATATTCTTTGGCCAGGTTATATAATAATAATAATCTATATCTATAATATATACAAAATGCAACGTCTGTCTGTCTGTCTGCCTGCCTGTCTCTCTGCCTGTCACTCTGCCTGTCTCTCTGCCTGTCTCTCTGCCTGTCTCTCTGCCTGTCTCTCTGCCTGTCTGTCTGTCCGTTAGTACGTTACGTGCTTTTTTTTAAAACATACATATGTTCTTTGGCCAGGTTATAAGATATATTTTATTGCGTTAGGTAACATAAAGAACAAGCAGTGACGATAATAGTGAATCAAGTCGGAAAAAAAAGTTACCGTTAGCACGTTCTCTTGCAATACATTGCCTAAACCATTAAATATGGAACAATATCATGTTGCAAAGAATATAATATATATAAAATGCAACGTCTCTCTGTCTCTCTGTCTGTCCATTAGTGCGATTATCACTCGAGAACCACTTATCCGATTTACGTGTTTTTATAAATTTATACATATGTTCTATATCAAGGGTGCTCAAACTTGAACTGCTGGCGATCTACCTCAATATTGTTAGACTATGATCGATCGACTCTGAGAGGCTGCAAGTAAGTGTGATGCAGGATTGTCGTCTAGGTAGGTTGTATCGTGGCATAGATATTAGTTTTCCGCACAATATGCATTTTTTTTAGTCAAGGTAAGTGTAGGTCTGCTCTAAAATGTCAATGAAAAAACTCATAATTATTCAAAATTGCAAGTATATTGGTTCTTACAAAACAAACGAGTTCTAGTGTCTAAACTTAACTAAAGAGTGACTTTGGATGTTGAAGCGTGGCACTACATGTCCTCAGCATACTTTTCATAAGATGGTACGTAATTCCCGAGTGCTAATCGCAAGCATGATGACATATGTTCGTGAGTTAGTCGATTGCGATATTTTGACTTAATTATCTTTATATCAGAAAATGCAGACTCGCACAAGTAAGTTGACCTAAACATTGCCGTCAGTTGAAGGGCGATTTGCCTTAGATTCGGATATTTATCTTCAGATATAAAACACCAGAATTTTGTATCACATGCTGTGGCTTTGAGATGTATATCTGATATAATCTGTACTAACTCATTTTCAACAGAACATGAGTCCATGTTAAACTGACTTGCTATTTCAGTAGCTAATTCCTCAATGTTTTTACACGAAAAAGGATAACTCATAAATGATGCGATATTTGTCAATTTACTGAAATTATAAAAACGTATTTCGAATTTTCCCAAAATATTTGATAATTCTGCCTCATAAATATCATAATTCAACTGAGAAATCGTTGCTGTCAAAGACGGAAAGTTTTTTCAGATCCTTTCTTTTCAGTTGATCTATCATAAGTTGCAATTTACTTTTGAATGCGTTTATTGCGCTAATCATCTCAATAACAGTTTTTCCTTTACCTTGAAGCTCCAGATTAATGGTGTTTAAATGCATTGTGATGTCTGTCAAAAATGCCAAATCAGTCAGCCATTTTCCGTTTTTCAGCATCTGAGTGTCATCACCTTTTTCGTCCAGAAAAGCTGTTATTTCGGGCAATAATTCTTGAAACCTTTCTAGGAATTTTCCGCGACTCAACCACCTGAGGTCCGTGTGAAGAACTAAATCAGTGTGTTCAGCTGACTCACTATCTTCCAACTGAAATTTAAAGAGCCGTCGTTGCAAGCTACGTGCACGGATAGAATTCACAATTTTTATTGCAATGCCCATAATCTCCTCCATGTTTAAAACTTTTGAACACAAAACTTGTTGATGTATAATGCAATGGAAGGAGAAAAATGAAGGGAAATCATCATTAGCTCAACACAATGACACAAAACCGTTTTTGTTTCCAGTCATTGCTGGTGCTCCATCGGTTATAATGCACACTAGTTTATATATTGGTAGCTTGTAGTTTGTTACAAAATTGAAGAAAATCCTTTCATAGTTTTTATGAACCGTTTTATGATGCCTCTCTAAGTTCCCACGCTTAGGTATTGCAACTGACGCACGGCAAATGAGACAAATGCACTTATCCTTTATCATACAAAAGAAAAATTCTTCCTCCCCATCGTTATTAAAATGATAAGTTTTACTTTTCTTCGCCGCACTCATTTTGGACTATTTATTAATAAACTTTGTATCAATGTATCGCCTTCAAGTTACAACTCAGACTGACTCATATTCCTGCAGGCGCAACATTTATATCGGCGCGAACGAAGTCTCGAATGTTCCCGTCAAACACGCCGCCCGAAGTTTCTAGAAAAATCGGCGGGAATCAAAAACGCGGCTTTTCTTTGACAAGTACCGCGCGTTCCTTTGATAAAGCCGCCTTTTGCCGCTAGCAGGGGGTACGATAAAAGAAAGTGATGAGGGAGTTATTCTGGCCTAATTGTGGATCGAATAAATTTTAGTAGTTTATTCACTACATTTTGTTTTAGTTACCTAAAACAAAATCTGTGAATAGTTCTATATCGGAATTTTTTTCTCGAGATCGACACAAAAAGCACTCGCGATCGACCGTTTGAGCACCCCTGTTCTATATAATTCGATATAAGCCTGGATAATGGGATATAAGGTGAGATAATGGAAGATAAGTATAAATAATGGGAGATAAGGAGAAATAATGGGAGATAAGCAGAGATAAGTCTAGATAATGGGAGTTATGGTGAGGTAATGGGAGATAAGGAGAAATAATGGGAGATAAGGAGAAATAATGGGAGAGAAGGAGAAATATTGCGAGATAAGTCGGGATAAGCCTAGATAATGGGAGATAAGGTGAGATAATGGGAGATAAGGAAAAATAATGGGAGATAAGGAGAAATAATGGGAGATGAGCAGAGATAAGCCTAGATAATGGAAATTATGTAGAGATAATGGGAGATAAAGATAAATAATGGGAGCTAAGGGGAAATAATGGAAAATATTTTATTACGTTAGGTAACATAAGGAATAAGCAATGACAATCGTAGTGAATCAAGTCCACGCGAGCGGAGCCACGGGCACGGCTAGTTATTAATAAAAAAGTTATAAAATTTTACGTAGAATTTAAAAATAAATTAGAAAATAGGATGTTCCATTTAAAAAAAACATATGTCGGGCACACTTTTTTGAAGTACCCTGTATACTCAAAAATAATTTTAAACTATGCACCTTAACATTCCCTAAAACTATTGTATTTAACATTTTTTCGTCATCCCCGAAACAAATGAGATAATGAACTTTACTCTATCATTGACTCATCCTGTACAATTTTCTTTTAAGTGCAGGTTGGTGTGGCGGTAAAATCCGGTTTTGCCCTTTTGTTAATTTTTCAACCTGACCTCTCGCGTCATCTGTTTCAATATATGCAGTGATTTCCACAGCACTATATATATATATATATATATATATATATATATATATATATATATATATATATATATATATATATATATATATATCGTTTATTTATTACTGTAATTGACACAAATAAAATGCACTTCTATTATAAATTGTTAATATTAATTTTTTGTTGTTTCAGGACCGGTTGACAGCCAGCGGCCACGGCTCGCTGGCCCTCAGCGGCGGCTCGCCAGGCTACGGTGCTGGAGCGTCAGGAGCGAGTCGCGGGGGAGCCGGCAGTCTTCACCACGCCGCCGCCATGCAGCACCAGCTTCCCCAACCCGATTTTCAACCGCCTTACTTTCCACCTCCGTTCCATCACGCACCGAGTCCCCCTCCCCAACAACATCTAGAATATTTGACGGATCCTTACGGAGGATTATCGGGATTACACCATTATAACCAGTTGGGGCTTAGGAGAGAAGGGGATCCAAATCATGCGCATGTGGTGAGTGAGAAATTATTCATTTAATGTTTTTACTTCTAACACTAATGAAAATATTTTTATGAGACACCTTGTATTTACGTGAGAAGTACTTGGTAGATAACTTCAGCAAATTTCCCACAAATTTTTTAGTTAATGTCAAATATTATGCAACTAAAAAGAAAGAAACTACTCTTAACAACAAAAAAACACAGTCATGTCCACCTTTCCGAATTGAGTTTAACATTATTGACCCCGTTTTCATTTTAATAAAATAATATTCTATGATATCCTTACCACACCCTGCCCTATACAACGGCCCATACTTGCCAATAAACATTCTTTAGCTGGCCACAAGAGTTAATTAATATAATATTAACGAACTAGGATATTTGAAAACAGTGGCGTTCCTAGGAACACTAAGTCCCTCGCCCCCCTCAGATTTCAAATTGAGACTATTCTCTCTATACTATTTAGGAAAAATAACCTGAACCTGAATGTTATGTAATTTTTTGAATATCAATATAAACAGTAGTAACGTGGCAACACAAAACAAGGGTTTTGTGTTGCTACAATTAGTCTGTCGATAATACATGTATGTATATCTTATTTTGTTACTGTTTATAAGTACTAAAAAAAATACCGAGATTTTTAAAGAAAAAAACAGTGTACTAGCGGAAAACTATAACAAATAGATGCTTATACTGCACTCTGTCGGCGACTTACTAAGTCTATTCAAGCAGAAACGCACCTTTCTCGAGCTTACTGCTCGAAGGCATAGATGGCAGCATTGGTATAACAACTAAAGACGAATCGAAAAGACTCGCATTTTTAGAAGTTACCAAAAGTGCTCTTCGTATTTGCTGAACCATCCCAAGACGCGTTTCGTCGTATCACGGCTCATCAGCTGGGCTAGGTTCAGCAAATACGAGAACACATTTTTAGTCCTTATCCAGGTATCCAGGTACCTGGTATCCGGGTATCCAGGTACCTGGTATCCAGGTACCTGATATCCAGGTACCTAGATAAGGACTAAAAATGTGTTCTCGTATTTGCTAAACCTAGCCCAGCTGATGAGCCGTGATACGGCGAAACGTGTCTTGGGATGGTTCACCATTCAAACGGTTGATAATCGATTAGTATTATTCTATTGTTACGAATCAACGCAAGAACTACTTTGAATTACGCCACAACAGTGCCAAACAGGGTTCCGAATATTCGACACGTTGCTGTTTTTAATCAATTGTAAAAGTGCGAGGGACTCATCGGGCATGTAGCTTATTCATGTGGAAATATTGATGCAAAATATGCTCCACGCGTTCTGTTGATATCTTCACGATGTCAGCTATCTTTTCCACTTTCACTTTGAGGTCATTCGGAGCAATATGATGGACAAAATGTCATCAAAGTTTCACACGAATCTTCTGAAAGTTGACACTAAGTGAAAATCATGTTTTTTTGTGCGCTTGTTCCGCAATCTCTTGGAAAGTCTCGGAACTTTTTACTCCATGTAGTATAAACAGTAACAAAACAAGAAGTTCTTGTACTATCAATTCACTAAAAGTGTCTGACGTCACATTAACCTTGAAATTCGATAATAAATAAATTTTATTACCTTCTTCTTCTTCTTCTTATTTCTTTCTAACATACGAGGCTGGTTTGAAAAGTCCGTGCAAAAATAAAAACTACTTACGTGTTTGGGGTAAACCTTTTTTATTTTTCGACATAGTCTCCTTTTAGGCTTATACACTTCGTCCAACGATGTTCTAGTTTGTTAATCCCTTCCGAATAATAGGATTTGTCCAAGTCTGCAAAATATCCATTAGTGTCTGCAATCACCTCCTCGTTTGAATAAAATCTTTGTCCCGCCAGCCATTTCTTCAAATTGGAGAACAAATAGTAGTCCGAGGGAGCCAAGTCTGGAGAATAGGGGGGATGTGAAATGAGTTGGAATCCTATTTCCATTAATTTTGCTACCACAACTGCTGAGGTGTATGCTGGTGCGTTGTCGTGATGGAAAAGGACTTTCTTGTGGGCCAATCGCGGGCGTTTTTCTTGCAGCTCGGTTTTCAAACGGTCCAGTAACGATGAATAATATTCACCTGTAATAGTTTTACCCTTTTCCAGATAGTCGATGAGGATTATCCCTTGCGAATCCCAAAAGACAGTTGGTGCAGATTCCCCCTTGGTAACCCATTGTTTAGATTGTTGTTTGGTCTCAGGAGTATAGTAATGTATCCATGTTTCATCCATAGTGACGAAACGACGCTTAAAGTCCTCCGGATTCTTCTGGAACAGCTGCAAACCATCCTTGCAACACTTCACACGATTCCGTTTTTGGTCAAGCGTGAGTAATCGCGGCACCCATCTTGCGGATAGCTTTCTCATGTCCAAATGTTTATGCAAAATATTATGTACCCGTTCAGTCGAGATGCCCACAGCACTAGCAATCTCACGCACCTTAACTCTTCTGTCATCCATCACCATATCATGAATTTGATCAATCATTTCTGGAGTCGTAACCTCCACAGGCCGTCCAGAACGTTCAGCGTCACTTGTGCCCATATGGCCAGTCCGAAAATTTTGAAACCACTTATAAATTTTTCCAATCGAAGGTGCAGAGTCACCATAATGTTTATCAAGCTTCGCTTTAGTCTCCTGAGGCGTTTTGCCTTTCATAAAGTAATGTTTAATCACCACACGAAATTCTTTTTCGTCCATTTCTTGAAAATCACTCGACTTCCTTGATTCACATGAAGGCCAAACACAAAGAAATAGACCAATATGGCTGAAACTTGGTGTGCGTTCATTCAAGAGATGCTACTAACTAAACATGACCTCGATACGCGCCGGTGGTGCCATCTCTCGGACTTTGCACGGACTTTTCAAACCAGCCTCGTATGTAGCTATACATGTATAGGTAGGCCGTGGCCTGTTTTAACCTTCTTATGCCTCTTCTGATGTCGACATCCGACTTTCTCTCCAGCGCTTCAGTGGCCTGCCCAGTGATCTTTTTCCGACTGGGATATTTAACATCGCGTTTTTTAGAAGCCTGTTGTCGTCCATCCTGTCTATGTGCTTTTTCCAGTATTTCCTCCGTTGTCTTACCCATTTTCCTACGTCTTGGATCCCACTTTGTTGTCGAAGGTCCTTACTTCTAATTCTGTCATGCAATGTTTTTCCGTGTATGGTTATTATTATTTTCATATCCACCGTTCTCATCATTTGTTGTGTCCTGGAGGTGTCTGGTCTTGTTTCAGCTGCGTATGTTATAATGAGTCTAATCGTTGATTTATATATTCTTATTTTACTGTGGTATTCGTTTCTCCACACAATGTCTCTTAGGCAGCCCGAGATTCGGGAACCTTCATTGTCTGTTCTTTTACTTCTTTTTGTATATTTCCATAGCTCTCTCCCAGATATTTAAAGTAATTCACTTCTTTGATAATCTTCTGATTTATCTCTAACTTACATCTTATTCGCTCCTTGGATGTTACTAGGCATTTAGTTTTCTCTGTGTTAATGACTATATTCAATTCCTTTGCCATTTGATTAAAGAATTGTAGTAATCTTTGTAGGTTATCTTCTGAGTCAGCGATAAGTGCCGCGTCGTCAGCATAGCACACAACATTAAAGCAGGTATTTCCCATTTTGTAGCCAGCTGTCTCAGGTAGTTTTTCAATTATTTTGTCCATAATTATGTTGAATAGTTCCTTCTAAGCGTCCTTAAAAGAAAGTGTCTTTTATAACTAGTGACAACAAAACCTATTTATTTTAAAGTTTTCTGTTTCTAAAAGTCCCCTGTTCGTTCACGCCACATCTTCTTTTTTTAATTTGGAACGGTAGGTTGTTCAGTAAATTCGGCGCGGTTGCAGTTTAATTGACTTAATGCGACGATCTTCCAAGTGAAAATTTAACTTCCAAACTACACGGCTGAGATTGGACCATCAATTCCCATATTTGTAACAACTTTCAACTTTCTATGTCAAATAGTTTCGGAGAAAATCGGCTGTGACCTACACCGAAATAATTCCCTAAGTGTTTCGTTCTGATATTGTTGCTCTCATCGACTCCTCGTGGAGGATGCTGAGCAGCCTGGCTATCCTGACCTTAGATATAGCTGTGCGGAATAACTCACCTGATGTTAATCCAAACCAGTCGCGCAAATTCAACAAGCATGAAATTCCGCGCCGTCGATTCTTCTTTTGCCAACAATTTTTCCTTGCATAATTAGTTGTAATATTTCGTACTTGGAACTGCGAGAGATGCGACCCAGAAATTCAAATTTTCTTTTTTTGATGGTGAGTAAGATTTCCGGTTCTTTATTCATTTGATGTAGTACTCGTTGGTTTGTAACTCGGTCCATTCAAGAGATTCTCAGCATGCGTCTATAAACCCACGTTTCAAAGGCTTCCAGAATTTTTGTGGTCTCGTTGTTTAGCGTCCAACCCTTTAAGCGATATGACAGTACTGAAAACAGGTAACAACGGACCAGACTCATTGCCAGGGCCAGCGATAAATCTAGTGCTGTCAGTATTTTTCTGATTTTGATAAAGGCCATTCTTGCTTGTTCGATTCTCACTAAGATTTCGCCTTTATGTGTGATACTGTCGTTAATTATTACACAGAGATAGTTAACCTTGCTGATTTGTTCAACAATCTTGCTGTCTATAATTCGTACGGAACACTAAAAAACCCCTACCTTTGCTTATGTCTCCTTCGGATCAGTCAGTTGAAATTAACATTATAACGTTCATTCAAGTAAATTGTTGAAAATATATTTGTGTGTGATTTATTTGGATGGTAAGTTTACAAAATCTCCATTAAGAAAAACGCCACCTCGGCAAAATATCCTATATCTATTTATAACAAGATTTATTCAGTACAAAAGAAAGTGTACAAAAATCCTTTTATCGCCGGCGTCGAAGTTCGGCAGGGTAACCCGGATTTCCTGAATTCCTGCGATGCTGCAACTATGTCGAGAAGACATCGCAAATATGCGCCGGGAAAGCGCTTTCGCATCCCTTCGCGATGTCTTGCAAGATATTCTATCAACGGTTTCGATTATGATGGAGTTTAGGACCATGCAGATCGATTAATAGAAAAATTCCTGTTTTTACACGTATTTAAGGATCTATCTTTTACAATGACGCAGCATTCATAATTTTTTTTTTTATTAATTTTGTACCTAATAAGTTATTTCTTGTTAAATTCTTAATGCCTAGGAAAGTGACGAATAAGGTTTTTTCTTCTTCTCAACCTAAGTCTATCCATTCCTGGACGTACGTCTCTTCTAATCTCTTCCATGCTTCCCTGTCTTTTGCCACCTTTAACTACTGCTCCTCCGGTACTACTCCTATATCATCGTTTCTGTGGATGTCCAACGCTTGTTCCTGTTTCTCTGGGGCTCCATTCCGTAATCCTATATACCCATCTATATCCGGATGATCTAGCCACATGTTCTGCCAATCGCCACTGCATCTCTGCCGCCTCGAGAATTATGTCAGTGACTTAAGTTCGTCTCCTTAGAGGGCCAGCCCTAGCGTTTTTCCACCGTTGGCAAACTCAAAAAATGCCGCCGCACCCAAAAACTTAAAGAAAACTATGTTAATCAGGAAAATGACATGTAACTGAATTAAGACAATAATACTAATACAGATTTACGAAAAATTGTTTTATTGAAAAACAAAGTTTACATTTTTAACGAGTAATAATCCAATATTTTCATTCTGGATGTTTTTCCCTAAATATGACACTCTATTTTCTTCATTGTTGAGGATTCTACGAACGTATTCCTCCATTATTGGGTCAAATTTAGCTAACAACTTCCAAAAATTTCCATTATTATGTTCATAAAGCTTGTCGCTTGTATCCTGGAATACTAGAGAACTTTTTTCGAGCAATTTAATAACCGATATTATACGTAAAATCACTTCATCTCTGTGTCGCTGAATCTACTGTTTGAGTAGTTTCCAACCTTCGTTTTAGCTCTATCCATCATTTCAAAATATCTACATGAATTTTTGATCCTTCATGCTTTCTTAATACCTCACCAATATTTTTTCCAGTTTCTATAACCCTAATTTAAAAAGGAACTTAATTTTGAATAATCAAAAAGTGTGCAACAAAAACAGAACACGGAATCTTTAAACACAGAATATATCAGCCAATCTCTCGCGACTTGTTCTCCATTTTTTAAAATCCTATGATAGTGTTTTTTACTAAATTTTCGATTTGGATTTTGATTGTCAAACGGGAAATCGTAATGGAATAAAAGAGATAATGGACCTCTTCTAACTAAAAATATTCGATCTGAGTCGCTTATACGATCGGGCCATAATCCTGGCTTTGATGATAGAATTAGGTTGAGGCTTCCTTCATTTTCCGTGGTAGTATCCATTGTCTCAAAACTTAGTGAATTCTGTTCCTGGCTGGGATAACTCGCAATTTCATTTTTATTATTGGTGTCGTCTTGATACTCCAAATCCAAATCAGTAGTGTTCAGATCTCGGCAACCGCTTGGCTCTTTGTTTTGTTTGGAACTACTTGAATCTTTTAAGAAGCTATGCAACGCTCCTGCCTGCTTTTGAAGCTGAGTTTGCTGCTCCAATCTCTTTTTTTTTATATTGACTACCAGATAGCCTCTTTCTTTCGTCAGACATTCTAAAACAAAACAATCTATTTAAGTATCTGATACCGTAATACGACAAAGGCATAAATCAAAGCTTAAAAATCGTCCCAACAGATGGCGGAACCTAACCATAAAATTTACATTTAACAATAACGAATTTATTAGTACATGTACAAGGTATTATTAGCGTAGAAAAATCTCAAGTACAAAGATTACAATACGAATCTAAGGCCTCTCTTACCATTTAGCAAAAAGAAATCGCTACTTTCCACATTCACTACACTTGTAACTAACTAACTCAAACTGTATCACTACCACAATCCGACGTTGATGCTTAAATAAAGCATTGTTTTAAATCTGGCTCTTATACGTAAGTGGAAAAAGCTTGTTGAATCCTGCCTGCGGTGCCGGCGCGGGCACATCTCACAATTTACGTATAGAAAAATAGACAGGAATAGACAGGCTTCTGGCAGAAACCTGTCTATTCCTGTTGTATTTGGTTTTGCTTTTCTAGATTTAAGCAATCGAAATATATTTTTGTGGGTTGTGTTTATTTTTTTGCGCTCTAGTAGTTGAGGCGGTTTTGCCGCCGTAAGCAATTGCCAACCTTGCCTACCGCCTAGAGCTGGCCCTGCTCCTTATCTACTCATCATGAATTCTATCTCTAAAGGAGATACCAAGCATGCTTTTCTCCATAGCCCTCTGTGAAGTCACGAGCTTTTTAACAAATGCTTTAGTGAAACACGTAGAATTAAAAAATGGAGACAAACATCCCACTATCTCAGAAACTGTTGCTCGGAGCAACATTTATCAAGAGAGGCTTTTTAGTCAGGAGAAGGCTGAAAATACGAATATGTAATTAAAAATATCATACAGAGTGGTATAAGAAAGTTATGACAATTTAAAAGTATACACAGTGCAATAAGTGGCGCCCCCTACAATTTACAACAAAACCGTAAGCTGATTTCGATTTCTCATCTCAGAAAACCCCTTAGCACCGAATCTTGTACAAATAGTACAATTATTAAGAAAGTTACTTAAGAAAAACTAAAATAAAAGTATAACTTTGACACCCTGTATCTTAAAAATAACGAATTTTTGGACTAAGGTATGTTGGTGATATTTTCATCCCAGAAATCCATAGTAACTCTATGTACACGAAATGATGGGACACCTTGTATATATGTAAATAATATATATATATATATATATATATATATATATATATATATATATATATATATATATATATATATATATATATATATATATATATATATATATAAAGGGTGATTCATTTAGAGGTACTTTTTGTGATGGGGATTTCATTGCAGATTGCGCATGCGTCGTGTCAACTGAAGTGGCATTCCTGTTCAGTAGTGTTTGACAATTCATAATGGAAAGACTTAGCCCGGCACAGCGTCTACAAATTGTTCAACTTTATTACGAAAATGGGCGTTCTACGAGGAATGTGTATCGGGCGCTTAGAGCAACTTATGGTCCACATAATCGGCCTACCGAACGCACAATTCGCTCTACCATCAATAAGTTTGAGACCCAATTTTCATTATTGGATAATGCTGCTCGACCGAATAGACCACATCCAGCACATAGTGAAGAAAATATAGGGGCGGTAGCGGAGAGTGTACGCGAAGACCGTGAAGTGTCGATTCGTCGCCGTTCTCAACAGCTTGGCCTGTCATATTCAACAACTTGGCGTACTTTACGTAAAGATCTTTCTTTAAAAGCATACAAAATTCAACTAGTGCAACAACTGAAGCCGACCGACCTTCCGAATCGTTTCCGTTTTAGTCGTTGGGCTCTTGACAAGCTTGCAGAAGATCCACTGTTTTCGAGAAAAATTTTGTTCACCGATGAGGCCCATTTTTGGCTTAATGGGTTCGTGAATAAACAAAATGCCCGTATTTGGGGTGATGAACAACCTGAAGAGGTTCAAGAGCTGCCATTAAATCCAGAAAAAACAACTATTTGGTGTGGTTTATGGACCGATGGAATAATCGGTCCATATTTCTTCAAAACAGAGGCCGGCCGGAATGTTACTCTGAATGGTGACCGTTATCGCGCCACGATAACAGACTATTTGATGCCAGAAATTGAAGCCCGTGGTCTCGACGAAATTTGGTTCCAACAAGATGGCGCCACTTGCCATACAGCCCGTGAAACCATGGCTTTACTGCGAGAGCAATTCGGCGAACAGATCATTTCACGCTTTGGACCAGTGAATTGGCGGGCTAGATCATGTGACATCACACCTCTTGACTTTTTCCTTTGGGGCTATGTAAAGTCCAAAGTCTACATGGATAAGCCAGCTACGATTGAGGCATTGGAGGCCAATATTATTCGAGTCATTGGCCAAATACCACTCGAAATACTCACACGCGTCATTGAAAATTGGAACTTCAGAATGGACGTTGTTAACCGTAGTCGCGGACAAAATTTGAAAGAAATTATCTTTAAGAAATAATTGTAAAGAATGGTTCTTTTATATGATAATAAAGATTATAAAATAAAATTGTTTTTATTCATTTTTTTAACGGTCAGGAAAAAAGAAAAACATATATATATATATATATATATATATATATATATATATATATATATATATATATATATATATATATAGTTAACAAAAATTATTTTTATTTACAAAGTTTTGCACATTATTTAGTGCTTTCTCTTTTATTTCTGAGAGTTTCTCATCGTACCAAATGATTTTTCAAAATTAAAAAATTTTCGTACAAACCTTCTTCAGTTGGTTTATTGGCAACCTAATAACCATAAATTTTTAAAATAAAAATATTTATTTTTTAGGGTCAGTTGGGTCACGGCGCAAGCTTCCCATACAGCACGCCTGGCGGAGGTCGTCCGGACTATACAACGGGGATCCCTCAAAGGCACGACGATCCTCTTTCTTTACATCAGGCCCTGGGTCAAGCAGTAGAAGATGCTCAAGCGGGTATCGATGATAATACAGGGTTTATTACGGATCTACCGTTACTGAAAGGTTAGTCAAGATATTTTTAACTTTTTGAAAATTATACGTAAAAAACTAACAGAGCTTTGGTTTTATCTGTAATAGTAACGTACATTTTCTGCGGCGTGGGTGTCAAAATATTACATATAATGGGTGTTTTCTAAGTTGAGTAATCCTTCAAATAGGTTATGGTAGACCTTAAAATAAATTCCTTCGCCAAATATATAATAGCTTATATAAAAGTTGAATAATAATTGAATGAATGAATATATTTAGTACCTATATCGATTCAACAATGTCATCAGTTTTTTTTTTTTTCCGTCACAATATCTGAGGAAAACAAGGATACGGATATTGCCGGCAACATCCGACGTTTATTCGAGTAAAATCCTAGACCTTTCATTTTTTTTTCAGTACGTTTTCTGCTATTTTTGTATATTTTTATTTTCTATTTTTGTGATTTATAGCGTTCTTTTGTAAACATATGTTATACGAGGGTCGTTCCAAAAGTTTTCGACCTGACACAGATATGACGCAAAGATGACCAAATTATTATATTTGTTAAGTGTTAAACCTATAGAGTTCATTCATCATTTATTCAACTCTACAGGTCTAAAACAATACCCAATGAAGAACAAAGACAACAGACTAGAAAGAAGTTACTGTAGAGGAGGTCAATAATACACTGAAGGAAATGAACCGTAATAAAGCACCAGGCTTGGATGGTACGCATTCGAGAAATTAAGTCATCTATTCAGAGATAAAGCCATCCTAAATAAGCCAAAGGCTAAAGTTTACGATCAGCGCATCCTACCCGTAATTACATATGGCGCTGAAACTTGGACACTGAATAAAACCGATATACAAAAATTAGCTTGGACCCAGAGAGCACACGAAAGACAGATGATCGGGACAAAAATTAAAAGTAGAAAAAGAAACGAGTGGATACGTGAACAAACAAATTTAAAGGATATTATAGAGCACGTAGCAGAAAGAAAGTGGCAATATGCTGGACATGTAGCACGCACGACCGATGATCGATGGACCAAGCGAACATTAGAATGGAGACCACGAGAACAGAAAAGGAGCGTAGAACGTCCGAAAACAAGATGGCGGGATGATATATAGAGGGTTGTGGGCATTGGATGGATGACAACAGCTGCAAATAGATTGAGATGGAAATTCAGGAGGAAGTACTACATCCAGCATTGGATAGAACTAGTCTTATAGTAATACAGTGATATTTGTTAAGTGTTATCTACTAGATGGTATACTGTGAAGTGTCACACAAGTGTGTTTAGCTGTCTTTTTGTAGTGCTCGCGTAAACAAACAAGTTTTAACATTTACTAAAAAATGGATAAATTTGGGTGCGAGCTACTATAAAACATTTCGTTGTAAAAGGTTTAACTCCTAAGGACATTTAAAAAGAATAAAGAGTAATTTTTCCCCTTCGTTTTCGACGATTAAAAAGTGCTGCGTAATTTAAACGTGGTCGTATATCCATTCAAAATAATAAACGCCCAGGACTCCCAAAACGTCTACGACCGGCGAGATGTGACAAATGGTCGCTGACTGAAGATACGCGAGCTCGCTGATATTCTAAATATCTCGATAGGCCGTGTGTACCACATTTTTCACGATATTTTAGGTATCAGGAAACTTTCCGCCCATTGGGTCCCGCATTTGTTAATAAACCAAAAGCGTATTCGAATGAACATTTCCCAAAACTATATACATTTGTTTAAACATAATTCCAATGAATTTTTTCAATGTTTCATAACAGTAGATGAAACATGGATTCATCATTACACGCCAGAGACGAAGGAGCAGTCGAAACAGTGGGTGAAACAGGAGCAGGAAGCAAGAAAGCAAAAACGGTTTTCACCAAATTTGGCTCGAAGCGATTACTTACTGTCTCCAACCTCCAAAAATGGATGGCTGAACGGGGATTCACTTCGAATGATGAATTTTACCAGGTGAACAAGCATGAAATGAGGATTTTTTTTCTAAAAAAACATGTTAAATTCGGAAGAATTATAAAAAGTGCTTTAATCAAAGTATGCTCCTCTTCCTCTTTTGCTGCGAACCATTCATCGAGCCATTTTTTCACATCTTCGTACGAACCAAAGCGCTGCTCAGCAAGTGCGTGACCCATCGATGCAAACAGATGGTAATCGGAAGGAGCCAAGTCTGGCGAGTAAGCCGCATGGGGTAGAACTTCCGAGCTGAGTGCTTCCAACGTGTCGCCATCTGGTTTTGCCGTATGTGATGGAGCATTGTCATGAAGAAAAATGACTTTGTGTTGCCTCTTTCAGTATTCTGGCCTTTTTTCAAGCGAACGACTCCAATCGGCCAATTGTTGTTGGTAACGTTTAGTATTAACCGGTTCCCCAGGTTTTAACAGCTCATAATAGACCACGCCCCTCTGGTCCCACCAAACACAGAGCATCGTCTTTCTGCCAAAGCGATTCGGTCTTGCGGTCGATATCAATGCGCTTGGGATTCTCAAAATAAATCCACTTTTCATCCCCTGTAAACTATACGATGCAAAACGACTTCCTTTTGTACCGAGCGAGCAAAATGTCTCACGTGTTTTTTGCGCTTTTCCATTTGCCTGTCGTTCAACTCATGTGGTACCCATCTACCGGTCTTCTGAATCTTTCCCATCTCTCGTAGCCGATTGGAAACAGCTTGTTGACTAACGCCCAATTGCTCGGGGAGTTGTTTTTGTGTTTGCGAATCATCTTCGTCCAACAATGCTTGCAATTCCACATCTTCGTATTTTTTTAGCGGTTTTCCACGTTCCTTGTCTGCAACATCGAAGTCACCACTTTTGAAACGCCGAAACCATCGTTCACACGTATCTTGCAATAGACCATGTTCACCATAAGCTTCTCGAAGTAATGGGTATGATTCAACAGCAGTTTTCTTCAAACGAAAACAAACAATTAATGCTGTCCGCGAATGCTCTTTGATCGGTATAAATTTCGACATATTGAACACAACAACACACACTTTTTCCAATTTATCACTCGTGCGCGTCTGACACTTGTTGATGACACAACAAAATGGCGCAATGTCAAATCTTTATAGCACAAACTGCATTGGTGCACCATCTGTTGTCTGAAATCCGCATTTCATACTTGTACACCGGGTAAAGTTGAGAGGAACGTTTGTTTCACAGCGTTGTGGATAAATCTTATTATAATGAGGGTATTACAAAGTTGGAGAGTCACTGGACTAAACGTATTGGATTACAGCTGTTTTACATAGGTTACTATGTAGAAAAACAAAAAAAAAAAAATTATCCTACGTTTTCTTTATTAGTCCGAGAACTTTTGGAACTTTGAAAATTAAGTTTTTATAAAGGTATGACACATTTTTAAAAAAATTCACATCCGAACAAAAATTCCAAATCTAATTTAAGGCTATGTTCTTAATTTGGTTACAATGATATTTCTATTGGTCTTAACTTTGATTGATTTGATTGATTGCAAAAGTTACAGGGTGTGGAGATTTTCATCCCCACAGTCATCCATCAACCGTCCTCATCCACTGCTGGACATAGGCCTCCTCTAAGAACTTCCACCCTGCTTTCTGCTACTCTTTTGATGTCATCGCTCCATCTTGTCGATGATCTACCTCTGATCCTTTTGTCTCGTCTGGGTCTCCATTCTATGAGTCTTCTACACCATCGGATATCATCCCTTCGGACCTATATGGCCTGCCCATTTCTATTTAGACTGCGTAATTTTTTGGATAATATTTATCACTTTTGTTCGTTATCTGATAGTTGTTGTTCTATCCTTCCTTGTGATAACCAGCACCCCATTGCGAAACTCTCAGTTTGTTTACTGACTGTTTTGTTAATGTGAGTGTCTCGGCGCCATATGTGATTACCGGCAGAACGCATTATTCATACACTTTCATTGGCAAATTACCTTGCAGCGTATCTCTCAGCTTCCCAAAAGCCGTCCATCCAAACCCACACGACGGTGTATCTCACGAGTTTGGTTATCTTTGCCAATTTATATCCCCACAGTATTATACTGTATTTCATTTTAATCAAAGCCCTTTGTTCCGGAGCAGAAAAATACAATATATATATATATATATATATATATATATATATATATATATATATATATATATATATATATATATAGTAACATTCATTTTTTCCTTGATTTTAAGATTATGTTATAACACCGTTTTTCTTTCATTAATTCATGTAATAATTGCTAATTTAAGTTAAGCAGTGAATTTATATTTTATAACTTTTTTTATATTCGATTGAGCAGTGTAACTCAAACTTTACTAAGCGCATGTAATTGATTTATTTTATTTCCTTTGCATTGAATGTGTCTAGTTTATGATTAAGACGAGCATCCTCGGTCCTTGTCTATCAAGTCGCGAGTTTAACACTCCTGTCTCATTTTGCGTTCCTGAAGTAAACCGAATACATTTTGAAGACTTCACTTCGAAGGAAGGAGAGCGAGGGTATATAACCCGACATTTCAAATTTTTTGCAGCTTTTTTTTCCGGCATGCAATAGTGGTTTCTTCCGTCCTTCAAGTAGTGAAGGCAGTTTTTTTTCGGACATGATAGAGTGTGTTTTTTTATCATCGAGCCGTTCCTGAAATATTCTACCCATCCTAAAACATTTTGGGACAGATGTTGATTAGTTATCCAAATGAAAATTAGGAGGTAGTGTGTGAGACAATATTTTAATGGGAAACTCACCAGGACAGGCCAAGGAGTTGATAGAAAAGCCACGAGAAAAAGCCAAGCAGTAAGTCATTAGTACACCAGTTTAGATATCTTACTTCCTTTCTACAACGTGTGTTTCCAACAACTACGTAGCACGTGTGATCCCGAAGTCGGTTTCACAGGAAGCGAATCAGAAACAAACTCTCTATATCGTACCTTTTAAAGCCATTTCTCACACTTAGAATAAGTGATGTGAGAATAGACACAACCTTCAGAATTCTAATTTAAAGACTCTCTATAAATATGTGCACTCTCATAGCATAAGAAGTTTTTATTTAATCTATGTAATCTTAAGGCTGTAATAAATGTAAGAATTTTCTATTTTGTTAATATACTTTTCTCTGTGTTAGCGTAGTGTTTCACTGAACTCCAGTTCTATCTTACAGAACGTAAAAGTTATACCTTATTCAATTTTATCTAACAACATCCAAATAGTCTTCAGTATTTTTTCATTTTTTGAGCTGAACTTAGGTTATTTTCTCTTTTCTAAAATGAATGGTACCCAAAACAGTACAACTAAGCTTTAAACAACTATAGAGACTATCTTCAAAAGACGTACAAAAATTATCTCGATCTCGAGATAATTTTTGTACGAAACGAGCTAGCTGATATCTTAATTTGGTTCTCTCTCAGTATTAATATCCACTCAATCCATTCTCAAAAATTAAGATATACTTAATAAGTAAAGCATTTATTAAAATATACAAAAAAAGAGCGTTTTAATGTATATATATATATATATATATATATATATATATATATATATATATATATATATATATATATATATATATATATTGACTAATAAACTTTACACTCCACAGTTCATGCAATTTTTTCTTGGCCCCATGTAAAGTCTACCTTATCCAACAGATGTATGCTCCGCCCATAAACAAAGTGTAACAACGCTAATTAGCTTTACACCACCCATTTTAGGGTTAGTATATAGACCACCCATCGAGTTTTTTCATAAGGTCTTAATATACCGTATCTATAGGGGTGTGAAAATTTCAAGGGTACACACAGTATGAATAATGTTACCCGTTATTTAAAAAGCCGATAGGTTATTTGTTATTGAGGTGTTAATAATTGAAAATTGCTTTAAAAAAATCACAAGATTTTCTTATGTATTGGTATTTTGTTGGACTGTATTGTAACTAACACAAGCATACATTTTAGTCACATATGTATCAGCATCATTAGCTTATTCCATCCATAGTCGGATGTAAGCCTCCCCAAGTTGTCTCCAATGAGCGCTGCTGTTTGCTTTTCGCATCCAATCGGGTCTCCCTAATCTTTTTATGTCATCCGTCCATCTTGTCTGTGGTTTACCTCTGCATCTTTTGTGTTCTCTAGGCCTCCATTCAACTATACGGCGTACCTATCTGTTATCATTCATCCTCGCGATAGCCCCCACTCAATTCCACCTTAATATACATATTCGTTCTATTACATCTGTCACTTTTGATCTTCTTCGAATCTCGATGTTAGGAATACGATCTTGGAATCTAATATTTAGCATTCTCCTCTCCATTGCTCTTAGGGTTACCTGGAGTTTATTTATTATACTTTTATTTAAAGCCTACGTTTCAGTGCCATATGTTAATACCGGCAGTACAGGGTGAGTCAACGATAGAGTAAAGTTCATTATCTCATTTATTGCTGGAATGACGAAAAAATCTTAAATACAATAGTTTTAGGGAATGTTAAGGTGCACAGTTTAAAATTATTTTTGAGTAAACAGGGTACTTCAAAAAAGTGTGGCCGACATAACATGTTTTTTTTTAAATGGAACATCCTATTTTCTAATTTATTTTTAAATTCTGCGTACAATTTTATAACTTTTTTATTAATAATGTTATATACCTAAACCTAGTAGTTTTTCTAATATTTCAGTTTTTAAAAAAATACATTGTTTCTGAAGGTGGAATACTCATAATTGTTACGAGCATTCTATAGAGATGAAAAAAAAAGATATATGTAAAGAAATTTGAGTTAGATGCTACAGGGTGTTCAAAATAAATTTATACATTTCGACTATTTTAAATTGAAAATTTTCAAATTTTTTAAATGGCACACCCTATAGATTATTATTGTTCTGATAGATTTTACAAAACCCTCCAGCCTTTATTAACTATGTCATATACCTATTTCTAATAGTTTTCGATTTATTTTGAATTTTTCAATTTTTACCCTTGTTTTTAATACACTTACGCTATAACATCATAGTTGCCAAGACAAAACAAAAATGTAGGCATTGTCAAATTTTGACATGTCTATTAAGCAACTAAAAATAGTTTAATTTGTTACAGTAAGTAACGTGTAAAGGTAATAGTTACGGATTTTGCTAAAAATGAATTAATTGATATGTTTTATATATTGGGCGAGGCGGGAAAAAATTACGAAGCGAAGTACTCTAATAGACGTATATCATCTAGAAAATCTTTTCAGTGCTTAGTGGAACGGTCTGATAATAGTGGTAGCATTGAGTATACGAAACGGAAAGTAGTAAACCAGAATGCTACCAATGAAGAAAAAGAATGGAGATTTTACTTCATGTTAAAGATAATAAGGTCAGCAGCCGTCAACTAGCTGACTTATCTGACACATTCCAATCTACGGCTAATCGCATCACAAGAAAATACAAGTATCATCCCTTTCATATGGAACTACACCAAGAACTTCAAGACCGTGATTTTGAACGACGAGTAAACTTTTGTACCGCCATGAATGGAGCAATAGAGGCCGATACAAATTTTTTATCCAAAATAATGTTTTCTGATGAAGCTACTTTTCGCAGTAATGGAGCAGTTAACAGCCCTAACATGCATTATTATTCAACAGTTAATCCATTTTGGGGCCGGAAAGTTCAAAACAAAAACCATTGGTCGCTTAATGTATGGTGTGGAAGATTAAATTTTCGAATTATTGGTCCATATTTTTTCCGCGAACGGCTTAACGGGCCTAGATATCTAAATTTTTTGCAAAACGAATTACCCCAGCTTCTTTAAGAAGTTGAGAACTTTGAAAGGGAACAATTGTGGATTCAACAAGACGGAGCTCTTAGATAGATCAGTAGGGATGGATTCATTTAGCGGTCTCCTCGATCATGTGACTTAACACCTTTAGACTTCTTTTTGTGGGGCTACATTAAAGATCGTGTTTATGTGAATCCCCCTACAACACCAATAGATATGGAAAATAAGATACGGGATGCGTGGAGAACAATATTTAATGCTAAGGAAAGTGAAGGAAAATATAGTAAAACGACTAAACATGTGTATTCAAGTAGACGGGCATATTTTTGAACATTTATTAAGTCATAATAATTAATGATTAGATAAGTTAAACTATATTAAAAATTATTATTAACTATTTGTTTATGTTTTCACAATAGCGTAAGTGTGTTAAAAACAAGGGTCAAAATTGAAAAATTCAAAATAAATCGAAAACTATTAGAAAAAGGTATATGATATAGCTAATAAAAGTTGGAGGGTTTTGTAAAATCTATCAGAAAAAATAATAATATACAGGGTGTGCCATTTAAAACATTTGAGATTTAACAATTTAAAATAGTCGAAATGTATAAATTTATTTTGAACACCATGTAGCATCTAACTCAAATTTCTTTACATATATCTTTTTTTTTTTCATCTCTATAGAACGCTCGTACTAATTATGAGTATTCTACCTTCAGAAACGATGGCGCTACTGGCAATTTTTTACAAAACTGAAAACTGGAATTTTGTTAAAAAAATTGAAATAGTAGAAAAGCTACTAGGTTTAGGTATATAACATTATTAATAAAAAAGTTATAAAATTTTACGCAAAATTTAAAAATAAATTAGAAAATAGGATGTTCCATTTAAAAAAACATATTATATCGGCCACACTTTTTTGAAGTACCCTGTATACTGTGCATCTTAACATTCCCTAAAACTATTGTATTTAACATTTTTTTCGTCATTCCCGAAACAAATGAGATAATGAACTTTACTCTATCGTTGACTCACCCTGTACATATTGATCGAATACTCTGGCTTTTATTGTATTTGGGACGTCCAATTTAAATGTAGATTGTAACCTTCCGAACACAGATCAAGCTAACGAGACTCTTCTTTCCAAGTCAGCCTTTATTAAATTGTTTTTTGATATTTCGATTTTTTTGTCCTAAATATATGAATGTTTGTACCTTTTCTATTCTTTCACCTTCTATTAATAGTTCCTGGCTGTTACCTTCACTTTCGTTGTTTAAATATTTGATTTGGTGAAGTTTATTTTTAGTCCATCAGCATTTTTTGTAATTCTCCTTTTGTGTTGGCGATCAGAGTGACATCATCTGCGAATCTTAAATGATTTAATCATTCACCGTCCATTAGTATTCCTTTATTTTCCCATTTTAACGATTTGAACATGTCTTCTAGAGTCAACGTGAACAACTTTGGGGATATCGAGCCGCCTTGTCTAATTCCTCTTTTAATTTTGATTTTATTTGTTTTTTCTTCAAGCATTATTTCTAATGTAGCATTTTTATATATGTATTCAAGAAGATTTGTGCATCTTTCATCGACTCTGCTGTTGCTTCAGGCGTTAATGTACTTCCAATCCCCATTTTTTTGGTTGTTCCATAGATCTTCCAAATGTCTTTCTTCAATGTCTCTGTCACTCCCCTCTTCCAACTTAGATCCGTAAATATCTGAGCGCCGACCAAAAACGCCTGAGAATAACAACATCCAAGTTGATTTGTAGCCTTTAGCCAAAAAAATATATCTTACTTTTTGGATTAAATGGTAATTATGGATGAAATATGGGTCCATCATTATGATCCAGAGACAAAGGAACAGTCGAAAGAGTGCAAACAGTGTTTTCGTAAGCTTTCCTTTGACTCAATGACCAGGAAATTTTTTTTTTCACTTCCGATTTCACCTCCTTAAGTCAAAATTTATCTTTCAAATCTACAGGGCTGAGATTCGGCGATCAATTCCTATATTTGTGACAAAGTTCAACTTTCTATGTCAAATAGTTTCGAAGAAAATCGGCTGTAACAGACAGACACCGAAGTGATTTCATAAGTGTTTCGTTTTTGAATTTTGGTACGGAGACTAAAAATGAATAAAATTCTTTAAAAAGTGGTAAAAATATAACGATTGTCGCTTCCTCAAATGAAGATTCGTACTCTAATACAGTAGACGTATAAAGTTACGAATAACTTTACTTACTTTTACAGGTATGAAGGGGGGAAAGGACCACATAGGTGCGGGTGCCATGGTTTCACCGAGTGATGTATTTTGCTCAGTTCCTGGAAGGTTGTCTCTGCTCTCTTCTACATCTAAATATAAGGTAAATAAGTGACGATTAAAACGAAACTTTCAAATTTCACTCATAATTATTTCAATAAAGCAAACAAACCTAAGTAGAAACTAAATTTCACTCTATTTCAAAACAATATTAGATTAAGGTTCGTTATACGAACTATATGTTCATATAGCTTTAGCTACTCAGTATAAATCACCACTACACCAAACACTTTATTTTTGCACACGACGCGTGCGACATCGGACAATCTTAGGAATACCTTAGGAAATCCCAAAGATAAGATTCCTAACTGTGAGAAAAGTGGAATTTATGAAATTAGTTGTAATGATTGTGACAAAAAGTATGTTGGGCAAACTAAAAGTCAATTAAAACACGATTTAAAGAACATTTAGCACACTTAAAATACAGTAGAATAGAAAAATGTAGCATTGCCGAACATGCCCTTGAAGCTGATCATATTGTAACATTAGATAACCCAGGGCAACAAAAAAATATTTTTGTTTTGGTGCCTGGGATTTTAGAGCTGATTTTAACTATATTTGGGACGCTAAATCTATACATGCAATCCGTTTTTCTCTATCAGCTCTACTTTTTTAGATACATCAGCTTATCTACCAATGTGGTTTTTATTCAGTATATTCATTTATGAGAGTTCTAAAATTATTATATATTCATTAATGTAGGTACAATGGTTTTATTGTCAGTCTGTAATTGAGTAAATTCCAGGTAAATCTATAAATAGTGGAACCATTGCCTATCAGGTACCTGAACTGACCCTTTTAATCACCTAACTCGGGTAAGTCTCGTCAGTTTGTGCGTTCTTACTAATGAGAGTAGATCGAATTCGGCGTGTTATTTTATGTTAAGAAAAGAGTGTTTTTGTGTTATTGAACAGAATTAAAATGAGTTCAGGTTCCAGTTCAAGAAGAAGTTGTGTAAATCAACCTGATGTGTTTTGCTATATATGCGGAAAATACATGTTTCAACAAAACAGACAAACTATTACTGACTTTGTAAAGCGAGCGTATCTTGCATACTTTGGAGTTAAGCTTGGTGATCAGGACAAAACGTGGGCCCCGCATCTCGTATGTAAAACTTGTACAGAGCATTTACGGCAGTGGACTACCGGGAAAAGAAAATGTCTAAAATTCGGCGTACCAATGGTTTGGAGAGAACCAAAAAACCACTTCAATGATTGTTATTTCTGTTTAGTAAATACTAATGGAATCAATCGAAATAACCGCAGTAAGTGGACTTATCCCAATTTAGACTCGGCGATACGCCCTAGCCCGCACTCAGATGAAATACCGATTCCAACATTTCATCAGCTATCACATATCTCTGATGACGAATATTTTCCCTCTGATCGCTCTTCTGATGCTAATAAAAGTTCTGATGCTAATGAAACTAACAGTGACTATGAGGGGACGTCATCAGTTCCTCAACGCTTCAATCAAAATGAATTAAATGATCTCACCAGGGATCTCAATTTATCGAAAAAAAGCTTCTGAAGTACTGGCTTCTAGGTTGAACGACAAAAATTTACTGGAACAAGGAACCAAAATTACCTTTTACCGTACAAGAGGAAAAGATCTGCTACCATTCTTTTCTCAAGAAGACAATCTTGTTTCTTGTGTCACGAAATTAGGGGACTCATGAAAGAAATGGGACTTTCTGAATATATTCCAGATGATTGGCGCCTATTTATTGACAGTTCAAAGCGAAGTTTAAAATGTGTCCTTCTACATAATGGGAATAAATATGGTTCAATACCACTAGCTCACTCAACGAAACTGAAAGAAGAATATAATACCATAGCTTTGGTCTTGCAGAAGATAAAGTATTACGAACATCAATGGATGATTTGTGTAGACTTAAAAATGGTAAACTTTCTTCTTGGGCAGCAAAGTGGTTACACGAAATATCCGTGTTTCTTGTGCCTCTGGGATAGTAGGGACAAAACACACCACTGGGTTAGAAAAAGATTGGCCTCAGAGAGAAAACATGGACGTTGGGGAAAAGAATGTCATTAACGACGCTTTGGTTGAAAGAGAAAAAATCATACTTCCTCCGTTACATATAAAGTTGGGCTTAATGAAGCAATTTGTAAAGGCTCTTGATAAGAATGGGTCTTTTTTTGCATATATAGGGGTAAAAATGCATCAGTTGAGCACAGAAAAACTCAAAGCAGGGATATTTGACGGCCCACAAATAAGGCAATTAATTAAGAATCCTGCCTTCATAAATTCAATGAATCAAGTTGAACGAGAAGCTTGGACATCATTTGTTGCAGTTGTAGAAAATTTTCTAGGTAAACATAAAGCTCAAAACTATGTTGAAATGGTTAACAAGATGCTTAATAGTTTCAAATCCTTAGGGTGCAATATGAGTATTAAAATACACTATTTACACAGCCACTTAGACCGTTTTCCAGAAAATTTAGGAGACATGAGTGAGGAACAAGGTGAAAGATTTCACCAAGATATTAAAGTTATGGAGGACCGCTACCAAGGAAGATGGGACATGCACATGTTGACAGATTACTGCTGGAGTTTAAAAAGGGACTGTTTAAAAAAACATTCAAGAATGTCGCGGAAAAGAAGCTTTCCAAATGTTGAGTGACTATTTCATTTCTTCAATGTTTTTTTTTTGTTTGTAAGTACGACATAATATTGTATTTTGTATAACTAAAATAAAAATTTCGTATCGACTTTTGTTTACTACACTTACGGATTTGAGTTACAATAATGTAACTTATATTTCTCTAAAATTGTATATCTTAAAAATTTGAGCTCCTAGGTACAAATGAATACGTTATTTGAATTCAGGACATCAAATTGATATAGAATCAGCTCAAAAAACCTCGACACCAAAACAGCTGTTCCCCTGTGTAATCTAACATTAATTAAAAACGTATCTGATAGGAGATTGTTGAACGCATACGAAAGTATGAAAATTATAAAATGTAAAAGTAATTTAAGCAAAGACAGAGGGCCGTTTCCTTATAGTCCCCTCTACTGGTTACTTGACCGGAACTGATGGCCTCGCCTATTCCATTAGTTCCGCCTGGGTAATTCAAGGGTTAGGCTAAGTATAAATAGGGTAGATTTGTAGTTTAGCTTTAGTCAATCATCGCTCCTGATGAAGCTAACATGGTTAGCGAAACGCGCGTCAAATGGAAAAATAAAGTGTTGTGGTGATATAAATTGAGTAGTGGCATTATGCCAAAGATTCCACATTCCCAACTTAGTATAGCTTTAGCGTATTTTTGCTTTTTTTTTATTAATTATATTATTTGTTTTATTTTTTAGGTCACTGTTGGCGAGGTCCAGCGAAGATTATCTCCTCCAGAGTGCCTCAACGCCTCCTTACTCGGCGGCGTCCTCAGGAGAGCGAAAAGCAAAAACGGAGGTAGATTACTCAGGGAAAAACTAGAAAAAATAGGTCTGAATCTTCCGGCTGGAAGGAGAAAAGCTGCCAATGTCACCCTGCTTACGTCGTTAGTGGAAGGTAAAAAATTAGCATTGTTACAATAGGCAATTCGGCGGAGAAGTGGTGAACATTTGTTATGTTTCTATCGCAAGAAATGTATACTTTGCTCTGATTGAATCGCACCTCCGTTATGGGGTATGTTTCCGGGGTTCCTGCTCTAACCAATTATTGAATAAGGTCTTTATGCTACAAAAGCGAGCACTGCGTTATATGTTCCAATTGAGTACTCGGCAATCCTGCAGGAGTGTGTTTATTACTAACATTGCCTTGTATATTTATTATTGAAACAGCCTGCCTTATACATAGTAAGTTTGAGGGAGAGATAGGGGCTTCTTGTGCGTCCACGACGCGTTCATCTTATGTGGCCTCACTACCTATTCCCTCTTCAGCTTTAATAAGGGACTCTATCATATATATGAGTAAGAAAATATTCAACCACTTGCCTTTGAACGTCAGGAAAATTTTAAATAATAACCGATTTAGGAGGGAGGTTCGGAAGCTCTTAATTGGGAGGGCCTACTATTCAGTTAAGGAGTTTTTTGATTGATGCCTCACTACCTATTCCCTCTTCAGCTTTAATAAGGGACTCTATAATATATATGAGTAAGAAACTATTCAACCACTTGCCTTTGAACGTCAGAAAAATTTTAAATAATAACCGATTTAGGAGGGAGGTTCGGAAGCTCTTAATTGGGAGGGCCTACTATTCAGTTTTTTGATGACACTCTTTGATTGCCGAGTGTGTATATGGCGTGTAGGTGTACATGTCTTTTTCTTTTTAAAATCTAGAACACCTTTTTTAAATTGGTCACCACCATTAGAAATAATATTCCAATATTTAAACTGCTCTTATCCATTGCCATTTTTTAAAAGATTTTTAAAATTATCTGTAGTATAATAGCAGTAAAAAACATACCATGGCAAATTTTTAGCTTTCATTGGATATTCTTTAATGTTGTAAATGTTGTAAATTTTAAACTAGTTTTACAATAAATTGGACAGTTTATTTATTAAGAAAATGTGAACTTTTGTACATGTCACTGTTCATGAATAAATTTTAACCTTTAGAAATAATATATATATATATATATATATATATATATATATATATATATATATATATATATATATATATATATAATATAGATAGCTTTGTAGACAAAAAAACAATCTTTTTTTACAATAAAGCTTTATTTGATTTGATATGATATATATATATATATATATATATATATATATATATATATATATATATATATATATATATATATATATATATAAAATTAAAAAATACTGTGTTAAGTTTACACAAACTCAATATGCTTGTTTTATATTAATATTGGATTTTTCTTTCTTAGGAGAAGCCATTCATCTTGCCAGAGATTTTGGCTACGTCTGCGAAACCGAATTTCCATCTCGCCAAGTAGCCGAGTACCTGCTCCGCCAGCACGGAGAGACGCCGCGACGAAAGGAACTCCTCCAGGCGACGAAACAAATCACAAAAGAACTTATGGACTTGTTAAATCAAGACCGGTCCCCCCTGTGCAATACCCGACCTCAAATTTTACTCGACCCATCAATTCAAAGACATTTAACGCACTTTTCACTCATAAGTCACGGTTTCGGGAGCCCCGCGATAGTGGCTGCTTTGACGGCCATACAGAACTTTTTAAGTGAAAGTCTTAAACATTTGGAAAAAGTTTTTCCCAATACGAATAGCGCACAGCAAGGTCAGGGTATGTTAGTAACATCTTCGCTGGACAAAGGGAAACTTGATGATAAGAACAAGTGATGTTGTTCGAGTTTGTGTTGTGATCTGAGGAAGGCGTACGCGTTCGAAACGTAGTACAGGGGTTTTTGTTAGTTCTTTTTTATGAAGCTCATGGTAGGGTAAGAGTTGCAAATACGTCTTGTGAAAGGAAAAATTTAGGGACGTATCGATATGGAGAATTTATTATAAAATTTGTACTTGTTATGACAGAAACTAAAAACTGTAAAATAAGTGAATAAAACTATAATTTTTTACAAATAATTACGATGAATGCGAATTACATATTAACACTAATAAACAAACAATTGATATTAAGAAAACAAGAAAGTAAAACGTAGGAAGAAGTTGATTTTTTCGGTATTTTCAGTTGATGTACAAAAAGTACCAAAATCCAATCTAATAACTTATTTAGGTGTCTAAGTTTTAATATATGATTTTGTTTAGTCTTGGTTCTATCATTCATAGTTTTGGATATTCGAACTTTCTTCCATATGTCCCCTAATTCTAATTCTTTTAACCGCAATCGGTAAGTTTGGCAATAGTATTAAAACTACGAAAGTCCAAAAATAACGGAGAATGCCTGTGTGTTGTCTCTTGATCGTCAAACTAGAACATAAATGTTTCGCTTCATTTAGCTGACATATAACATGGTTTTTTACCAGGTTGTTTTACTATGTCCATTCTTCTGAAGTGTGAAAATTCTTGACTAATTCCCTAGACAATCGGAAGCCAGAAGCCATATTACTTTTTTACACACGCGTTTGATCGTGTTCTATCAAGAGGTTTTTGAAATAATAATAGTAAAACTTTTGAATCTACCCCGCTATATAGCTCAGTCGTCAAAGATAAATTTCGACGAAAAGCTCACATTAAATGTTAACAGGTTGGCATACAGGTAAATTTTTTGGACGTAGAATACGATAAAAAAAAAGCTTGCTAAAATTTGATGTAGGCTAAGCCCATAAAATCGAAAATAAAATGAAAAATTCGTTTTTTCGCAAATATCTCGAAAAATAATAAAAAAAAGATATCGAAAAACTATTTGCATCACGTGAAAGAACCGGAAATTTTACAAAAAAATAGTAAATAGATTATTTTTTTTAGTCTTAACGTAATTAAAAAAATATATATTTAAAACAAAATGGCTGGTTTAACCACTTCAGCTGTCGTGGGAATCATGCTTCCAACCTTATTTACGATTAAATTAACGTTTACACCGTTAAATATTTTGAAATTGGCTGTTAAGGGATTTTTTTAGAGTGCTGATTAAGAATCCGACACTTTTGTACCTATCTTGGTGATGTATTTTCAGGTTATTATAACAGTAAGTTTCACTTAAAAGTCTATATTTATTTATTGTCATAATATTATTGTAATTTTATTATTACTTCATTCATAATTTTTAAAAGGTAGAAGCGTAAAATGCAGCACCCTTAAAAACAACAGCTAAAAATAGTTCACTAAACAGCAACCAACACTTAATTTACACTTAAAGTTAATTATTTTTCATCTAAAAGTTTAAGAATATTCAGCATACAGACTACGTGAGCGTCGCACAGATGACAGAAAACAGATCGGGCTGATGTCGCTGCGCACGCGCTTCTTCTCCGATCGCCATTAACAAAGTTCCTTCAAGTAATTTAGAATTCTTGTGTTTTCAGCAACTGTTTTCTTTGTGCCTGGATGTTTAAAAGTAATATAAATACTTTGTAGTTAAAGCTTAGACTTTTATCTTCCATTTCCCACGTTTTAATATATTTTTTTTTATTTTATGTTTAAGTTGTATGATTAATAACACAGGCCAACAAAAAAAAAATATTTGTAAAAACTTTTTAAACCAATACATCTAAGTATTATGTATTTTTGGGTGCTGAAACCGTATCTGATATCAGCACCCACAGTTCTCTCACAATATGACATCGTTTAATTTTCAAAATAAGGAAAATTTGATACATAAAAAATAAAAACTTAAACCGTACTTTTATTTGATTAGGCTACAATTTTGATCTCTCGTTCTATAATGGTAAATAGATGTTCCAGATTCCAATAAATGTTTTTCTTTCGGCCTACAACCAAGCAATTCTGCTTCTTCCTTAGTCAAACCCAAATCTCTCACTAAATCATTTAACTCAGCTTGTGTAAACAACTGTGGTTTTAAATTTTCAAGAGAACATTGAAACTCATCATCATCCGGTCGACTTTCATTAAATTCGGGACTGGACTATAAATAGTCATAATAGACTGAGGTGGCTCAGGGACAGGAAGTCCCGGTCCATGTCCTACCGGCCGATTAGCTGAAGTAAAGTTAGGATAGACAATTACTTTCCAGAAACATCAACGCTGCAAAAATAACAATGATTTGAATGATTTTCTTGCTCTCTCCATACCATCGGTACTGCAAATCTAAAAGCTTTCTTTTCTTTCTTATACCATTTCGTAAGATTCTCGACACAAACATAACATACTTTATGAGGAGCCCAACATTTTTCTTGATTACCGATTTCTACACCGAAATATGCAAAGTATACTTTTTTTACAAAGTCACTGATGTTTCTTTGATTTTTTTAACTACAAACTCACCACATATATAACAAAAAGTGTTGGGAGAGTTTTTACAACCACAATTAGCCATACTTTGAGTGTGAATTAAAGCACATGGGTTAAACACTGCAATGCGAAGTTACATTAACTGGAAGAAAACAAACAGCTGTGACATTTATCGGAACTGCCAACCTAATAACATTTGATTTTACTGCCAACCTTATAAAATTCTGATTTTATTGCCAACCTAATAATATTCGAATGATAAAAATAAATTTTTCACATTTTGAATGTAATGTTATGTAATAAGCAAAAAATACGTTTATCATGAAAACTTTTTTTAAGAGCAAAATTACAAAAAAAAAGAGAAAGTTTTTAATGATTTTCTAATATGAAGTATACTTTTAACTATAATAAAAAAAAAATAAAAAAAATTGTTCCACTTTTTTTGACTATTTCATAAGGCTTTGAACATAAAATTGCCGGCAGCGCACAACAATAGGCAAATTTTCATATTTTAAAACTCAATTTTTAAATAATACAGACAATATTGGCATTTTTAATTATTCTTATATTGAAACTTAAGGTATAATAATAATATATGCACAAGGATTTGTTTCCATTACTACATTTTATTAAATATTTGTACTTTACTGTATGCTTGTTAAAATCATGCAAACAAAAATTTCGTTTTAAGTTTTACAAGTAATAAAGCAACAAAAATAAAAAACTATTAGTATCATCGGAAACCTGAAAGTCTCTTCTTCAAAAAACAATTTTTTTATTTTTTTTTATACTCTGAAAACAAGTAATATCGATTTACCTTCGAGCGGTGCGCGTATACTTTCAAATCAATCTGTTTAGCACGTTAGACTTTTTGAATCACCTATCCGAATTTTTAATAAATTCTCACGCTAATAAAAAAAATCTGAAACAAATCTACATACAATTTTTCTGTAAAATTTCCCGCTCTTTCACGTGGTGCTATTAGTTTTTCTTTTTTATTTTTCGAGATATTGCCGAAAAACCAAATTTTTTATTTCATTTTAGATTTTGTGGGCTTAAAGTACATCAAACTGTAGCAAACCTTTTTTTATTGTATTCTACGTCCAAAAAAACTACCTATGTGCCAAAATGCAGCCTGTTAACACTTAATAAGACCTCAAAACCCTTGGCGACTGGGCTAATATTCTTTTTTCAGATATTAAAATAAAATAGGCCGAGTCTTCTTACAAAAACAAATCTGGGAGCACCTAACGAATGAAACAATAGAAAAGACCCATACAGATAATATTTTGTGATGTAACAGTAGCTGTTTTCTCTATAAATTTTACTTAGTTTTAGTGTGCAAGTATGTTGAACAAATACATATATTAAGATTTATCATTTTTTAGACGTTTATTGTTTTTACTATAACACAGCATTATTTATCTTAAAAATAAAAATAAATGAAACGTTACCTGAGGCTAAGATCTTCAAAAAAAATCTCCATGTTTTACTCAAACCATTTTACCCAGCCTAAACGTCATCCTTGAATGGACATGACATCACAAAGTCATTGTGTCATGTATAGACTAACTAAATATCCATAATGCGCACGTAGTCAAAGTAGTCTTCGGGATGATACACGTAAGTGACGTAGCGGTGAAGATATAGTGGTTTAAGTATAGGTGAATGTATATCAAAATGTCCTTTAAAATTTTAATTTGTTATGTTTAATATAGTTTTCTCCTCTACTATGAGCTTCAAAACTTTGTTTAAGTATTGTAATAGTTTCGTTTTTTGTATTTGTAAATTTTGCCAATATCAGATATATTTTTCTGAGAACAGTGCCAATGCCGATAATGTATTATAAGATAATATCTACGTGAACTTGGGTAAAAAATAAATTATAAAAATAAAATTATAAAATTTGAATTTTTGTTTTTCTTAAACCCAACTCCCAAACAACCTACCAGCAACAATAGCTCGTAAGCAAAGTGGGGGTCGGTCATCAATTCCTCCAGCGTGACTTCAAATATGCATCCTATGCAAGAAGGATATTGTCTACATCGCTTTCCTGATTCAATCAGCCTTCGACCAATAACTTCCCTTATGCGAAAATAATGTACCCTTCAATTGCGCGACCGAGAGTAACGAGAAACACGCGAAGTACCACCATTATTAACCAGTTGAAAAACGACAATTTTAAAAACACAATCTTAATTAGACTTGAAATCTTTGTTTGAATGTTTTAAAACTAAATAGTGTTTTGTTATTATTATTTTGCGGTATTAATGCATCTAAAGATAATTTAAAGGATCTCTTACGCCAAATTTGCGAAATAGTCACTCTGACAACAGTCTGCAGATGTTTTAAATAATTATTTTAATTAAATTAATAATAATTAATCGCCTGTTCTGTTAGCGGTAGGTATTTTTTAAATACGGTATCCTAGAAATATCTTAAATTGAATTAATATTTTTTTCTTTTTTTACTGATGCACTTATTTTTAATGTCACCCAATTGAGTTCCATAGATTTTACGACAAAAAATAAAACATTATACACAGAAATTGGAACAACAGATATACTAGAAACCGTACGTTGGTAGTAAATTCCTACGCAATTTGAGTAAGTACAACTTGACTACAAAAAACTGTACAAGTTATTCGAGTAAACTTGTACAAAAGTTGGAGTACATATTGTAGTACAAGTTTGCCTACAACCTGTATTCAATTACCGGCCGTAGATTTCGATCAACTTGTATCCAAATGTTGCTCACCAAAAACTTACCGTAAACTTGGCGTCAAATTGACTCCAAACTACAGATGACCAAGTTTTTGTAGGGCAACACTGGCTATCAGGGGTGTTCCGTATCCCGCAGTGAAGTAAATATGGACGCAAAAGTATGAAAGAGACAAAGCGAATGAGTGGCCAGTAGCTGTCTCTTTTTAGAATGCCGTTAAGCTACGGCGCTCTTAAAAATAATATTTCTAAGTGTTCTATTTGAACTAAAATCGGGTATAGGGCTTTTCTCGCCTTGAATTCCGTCTCGGGGTACAGCGCCTTGTTTATTACAGGCCTACAGAAAAGAGACAGGTATTGGCCGCACAATCGCTTTGTCTCTTTCTAGACAGTGGTCAATTTTATGAAGTTAATGCTCAGTCCATCCTCTTTGTCTATGGGTCTTTCGGTTAATATTGTCGATTTAGCTAAGAGATGGCGTTATTAATACACTTGTTGGTATAGACTAGTGACATCTATGGCGTTTTGGAAGGTAAACATACGCCATTAAAAGCCAGTTCGTTATTAATTGTCATTGTGCAAAAAATAGTTCTTCATAGCTTTGAATATGTGGTGTTTCATACCAGAAAAAGACGTTTTGCGGGAAGTTTAATAACCTTTCATTTGAAGAAAACAGCTGCTGAAAGTTATCGATTGTTGGTTGAAGCTTATGGTGAACATTCTCCAACCCAAAAAAACTTGGGTAGACCCAGGCCAGCCTTCAACATCACAACCAGTGCGAAATATACAGGGAAAGAAAGCTTTGCTATGTATTTGGTGGGGTAGTAGAGGAGCGGTATATTACGAACTGCTGAAACCTGGTGAAACGATTTCTGGTGATTGATACCGACAACGATTGATAAAGTTGAACCTAGCATTTAAGGAAAAACGACCAGAATACGCCCAAAAACACGATAAAGTCATTTTTCAACATGACTATACTCGGCCCCATGTTGCAAAATGTGTTAAAAACTATTTGGAAAATATCAAATGGGACGTTCTACCCCACCCGCCGTATTCACCGGACTTAGCCCCTTTAGACTACCACTTATTTCGATCGATGCAGCACGGACTTTCAGAACAACACTTATATTCTTACGAAAAATTGGCTTGATGAATGGTTGGCCTCAAAAAATGAAGAGTTCTTCTGGTACGGAGTCCATTCTTTGACAGAAAGATGTGAAAAAGTCATAGCTAACGATGGCCAGTACTTAGATTATTAAAGTAATTCATTTTTGATGGAAGTAAACGCTTAAATGTTGCGAAAAAATCGACGTTTATTAACCGAAACACCTGTATATATATATATATATATATATATATATATATATATATATATATATATATATATATATATATATATATATATATATATATGTATATATATATATATATATATATATATATATATATATATATATATATATATATATATATATATATATGTGTACATGGGCGTAGTCAGCCTCAGACCTAGGAGGGCAGCTTCTCAAAACTCAAAATTTCATTAATGACGAAAAAAAAAAAAAATACTTGTATTTATCATTTTAAGGCCCTCATTGATCTAGGGGGGACAGATGCCCTATGAAATTAGCCACTTATGTTGATCTGAACTAGCGACGCGGTTAAAAATAACGGTCATTTCTGATGTACTAAACGTCCCACTAAAATTTGGGCGCACATTTCTCCATGCTTGTTCTCGCATACCTCCTCCATTCACTGTTAAAATATTTCTCGGTATTACTAGGCAATTGAATTGCTCAGGGTATTGTTAATGTCGCCGTCTGGAACCGATCTTATCGCCGGAACATTACCTGCAATAGTCTAAACATCGATTAGGTTATAGTGCCAAGGGAATACCCAAAATTACGACGGTATTTTATTCCTTTGTTTCTTGGTTGGGATATTAAGTGATAACTAGTTAGTTTCTAAGAATATTTATTTGAGAGTGGATCAAATAAAGAATTTTCTCAAAGACGAATTTTTATTTTAAAACAAGATATCAGTTTTAACATTATTGTTGACACGCTTGCATCAGTGTAGTCTTTTTGCAATTTTTAACGTGTTTTGTTAAAGTTTAACGTGTACCATGCCACCCGCAAAAAAAGTCTCTCTTCGTGGGTAGCTGATTATCCTGGAATATTTACATACGACGGAAATGTTTTATATTGTCGAGTTTGCGAGAAAAATGTTTCGTGAACAAAAAATTTTCAAATTGACCAGCATGTCAAGACAAGTCTTCATATCGCAGTGTTGAAAAAAAAGGCCCACGACAACAACTTATATCAGCAGCAAGTAGCAGTGATTCCACTTCTATAGGCAAACAAAAAAACCACTTTAGCATGGATTTATGTGAAGCATTGCTTGCAAGTAATATTCCTTTCCACAAACTTACAAATCCTACATTCAAAGGTTTTCTGCGAAAATATTGCTTGAATCAAAAAATACCAGACGAATCAACACTGCGTAAAAATTACATATCAACAATTTACCAACATGTTCTGGAAGAAATACGTAATGAACTTAAGGATGACATTATTTGGATTTCAGCTGATGAAACTACCGACAGTTGTGGTCGCTATATTGCGAATTTAATTGTGGGTGCATTAAGATTAGAGCCTTCTTCTTCCTATTTAGTGGCCTGCAAAGAACTTGACAAGACAAATCATTCTACGATCTCCAGATTTGTGAATGAGGGTATTAAAAAAATATTTCCTGAATCTTCTGCAGATGAAAGAGTGTTTATATTTCTCTCAGATGCTGCTCCCTATATGATCAAGGCGGCCAAAGTCCTCCAAGTATTTTATTCAAATTTAATTCATGTGACGTGCTTTGCTCACGGAGTCCATCGACTCGCTGAAAAAGTACGATCCACCACATGGAAATGTAAATAAACTGATTTCATCAGCAAAGAAAGTGTTTCTTAAGGCACCTGCTCGCAATAACGCCTATAAAGAAAAACTGCCAAATGTGCCTTTACCTCCCTAACCAGTGGTAACTCGATGGGGAACATGGATTGAAGCTGTACTATTTTACAATGAACATTTCGAGGCCATCAAAGGTGTAGTAAATGACTTCGATAGTGCAGAGGCTATGGCAGTTCGTCAGTCCAAGGAAGCATTTAACGATTCTGATATTAAAAGAAAACATAGCTTTGATTAGCACTTCCTTTACCCACATACCTGCGGGTATTAAAAAGCTTGAAACTCGAGGTTTGGCGTTGACCGAATCAATTCAGTTAATGAATAAAATCCTTCAAATAAACTCCACATTGCCAGATGTATTCCCGCGTAGAGTTAAAGAAAAGTTTAACATTTTGTGCAATAACACAGGCTTTGAACCTTTGTGTCAAATTGATAGTTTTATTGATGGGACGGGTGAACTTTTGCCAGAAACAATAAATGCTAACATAGCACCCAAATTCAACTACTACCCAGTTATCTCAGTGGATGTGGAACGGTCTTTTTCCATTTATAAAAATATTTTAAGTGATCGAAGACACAATCTTACTACCCAACATTTGGAACAATACCTTATTGTTTACGTGTACCAGAACACAAATGTTAAAAATTTTTAAAAAAATGTTAAATAATTGTTAATTAAATTTAAACATCGTCGATAACTTGTTAATTTTTGCTGTTTTTGAAATAAAAAACTAAAAATTACTACTTTTATTATTATTTAATATTGCATATTTTGACCCTTTTCATGCATATTTAAGCATTTTTCATGCATATTTGCATGCATATTTCAAGATTTTTATGTTGCATATAATCCGGTCTCTAGTTATAACAAACACTTTTATCCACTTTTAAAGTGGAAATGTGGTTCCCGATAATGGGCCATTCATTTTTACCTGCTGGTCAAGTTTTCGGAAAACTAGAACATGAATTTAGGAAATTCAGTGTAATTGAAACTCCTACAGCTTACACTGATATAATAAAAAAAAAAATTCCACGATAATCAACCTGGGTGGGCCTGAGGAATGCTTGATTTAGAACTGGAGGGAAATGGCTGAAACCCATCTTAAAAATCCAAGTAGCTGGCATTTTCAGTTCCAAAAATGTAAAAAAAATCATTGTAACCAACACTAAAAATAAAAAAAATGCTCTTGTTCAAGGTGAACCATTTTACAACTTTAATTGATGTTCAACAAAATCTATCATGAAGGAAGGAACAGTGTTTAAAAACGAAATTTTTTCTGTTGCTACTGCTCGAGAAGTTGCCTTAAAGAGGCAAAAATTAAAGAGGGAAGGAATGGCAAAAAAAACGAAAACTTGACATTTTATAAAGATATTTTTCACTAACAAAACAGTCTTTATGACAACCCTGATGAACAAAATATGGAGCAAGATAACTTTGAGCTTATAGGTGAAGAGGAACAGGAACCAATTTAATTGAAATTTTATTCTATTCTACAGTACCTGGGTACTGTTCTTATGACTTTAAAATGTAGGCACCTAATCATTCGTTTAGGTAGTATTAATTTTTAAGGTGTAGGCAACTAGGTTTCATTTAGATAGACTAAATTTTTGACTTTTTGGCCTTTTTATTTTTCTGTATTCTAACAAAAGCGTTATCTCTTCATCTGTATTTGAATCGGCTGCAGAGATCCTCTTTTTAAAACATATTGGCTCCAACTACTTAAAGTCGTATGATGTAATCAATACTATTTTCTCCTCGTTGCAGTATTACTAACTTCATGTTATTTATGAAGCATGCTTGGTTACGTCACAATGAAAATTCACCTAACCTAAAAATCGTCTTTATATTAAGAAATACAAAATTACAGTTTAAATATATAGAAAATTACAAAATGTCAGCCAAGTATCAAGTGTTAAAACTATACAAATCTCTATTAAGAGAGTCCCAAAAATTTGCTTCTTACAATTTCCGGTAAGTTTCAGTCATAACCTCCCACTTTTGTTGACGAATTGTTTAATAATTTGGAGGTTTTATTTTTAAATTTTAGATGTTATGCTGTACGAAGAGTTCGAGACGCTTTTAGGGAAAATAAGGCAATTACTGATCCGGAAATATTAAAAAATAAGTTCGCGGAAGCAAATAAAAATTTAGAAGTTATTAAAAGACAGGTAAGCTACTTTTCTAACCAGCGCAATATTTCGCGTTATTTTATCACAGAAAACAGTTCATGGGTTTTTACAAATTAATAATACTTGTTGGTAATTCTTAGAAATAAGAATTAATGAACATTTATAACAAGCTTTAAAAAACACTTATTAAAATTCAAAACAGTCTTATTTGGGAGTTTAATTTAATAATTTAATTTAACCTGAAACAGTATAAAATAAGTTTAATATGTGATATGATTGATCTCATTATTCAAAATAGCATAATCTTAAGACTACAGAATACAAGTAAAAAAGTCCAGTAACAGTTTTTCATAGGAAACATATGTTTTAAATAAATTTGTTCAGATAAAGAATGAAAAAAATCATAATTTTTTTAGGGTCAAATATATCTGCTCAAGATTGCTTTTTTTACATGTTAAAATTTAATTTTGTGAGTCAATGTAATTATGTTAAAACTGTTATTTCATAAAAAAATAGTTTTAAAATCACTTAAACTTTGAATTCTAATAAAAGCCTCTAACGTTGATTTTGCGGCCCTTGTGCCCTGGAATGCCCAAATAAGGCCCAAAATGTTACATTCAAAAATGGACTGTCATTTATCTACTTGAATCAAGTACCACAATATTTGTTGACACTAAAAAAAATCGAGCGCCCCAAACGGTAGACGCTGCAGAGACTGGACCCAACTTTAGGGCCCAAAAAGGTCTATCCAAAAAAGGACTGTCATTTGACCATATAAAATCAATAAATTTAGTTTGTTCTTGACAAAAGGCAGACACCACCACTACCAGAGGACCAAACTGAACCCGCTTTTTCCAGCCAAAAACGGTCGTTTTTCGAGTTTTTAAACAAATAAGATGATCAGTCCAAAGTTTTGGGTCCTACGCTTATGCCCAAATTATTTTTGGAAAATTTAGGCCTTAATTAATAAAATATACGAGGGCAGACACCTTGCTTGTACCCATACAAGCCAAGGCATTTTCAAAAAAAAAATTGAAACTCTGATAATATAGACGCTTTTCGAACCTAATTATTCTTGAAGAATCCGAAAATTTTCGTTTTGATACCAAAAGCTGGCATTACAAACAAATAACGATTTGGGCCTCATTGGGCCCATAGCAATAGACCCAAGCGATTTTATTCATTGGGTCTAGTTGTTCCGAATTTCACGAATTCTATTACATATGAAAATGGTCAATTTACCCTCCTAATAGATAGGCTGTCCTAGAAATTGCATAAAAAAGGCTTTTTTGGGCCCATGGCGAAAGGCCCGAATACTAATGGACCTCAAGAATGGCAGATTCATAACAATTTCAGCTATCCAGTACGAATTTTATGTAGGACCTTTAATAGCATCTACACTATGAGAATTTCGATGTTTTTTCAAACTTTGAAAATGCTTTGGCTTGTTCGGGTACAAGCAAGGCGTCTGCCCTCGTGTATTTTATTAATTAAAGTCTTAAGTTTTTCAAAATTAACTTGGGCAAACGCGTAGGACCTAAAACTTAGGACTTGCGGTCTTATTTATTCAAAAACTTGAAAAACGGCTGTTTTTGGCTGGAAAAAGTGAGTTCAGCTTCGTCCTCTGTTATTGGCAGCGTCTGCCTTGTGCAGAGTCCTTCTTATTTTATAAAGAACAAACTAACTTTATTAAAGTAATATAATATATGATTAAATGACAGTCCATTTTTGGATCGACGTTTTTTGTGCCCTAAAGCTGGGTCCTGTCTTGGCGGCGTCTGGCCTTTTGGGGCGCTCGACTTTTTTAGTGTCAACAAATGTTATCGTACTTGATTCAAGTGGTTAAATGACAGTACATTTTTGGATGAAGCACTTTGGGCCTTATCTGGGCATCCCAGGGCATGGGGGCCGCAAAATCAACGTTAAAGACTCCCCCGATAGAATAAACAACTAGGCAGATGGTTAGTCGACAGGTCAAGATTTCAGGTCGCCGTCTTGGTCTGTTTAAGAATTTTTTTCAAAAACTTTATACAATATTTTGTTCTATTAAAAGTGGCGCATACTGATAACACAGGGCAACAAAAAAATATTTTTGTTTTGGTGCCTGGGATTTTAGAGCTGATTTTAACTATATTTGGGACGCTAAATCTATACATGCAATCCGTTTTTCTCTATCAGCTCTACTTTTTTAAATACATCAACTTATCTACCAATGTGGTTTTTATTCAGTATATTCATTTATGAGAGTTCTAAAATTATTATATATTCATTAATGTAGGTACAATGGTTTTATTGTCAGTCTGTAATTGAGTAAATTCCAGGTAAATCTATAAATAGTGGAACCATTGCCTATCAGGTACCTGAACTGACCCTTTTAATCACCTAACTCGGGTAAGTCTCGTCAGTTTGTGCGTTCTTACTAATGAGAGTAGATCGAATTCGGCGTGTTTATTTTATGTTAAGAAAAGAGTGTTTTTTGTGTTATTGAACAGAATTAAAATGAGTTCAGGTTCCAGCTCAAGAAGAAGTTGTGTAAATCAACCTGATGTTTTGCTATATATGCGAAGAATACATGTTTCAACAAAAACAGACAAACTATTACTGACTTTGTAAAGCGAGCGTATCTTGGATACTTTGGAGTTAAGCTTGGTGATCAGGACAAAATGTGGGCCCCGAATCTCGTATGTAAAACTTGTACAGAGCATTTACGGCAGTGGACTACCGAGAAAAGAAAATGTTTAAAATTCGGCGTACCAATGGTTTGGAGAGAACCAAAAAACCACTTCGATGATTGTTATTTCTGTTTAGTAAATACTAATGGAATCAATCGAAATAACCGCAGTAAGTGGACTTATCCCAATTTAGACTCGGCAATACGCCCTATCCCGCACTCAGATGAAATACCGATTCCAACATTTCATCAGCTACCACATATCTCTGATGACGAATATTTTCCCTCTGATCGCTCTTCTGATGCTAATAAAAGTTCTGATGCTAATGAAACTAACAGTGACTATGAGGGGATGTCATCAGTTCCTCAACGCTTCAATCAAAATGAATTAAATGATCTCACCAGGGATCTCAATTTATCGAAAAAAGCTTCTGAAGTACTGGCTTCTAGGTTGAACGACAAAAATTTACTGGAACAAGGAACCAAAATTACTTTTTACCGTACAAGAGAAAAAGATCTGCTACCATTCTTTTCTCAAGAAGACAATCTTGTATTTTGTCACGAAATTAGGGGACTCATGAAAGAAATAGGACTTTCTGAATATATTCCAGATGATTGGCGCCTATTTATTGACAGTTCAAAATGTGTCCTTCTACATAATGGGAATAAATATGGTTCAATACCACTAGCTCACTCAACGAAACTGAAAGAAGAATATAATACCATAGCTTTGGTCTTGCAGAAGATAAAGTATTACGAACATCAATGGATGATTTGTGTAGACTTAAAAATGGTAAACTTTCTTCTTGGGCAGCAAAGTGGTTACACGAAATATCCGTGTTTCTTGTGCCTCTGGGATAGTAGGGACAAAACACACCACTGGGTTAGAAAAGATTGGCCTCAGAGAGAAAACATGGACGTTGGGGAAAAGAATGTCATTAACGACGCTTTGGTTGAAAGAGAAAAAAAAATCATACTTCCTCCGTTACATATAAAGTTGGGCTTAATGAAGCAATTTGTAAAGGCTCTTGATAAGAATGGGTCTTGTTTTGCATATATAGGGGTAAAAATGCATCAGTTGAGCACAGAAAAACTCAAAGCAGGGATATTTGACGGCCCACAAATAAGACAATTAATTAAGGATCCTGCCTTCATAAATTCAATGAATCAAGTTGAACGAGAAGCTTGGACATCATTTGTTGCAGTTGTAAAAATTTTCTAGGCAAACATAAAGCTCAAAAATATGTTGAAATGGTTAACAAGATGCTTAATAGTTTCAAATCCTTAGGGTGCAATATGAGTATTAAAATACACTATTTACACAGCCACGTTTTCCAGAAAATTTAGGAGACATGAGTGAGGAACAAGGTGAAAGATTTCACCAAGATATTAAAGTTATGGAGGACCGCTACCAAGGAAGATGGGACATGCACATGATGGCAGATTACTGCTGGAGTTTAAAAAGGGACTGTTTAAAAAAACATTCAAGAATGTCGCGGAAAAGAAGCTTTCCAAGTGTTGAGTGACTATTTCATTTCTTCAATGTTTTTTTTTTTGTTTGTAAGTACGACATAATATTGTATTTTGTATAACTAAAATAAAAATTTCGTATCTACTTTTGTTTACTACACTTACGGATTTGAGTTACAATAATGTAACTTATATTTCTCTAAAATTGTATATCTTAAAAATTTGAGCTCCTAGGTACAAATGAATACGTTATTTGAATTCAGGACATCAAATTGATATAGAATCAGCTCAAAAAACCTCGACACCAAAACAGCTGTTCCCCTGTGAAATGATTGCATACTTTTTATTATCTTTACTCATATTCCTACAAAGTGCTAGAATACCAGTACAATTAATCACCAGAATCATTATGATAAAACAGTATCTTTCTATTCACAGAAAAACAACCATCAGAATAACAATAACATAGATAAAACAATCCAAATGACAATAAAATTTCAACAGGAAAACAGATATTTTATTTTCTTCTGCCTTCTGTAGTAATCTTGCGGCCTGTTTCTTCTTCAGTTTCTGGGTGTTGCTCTACCTCCTTCTCACTCTCCTCACAGTCTGTTTTTCCACAGAGACTTATCACTAGCCATTCTGATCAATCTTTCTTTATATATATTCTATTAATATCATTACATTGCTCCACCTCACACAGATGACTAATTTCTTCACTTCTTTCTTTATCTAGTAATGTTTTTCCGACAATCCGTCGAAGTATTTTCATTTCTGTGGCACAGAAAATATAGCTATCGCTACAGAAAGACCAACCGTTGGAATAAAACGAGGCCGGCTGGCTACCATTGGATCGTTAAAATTTACCTCAAGTTTCTCAGAGATATCGCGCAAATAGTTGTATTTTATGTCACAATAATAGGGGAAAATATGTGTAGCTGTTCTAAGAAATTTAACCAGGCGCATTTTAACGATCCGACGGTAGACAACCGGCTTCGTTTTGCGGCGACGTTTTGTTCCACGTATTTGTTTTTCTGTTGCGATAGCTATATTTTCTATGCCTGTGGTCTCCAATAACCGTTGCGCTTTTCATGTATCTGGTCTGGTTTCTGATATATATACAACGTAATGGAACCACACAATTGAATATACTAAAGAATCTCGAGCGATTGCATTCGTGATATCCAAAGTATTTGTCCATGTTTGGCATAACTGATTGTTGGCTAGGCTAAGCTCTTATAGTACGTCTGGACAATTTTGTTTATGGCTCTCTCGCAGTTTTTTCTAGAAAAGCTAACGTTGCTGAACCCGACATAATTATATCGGGACACCCCATTCCTCTAGCATCGGCACTCAATTTACTGCGCGTTAACTGAAGGCAAATATGTTTTGGCATATACATGTTGCGTGCATAGCAAAGAAAGCTTCTCAAAAGCTGAGAATGTTATTCTGGTGACTTGAGTCTATTTTACAAGTATTTTCATAGAAAATGTTCGACAGATGTAGCCCGTTTAATTCTCCCCAGAGCGGTACATGCTATTAATACACATCCATATGAGTTTCAGCTTGTTACTCCTCGTAACATGTTATTAATACACATCCATATGAGTTTCAGCGTGTTACTCCTCGTACAACACTTTTCAGACAGTCTTCTATATGTAGAACATTATCCCTTTGGAATGATTCGCCGAGAACTGTGTTTCTTTCTCACTGAGTTCCAGCGCCTCAAGACCAACGAGAATCGCTTTTTCCGCACACGCATCCTTCCTGTAGCTCTTTAGGGATCTCCCTGCAGCACGTGTGCTATGCCGATAAATATATATATATATATATATATATATATATATATATATATATATATATATATATATATATATATATGTATATATATATATATATATATATATATATATATATATATATATATATATATATATATATATATATATATATATATAATGTAAAAGAAAGACGCGAAATAATTTGGTTTTCAGGGTATAATGAATATGGAAACGTAACTTCTTGCTTGCTTCCCTCCGCACGCAATCACGTGTTATTTATAACCTTGATACTTTTGCATAATATACAATAAAAATTAATTATGTATAATTCATTATAATTCCACCCATCGTCGAGTGTAAGCCTAACTTAATTCTTCCCATTCTTTCCTGCCATGTGTCCACCCCATCCAGCCATGTCCCGCCAATGTCTTTACATCGTCTGTCCATCGCGTTTGTGGTCTTCCTCAACTTCGTTCAGTCGTGGTCTCCATTTTATTATTCTTCGCGTCCATCTAATATCTGTCATTCTTCCAATATGTCCCGCCCAATTCCACTTTAACATGCAGACCCTCTTTATAAGATCCGTCACTTTCGTTCTCTTTCTTATCTCTACATTGGGTATGCAATCCCGTAGCTTAATATTGAGTATTATTTGTAATCGGCGTATTCTGATTCAATGCCCATGTTGCAGTTCCATAGGTGCGAACTGGAAGAACATATTGGTCAAAGACGTGCGCTTCAAGTGTGTTCGGTATGTCGGATTTAAAAACTCTCTGAAGTCTTCCAAACGCCGACCATGCCAGTAAGATTCTGAACTTTAGATCTCCTATTAAATTGCCTTTGGAGAGCTCAAAACTTTGCCCGAGGTATACATATGATTGAGCCTTTTCGATTTGCTGGCTGCCTAATAATATTTCTTGGTTATGACGTTCTTCGTTAGTTAAGTATTTAGTTTTCTTAACATTAATCCTTAAACCCATCTGTTGTGATTTGTCGTTGAGTTCTTCTATCATCCTTTGCAGTTCGTTTTGGTCTTTTGCTATCAGAGTAATATCATCAGCGAATCTGAGATGGTTCAGTCTTTCGCCATCTATAAGTACGCCCTTTTCCTTCCAGTGCAGGGCCTTGAACATATCCTTTAAGGCTAAAGTGAATAGTTTAGGGAAAATTGAATCACCTTGTCCTGGGCTTATTTTTAGTTTATTCGTTGTTCCTCGACTTGTTTTTATCTGTGAAGTGGCATTTTCGTAAATATATTTGATAAGGTTGGTGTATCTGCCATCAACTTTACAGTTAGTTAAAGCATTCAAAACTGTCCATATTTCTACTGAATCAAAGGCTTTTTCATAATCCACCATTACCTGTGTGTGTGTTATATTATATTAATATAATATAATATAACTTTGGATTATTTATTACAAATATATCAATTATTAAGTATTGATAACTAAATAAATGCGCGTGCGAGGCACGCGTTTTAAAAGAAAGTCCGATCAGTGCAATGCGCATATGTGATTCAAAATTTGAAAGAGCGCCCGCGTCCACGCGCGGTCTTCTTCAAGCTACGTTGCCACAGCGAAAATTCAGTTCATAAAATACATGAAAAAATACTCTGTATCTAATATTTTTGCTACAACTAGGAGGTAAACTGCCCTGCAAACGAAAGCAAAGTAATTTTTTTGACTTTTTACTTTTTAATGCATATACAACTAAAATTGCAAAAAACGCAAACATTTGATTGAAGAAAAAGTGTGGATTTCTATTTTTTTTCGTGTTAAATATCTGAAACTTTTACAATTAATTATGACAATACGGCGAGATAAACCATCTGTATATTGAAGCAATGAATGCATGATGCTAAAATCTATTATTTCTCAAAATTTCAAGCAAAACTACTTTTAACAGTTACTCGTAAAAAAATACCGTAAAAATAAACCACACCACAGGTCACATACTGATAACGGTTGCATACTTTTATTATCTTTTGTTCCTAATTAGAATTTGGCGCATTTCTGAACGATAATCCATGGCACATATCACATACTGATAATGAATCTTTCCGCATATTTATATAAAATGTTTACATTATAATTCAATTAATATTGTAAGAAATTCTTCATGTATATTAAGTACAATTACCTTGACAATGAAAAACATTTTTATGTGTAAGATTTATTTTATTTTTCAACCTAGTCTGCTTTTAGCTCGATACACTTAGCCCAACGTTTTTCTATCTTTTGTATCTCATCTAAAAAATACGATTTCTCCAACCCTTCATAATTGGCGTTCGTTTCAGTAATCACCTGATCGTTTGAGTCAAATTTTTTTCCGCCGAACCGTTTTTTCATATTCGGAATAGGAGATAATCATGAGGGGCTAAATCTGGCGAAGTTGGTGGATGCGGAGGAATTCCTATCCTAACGCATGACCCGAGTGTGCACGCGTGCATTGTCTTGATGAAAAAATTTTTTTTGCTCGCCAAATACGTACGTTTTTCTTTTACAGTATGAGTAAAACGATCCAATAAGCTGACATAATACTCTCCATTAATTGTTTTGCCCTTTTCAAGGTAATCGACGTGAATTATGCCGCATGTATCCCAAAACACTGTGGCCATAACTTTATTGGCCGATAATGTCGCCTTGGCTTTGTTTGGCGTAAGTTTGCCACGGAAAACCCACTATTTGGACTGTTCTTTGGTCACTGGTGTGATGTGATGAATTCATGTTTCGTCAAAAATTATTCCGATTGGCTTTAACATCGCCAAACATTCTTTTGAAGTTGACACGTGCGTGATTATTGTCAATTATGAGCAGTCGCGGCGCCTATCTTGCGGAAAGCTTTCTCATATCCAAATGAGTTGTTAAAATGTTCTGCCGCCGTTCATTTGAGATGCCCACAGTCTCAGCAATCTCACGCACTTTCGCTCTCCGATCATTTATCACTATATTTTGGATTTTTTCAGTCATTTCTGATGTACTGACCTCATTTGGACGACCTGGACGTTCTTTATCAAAAATGCTTGCACGGCCGCGTTTGAAATCGGCTGTCCAATATTTTATGGTGTATAACGAAAATGCAGAGTCCCCATAAACTTCGCCGACTTCCGCTTTAATCTCACCATTCGTTTTCCTTTTTTAAAACAAATATTTTATCTGCTCGATATTCAATTTTTTCCATCGTTGTAAAATCACAAAAGTTGTTCTATTTAAATAGCTGCCGCTCACAAACTAAATTACGCAGCGACTTGAAAACTTGACAGGCGTCTTGTGAAAGGTTATGTTTAAGATGTTAAAAGATAATTTTTTAAATAGTAGTAACGCCTCTGGCTAAGGCCAGATACGAGGCTGGTTTGAAAAGTCCGTGCAAAAATAAAAACTAATTATGTGTTTGGGGTAAACCTTTTTTATTTTTCGACATAGTCTCCTTTTAGGCTTATACACTTCGTCCAACGATGTTCTAGTTTGTTGATCCCTTCCGAATAATAGGATTTGTCCAAGTCTGCAAAATATCCATTAGTATCTGCAATCACCTCCTCGTTTGAATAAAATCTTTGTCCCGCCAGCCATTTCTTCAAATTGGGGAACAAATAGTAGTCCGAGGGAGCCAAGTCTAGAGAATAGGGGGGATGTGAAACGAGTTGGAATCCTATTTCCATTAATTTTGCGACCACAACTGCTGAGATGTGTGCTGGTGCGTTGTCGTGATGGAAAAGGACTTTCTTGTGGGCCAATCGCGGGCGTTTTTCTTACAGCTCGGTTTTCAAACGGTCCAATAACGATGAATAATATTCACCTGTAATAGTTTTACCCTTTTCCAGATAGTCGATGAGGATTATCCCTTGCGAATCCCAAAAGACAGTCGCCATAACCTTTCCGGCCGAAGGAACGGTCTTCGCCTTTTTTGGTGCAGATTCCCCCTTGGTAACCCATTGTTTAGATTGTTGTTTGGTCTCAGGAGTATAGTAATGTATCCATGTTTCATCCACAGTGACGAAACGACGCTTAAAGTCCTCCGGATTCTTCTGGAACAGCTGAAAACCATCCTTGCAACACTTCACACGATTCCGTTTTTGGTCAAACGTGAGCAATCGCGGCACCCATCTTGCGAATAGCTTTCTCATGTCCAAATGTTTATGCAAAATATTATGTACCCGTTCAGTCGAGATGCCCACAGCACTAGCAATCTCACGCACCTTAACTCTTCTGTCATCCATCACCATATCATGGATTTGATCAATGATTTCTGGTGTCGAAACCTCCACAGGCCGTCCAGAACGTTCAGCGTCACTTGTGCCCATATGGCCAGTCCGAAAATTTGAAACCACTTATAAACTGTTCTAATCGAAGCGAAGGTGCAGAGTCACCATAATGTTTATCAAGCTTCTTTTTAGTCTCCTGAGGCGTTTTGCCTTTCATAAAGTAATGTTTAATCACCACACGAAATTCTTTTTCGTCCATTTCTTGAAAATCACTCGACTTCCGTGATTCACACGAATGACAAACACAAAGAAATAGACCAATATGGCTGAAACTTGGTGTGCGTTCATTCAAGAGATGCTACTAACTAAACATGACCTCGATACGCGCCGGTGGTGCCATCTCTCGGACTTTGCACGGACTTTTCAAACCAGCCTCGTACTTATTATATAACCCTCGTATAATATATTTTTTTTTTATTTCAGGTTCTTATCAGTCAGATGTTCCAAGCTGATAAATTAGTTATAGAAAAATATTACTACAAAGTAATTGTAGTTGTAAAATTATAGGAGAAAAGTTGAAATATTGTTTAATAGGATACTCTTTTAAGCCACTACTGTAGGAAATATCTCAAATATATACATTAAGACATGTTGTTTTAAGTCGAGTTGCAGTCATATCTGTTACTGTTTATTTATATTATTTTTATCAACTTTTGTGTTATTGTATTTTTAAAGTTGAATGTTATTTAGATACTAATTAAAAACGAATTAAAATATCTTAAGGTTGTGACGGAAAACTAAGATAACTGTCTTTATTTATTTTTTTTTCTAAGTTATCATGGAGGATTTTTAGGTTGAGGTGAAACAAAAAGAATACTATTAAAAAAAAAAAATAACATTGTGATTGTAGATCTATAATAAGCAGATTTTTAATGTACAAAACATTACATCAAACATTGGCAAAATAAAGGTTTGTAAAGAAGTTGCCTTTTGTTGATTTTTCGGAACGTGAATCCCATTCTTAAGAGAATTCTGCGAAGAGTTGATCGGCCACAATGTATATTGGTCCCGTCCTGCACCAGTCTTAATTTTATTTTATCTAGTGTCGGCAAGAACTGCTCTTCATACATAGAATATATTTTTCTCCTGGAGACGTCTTTTTTTACAATCGTCTACATGATGCATTTGAAAATCTTTCCTTTTTTTTCCTGTTCCTGAGTGATGGTTTTTCTACAATACCCTTAATCATAGAAATTGGGGTTTTTGTTAGTTCACTGGTTTCTTGCAAATCACTTTGTTTATTTAAATTTCTTTTTACCAAACTGTCGTAAACATTTTTCACTATTTGTTTAGGGTCAAGTGATAAATGTTTTCTCTTGCGATAGCCACTATTGCAATTTTTCCACGGATCCACATAATTAAAATAGAATCGTTACGTTGTAAGTTGTAAGTAAAACTAAAAATAAAAATAATAAAAAGTATCTTTCTAATCTTAATGAGGACCTGTGGTCATTAGGCCTATATTCTCAAATACTTAAAGGGCTTCAAACTGGGTTACCAGGTAGTAAATATATAGGTAAAAATAGATCCAATATGATTGCAGGTGCAAGTGAGGGCGATATACAAAGCAGGTAAAATAAAAATACGTTTATCGTAATACCTAGCAACTATGCACAAAGCCATAATAGGATCGTTTGGAAAAGTAAAAAGGGAGGATCTTATATCTTGGGATTTACTTTAATAAGGTGGATTTTGATATATTCAGTGTGACTCTAACTGGTTTGAGAAAACTTAATGTTGCGAAGGGCTTATGATGTAAATAGTAATTTATGTTAGGTCTGGTTTTTTATCCTCTGTCTTGTTTTGTTAATTTTGCATACATTTCGTTGTTATGCTAAGTTTGTAAAAACGGGTTACTCGTTAATAAAGAAATAAATATGGTGGGTTTTTTTGTGTGTTTTGAAGTGACTTCCCTGTTTGTACGACCGCTTTTAAGTTCACTAAACTTCTTCATAACATAAATTCACTAAACCATCGACATATAGTTGCTTTCGACGGAGCAGGTGTGCCATAACACTTCTCAAGCTATTCTTTAGTTCCGGCTGTAATCTTTCCCATTAAAAAGTTATGTTTGATCAACACACGGAATTCTTTTTTGTTCCATCGTTTTACAAAAATCAAAAGTAGCGTCATTCAGCTGTAACTCGAAAATTAATAGACAAAATGTCATAAAAATTTTATACGAATCTTCTGAGACTGGACACGAGCCGAAAATCAGGTTTTTTTTTTGTTTGTGCTGCTATCTCTCCGAAAAGTGTCAGGATCCATGTAGTATGGAAAAAGAGCAAGGAAAAAAAAAAATGTTTTTTCAAATGTGCACCATTTTTCGAAAAAACGATATTTTCAAATTTCCGTTAAGTTATCCCTTGTTTCTGATATATATAAATGAAAAGTTTTTGGCTTTTTGTTCTACAGGAACAATCGTTTTATCCGTTTCAGGCCTCGCATAAAAGGTGCTTTGTCGTCTTGCATTCTGAAACGGCTATATTGAATTTTAAAAAAATATATATTTTTGCACACTTAAATATTTATTTAATAAAGTACTTGAAATAATTTATTATACTCTTGAAAAAAATTCCAGAAATTAGCCTTTTTTCTTGAGACCTAAAGTAGCCTTACGCTTTAACAGTATCAGACAGATGTAGGAAACAGAAGCAGACATTTTGGGACGTATTCTGTCTATATTGGTCCAGTCCGAGATACAATTAAAAAGGTCTCCCCTCAACTAGAAGAGGTAGAAACAGAGTCCAGTTCTTATTTAAGTTTGCCATTGATAGATCGTAAAGCAAGTCCGTTTTTATGGTGGCAGATTAATTTCAAGAATTTTCATAGGTTAGGAGAACTTGCTCTTAAGTTTCTTTCAGCACCAGTTTCTTTAGCATTCTTTACAGAATTGAACGGAGACGGTCGTGAATTTGTTTCACCTTAGGGTTCGACTTCGTTTGCGAGTTGTAGTGCTCAGAAAATTGGGATTTTTTGAGAGATTGTGTGGGGACCAGTGTGCTATAGTTTTCTGCGACTTTTATTTTAAAAACTGTCGTGTGTCGCTTACTATTTTAAACTTGAGTGCTGAACAATGGTGTGGAATTCGATTGTTTTCTTTTTTGCTATTCTCCGATAAGTAAGTAAATCGAACCAACGAGATCACAGGCTGAGAGTTTGAACAGTTGCTGTATTAGTCACTTGCAAAGTTAAAATGACAAATTCAAAAACTTGTAAGCATTGCCACCGTAATATAGGCAAAATGAAAATGAAATTAGTTTGTGGGATATGCAAGTGTTATTTTCATTTAGATTGTGTGGAAGTAAGTGAGCCTGACGCCCGAATTATGCAGCAGAATAAAACATCTTGGTACTGTGATGAATGTACTGGCGAGAGAAGGATGAGCCTAGCAGATCAATCCACCAGATCCCGTAGGATGTCTATCATACCCCCTAACCCAGGTCTAGATGTGGGAGACGAGGAGGAGGAATTTACGAAATGAAAACCATTTTAAGAGAACTGCAAAATGACGTTAGAGAGATGAAGCAATTTATCGAGTTTCTCAACGTAAGGTATGAGGAGGAAAAGCAACGCAATAAGGTCATGTCGGACATGGTCTCCGAAATGTCGAAAGAAAATCGTTTACTGAAGGACAAGGTCGCAAAACTAGAGCAAACCATGGGCACGCAAGAAGCATATAAAATAAAAAACAACATCTGCATCAGTGGCCTGGTATGCAAAGAATCCGAAAAAGACTCCACTGTTACAAAACTTGTCACATTGTGTAACTTTCTTAAGGTGCCCTCATCTGAGAGTAAATTTGAGGTTATCAAGCACTTCAAAACCAACAATACAATTAGATCCATAGTTAAAGTAGCAGACTTAGATTTGAAACAAAAAATTTTAAGGGCCAAAGCTCACAAGGGAAGAGTAACCAGAAGCACTGTCGGCCTTGATGAATCTGAAAGTGTGATATATATCTCGGAGGAACTTACAAAGGAAACCTACACTTTTCTTAAAAAATGTAAACGGCTTAAGAATGAAGCAAATTACAAATATGTCTGGCAGAGAAATGGAAGGGTCTTGGCACGTAAGGCAGACGGAGAGAAGTACACTGTAATTGCTGACGAAGATCACCTTAATGAACTCTTAGGTTAATTATTCTTTTTTCTTCTTCTTTTTTGCATTTTACTGGTATCCATGAAAGTGAATAATTTGAGTTCTTTATCATGAATAGCAAACAAAAAAAAGATAGTAATAGGTCATATAAACTCAAGGTCTTTTTTTCCCAAATTTAATCAAGTTAAAAACTACTTGGAAAATAGCGAAATTGACATTTTAGCTATAACTGAGACCTGGCTAACTGACTCGATAGTTAATGAAAGACTCAACATAAATGGGTATAAGCTTCTAAGATTTGATCGTGGGCAAGGCAGAGGTGGGGGTATCGTCTTGTATATTCGAACTACTTTGCAATGCGAAATTTCTTGAAGAATTTGAGTTAAATGTCTCTCAGCATCTACTGAGATCTGACAATTTTGTATGTCTTGGGGACTCTAATATTAATGGGTTGGACTTAGACTCGGGATACACCCAAAAATTTTTTTCAGTTATGCAGTCATACGGTCTAAAAACAAATTATTAATGAGCCTGCTAGATATTGTCAAACCAATGCAACTCTAATTGATTTTATCTTATGTTCAAACGATGAGTTTCTGGTGAGTGCTGTAGTGGATCCTACCCTTAACATTTCCGATCACTTACTAATTAAATGTGAACTAAAACTTCAAATATTTAAACAAAAACCTTTCTTCTTAAACTACAGGAACTTTCGCAATTTTAATAAACAACACTTTCACAACGATCTTTTGTCAGTTCCGTTCCGTAATATATTCTACACTCGTGACATCAATGTAAAACTGGAATTTTTTAATACTTATCTTACCGGACTTTTTGATTTACATGCACTAATACAAACAGCTCGTATTACTAAAAGAAAAGCACCCTGGCTTACCCAGGAAATAAAAGATGCTATGTGCATACGAAATAAAGCCCTACATAAATATCAAAAAAATAAAACTCATACCAACTGGGACACGTACAAACTAATTCGAAACCAGGTGACAATTGCAGTGGAAAATGCTAAAAAACAGTACCTTACTAACAACTTAATACCTAAAAACAAAAAAAACAATTGGAAAGTCTTGCGAGATCTAAACATTTACTCTAAACCTAAAAACACAATTTCGGTCACATTAAACGATGTTGAAAAGATTAGCCGGTACTTTATTGACGCGGCTACTTCAAAAAATCCAGATGCAGACACGTTAAATTTTTATTTGCAAAATAAAAAAAAAGACGCTGGTGATTTTAATTTTACTTTGGCAAGCATGGACGACATTGAAAGGGCAATGAGTTCCATAAAATCGGAGGCCATTGGTACTGACGGCATTGGGATTAAAATGATATGCAATTGCTATCCATATATTGTACCCATTGTTTTGCATCTGGTCAACAGTTGTATAGAAACCAAAACGTTTCCTGATCGGTGGAAAAGCTCGTTTTTACTCCCGATTCCAAAATCTTCCAACCCAAGTGAACTAAAAGACCTGCGACCCATAAGCATCTTACCAACTATGTCAAAGATCCTTGAAAGAGTCCTAGATGCTCAAATACGTAGATACATCGAAACCCATAACTTGTTACCATCAACACAGTCAGGATTTCGCAAAGATCACAGCTGTACCACTGCTCTTCTAAAAGTGACCGATGACATCTTCGAGGCTACCGATCGGGGTGAGCTTACTGTGATTGTTCTGCTGGACTTCTCCAAAGCATTTGACAGACTAGATCATCATCTGCTTATTGCTATACTAAGATATCTTGGGTTTAGTGGTGAGGCTTGTCTTATGATTGAGAGTTATCTTGCACGAAGACTGCAGTGTGTAAAACTAAATGGACAAAAGTCCAAGCCAATAAAAATCTGTAATGGTGTTCCACAGGGGTCTATCTTAGGGCCTCTGTTTTTCACTCTATATACATCTCAGCTTTGTACCTATCTTAAATATTCAGATTTACATCTTTACGCTGACGACTCACAAATCTACTTGTCTTTCAAGCCTGAACAAATTATTGAGGGTAATAATAAAATTAACGAGGATCTTGCACTTTTGGTGAGTGCCTCCGAAAAACACTGTTTGGTACTAAACCCAAAAAAGTGTCAGTTGCTATTGTTTGGACGTACCGCTTGGAGAAAGCAATATTCTAATCATTTAAACATTATTGTAGGTACTGAGCGGCTAGAAAACTTGGATAAAGCTAGGAACTTGGGTTTGATAATGGATATAGAGTTGAGATTCACAGCACATATAAATAATTGCATAAAAAAGGCGTTTGTTTACTAATCTTAAACTTATATATAGCCAGCGTCATTTATTAAGTGTAAATTTGAAAAAACTATTATGCGATAGCTTAGTTTTGTCCCACTTCACATTTTGTGATACAGTGTATGGTCCCTGTCTCCTGGAATGGGATGCTCGGCGTATTCAGCGCATTCAGAATTACTGTGTCAGGCTGATTGGTGGTATAAGAAAATATGATAGGGGTGTGACTGCAAAGATGAAAGAAGTTGGGTGGCGCTCCATGAAAGAAAGGAGACTTCTTCATAGTTTAGTAATATTTAATAAAATAATTTGTAAAATGCGCCCAAATTACTTGTATCAAAAAATTAAATTTAGACATGATGCTTATAACCTAGACTTAAGGCATAAACAACAAATATCACCACCCTTGCATAGAACAGCACAATATCAAAGATCATTCAGTTACCAGGTCTACAGTATTTATAATAAAGTTCCAGATAATTTAAAAAGTCTTAAAGGCTTGAAATTTAAAAATGAAATTGGCAAAATTATATCATTATTTTTATAAATTGTTTTCTTATATTTACATGATACATCCGAAATATGTTTGCAACAGTACATGTATGCCCCATAATTATATATGATACATAAGTAATATAATAATTTTTAGGTTAGGATAGGTTAAGATAGGAAGCTAAGCTTCAACTTCGCCTTTTGTATATTATACAATAAAGTCATCATTATTATTATTATTATTTAGTAAAATGCTATTTTGTGAGGTTGGAGAAAAGAGGTATGAGGTAGGGCGCATCGATATCTGAGATCATTTAGCGCCACAATGAGATACTTAAATTGAATTCAGGTGGTTTGATTCATTAAGGAATTTCATTGTTTTTTTAAGATTGCAGGATTTGGTTTTAGAAGAAAGTTGATTGGTTTCTTTAAGTCGTATTTTTGAATTAAAATGATAAATGAGTTCAATTAAAAATATGAACTATGATGAGGGGAACTTGGCAGATAGGAGTGGATCAGATAAGTATGACCCACTGATAGCCTTCTCCAGATGGTGTTCTCTCTTCTAGATAAGGAATTTAGATGTAATGATGGGAATATTAGAGGTTTTATATGTCATAATTTATTATTTGTCGTGAGAGTATCCCACTCCAGCTGAAAGAGATTGTTTATTATTCCGTCGAAAAAAATTTTTTAGATCATTTGAGGACCTTGGAGTTATTATCTGTTCCGCTTTAGTGCTTGCCAAATTGGTGAGATTGTCCGCTACCTCATTTCCTTCAATACCCTTATAATTGGGAACCCAAAGAAAAGTTACATTGATGGATCTATGGCGGCAGATGTATAACAAATTTTTGATGTTTATAATGTATGGAGAAGGTTTAATATTAGAGTTGATTGCTTGGATTGAGCTTAGAGAGTCCGAGATAAGGTAATTTTTATTGATGTTGGATTCTATAATTATCTTGAGGATCTCTCTGATTGCAAACGGCTCGGCTGAAGAAGAAAAGAGGAACAGATTGTCGTCTAAAAATTGTGAAATACTAACATACCTACATCACAATTTATCTTTCCTCAATGCTAGTTTGATTTTGCTTAAAAAAATTTGGCAAGGCAGCCAATTTTGGCCGGGTACCCGTTACATGACTTCAAACAACCCAAGTAAAACAGACAACAGTTTTACAATACGAGGGCTACCTTTTAAGTTTTTACAAAAATAATGAAAGAAAAGAAAATTTGTTGCAAATCCTTTTATTGTTTCTCTAAATATTCGCCTTTAAGATTTATGCGTTCGAACCAATTTTCGAAACGTTTTTTCCACTCTGAAGTTGGTATCCCAAAAATATGGTTTTGGAAGGATTTAACAGCTTCTTGAGGGAACAAAAAGAAGTCATTAGACGATAAATCAGGTGAATACGGGCAATGAGACATTAATTCGATGTTTTTCTCCGTCAAATAATCAATTCTTTGACGTGCTGTGTGCGAGCTGGCATTGTCGTGATGAAAAATGATGCGACGTTATCAGTTGTTTTTGGTAATTTCATCGATGATTTCTGGCAAATAAATTGTTGTATACCATTCAGCACTAACTGTTTTTTTCGATCATCTAAAGCATGTCCAATATAACCAAAGCAACAAGCGACCACTTTTGTAGGATTTGGTTCATCTTGAAACACCCAACAGTTGATTGTTGTTTAGTTTCCGGCTCGTACGAAGACATCCAAGTTTCGTCTCTTGTTACGATATTATATACGGATTTTGCATTTTTGAGCATTTCCTTACACCAGTTGACATGTGTCTGTTTTTGAATTTCGGTCAAACTATGCAGAATCCATCGGGAACAGATCTTTTTCACAGCTAAATGTTCATGCAAAATCAAATGTACTGCAGTCTTCAATGTGCCTAAAAATGCCTCTATCTCACGGTAAGTCACATGCTCATCCTCTTTAATCATGTTGCGCATAACATCCATATTTTTAGGAAAAACCGATTTTGGTCGACCTCCACCAAATTCATCGCTGACGGAAGCACGACCATGACGAAATTCTGCAAACCAATTGTAAACAGCCTTTTCTGATAATGATTCATAACCAAGCGATTCGAGGCACTGTTATTGAGATAGGGCTTTACTAAAAAATCATCCAACGAAACCCTTCATGTGAAATTTCCAAATTGTTTTTTTTTAGACGCTCACTGTAAACAAACTTCTCGGCCAATTTCTGAGCTGCCACTATTTTAACAATAACAAATGTCAAATTTTACAACAATGGTAATGTCGCATCGCAATAGCGCCATCTAGTGGTCGTTTTTAAAACCTTAAAATGCGACCTCGTATTATCCATAGAGATATTAGAATAGAGGAGAGAAAGTATATAGCCTGCTGTAAGCGTATACTCGTTAAAAACAGAAGGAAATAATATGAGACAATTCTGTCTCTTTTACTCTGCACTTAAGCGCTGAATTCCGGCGCCGAGTAAGAGAGACAAAATGACTCTCACATTATTTCTTCCTCTTTCTATGAGCATCACGCTTTTCGCAAAAACTTACCTCCTCTATTCTAATATCTTTATGGTATTACCTCTCAAATTTTTGCAATATTTACCAACAAATTTTTCAAAAATTTTAACAAACACTAAATTCTAATTATAATTTTTTTGTAAGATTTTGGCTAGTCCTTTTTTTATGGGTCTAGCACACGTGCTGCAGGAAAGTCCGTAAAGCGCTCCAGGAGCGGCATGTCTGCGGAAAAAGCGATTCACGTTGGTCTTGAATCGCTGTAAATCGCACTCGGTGGGAAATACAGCCCTGGGCAAATTATTCCAAAGTTCTCCATATAAAAGACTGCTTGAAAAGCGTTGTACGTGGAGTAACAAGCTGAATCTCATACGGATGTGAAGCATTAGCGCGCCGTGTATTTCTAAGATGCACCGCTCTGGGAGGAATTAAGCGGGCTACATCCTTCAAACACTTTCCATGAAAATACTACCTTGCGATTTAAATAAATTAGATAAATTAAATAAATTGAATAAAATAAATTAAATTAAATAAATTAAATAAATTAAATAAATTAAATAAATTAAATAAATTAAATTAAATTAAATAAATTAAATAAATTAAATAAATTAAATAAATTAAATAAATTAAATAATTAAATAAATTAAATTAAATTAAATAAATTAAATTGAAATTAAATTAAATAAATTAAATAAATTAAATAAATTAAATAAATTAAATAAATTAAATAAATTAAATAAATTAAATAAATTAAATAAATTAAATAAATAAATTAAATAAACTAAATAAATTAAATAAATTAAATTAAATAAATCAAATAAATCAAATAAATCAAATAAATCAAATAAATCAAAAAAATTAAATAAATAAATCAAATAAATCAAATATATCAAATTAAATTAAATAAATTAAATGAATAAATAAATTAAAAAAATTAAAAAAATAAAACATTTACTCGGTCAACGTCCTTTATTTTAAATATTTTGTATATACAAAACATAAACAACTTTAATATTAAAAAAAAAATGATTATTTTTTTTCTATCCATTTTACAATACCTTTTCCCAAAATATAGAAGTCATCTATAACGGCATCTAAATTTAATACTAATTTGTTGTCTTTTAATGCTCTCCCATTTACGTGAGATACCTGGAATAAAATTAGTATTGTAAATACCCAAACTTGCTTCTTTACTATGTTGGGAATGTGGAATCTTTGCCACAATGACACTACCAGTATATATCACCACTACACCAAACACTTTATTTTTGTACTCGGCGTGCGCGTTTTCGCTAACCATGTTAGCTTCATCATTGACAGTCATCATCGCTCCTGATGAAGCTAACATGATTAGCGAAATGCGCGTCGAGTGCAAAAATAAAGTGTTTGGTGTAGTGATGATATATACTGAGTAGTTGCTTATTTATTGTTGAAATACAATCGGTCAACTAACAACGTTACCGTTCGTATTCTTAAAAAAAAATTTTTATCATCAATGATTCTTTGGTGTGCCAACAACGGCGCAATTACCTTAGTAAATTGTCCAATTGCCTCCTGCATCAATAAACGCCTGACATCTTCGAGGCATGCTGTAGCGAAACGAGTCAAAGTTTTCAGAGTCTTTCATCTGAGCGTTCTCTTTACATGCCAACCGTTTTCAAATGGGGTTGGTGTCCGACGATTGTGAGGACCACTCTACTATCTTATCGTGGGCCCAAGCGAACCGCTTCGCGACGTGATTTTCGACCAGCAAAAGTTTCAACGTGCTTCGGAATTTGACAGCATGGTTTGAATGTTCTCGATGGGCTCACGGGACACATTCAAACCCGATTTTCTTAATTTTGCTGCTCCTTGACGCAGCATCAATTTCGGGTCCCGTGAAGACAAACAGAACGATTCGTTTTTTCGACTTTCTGAGGGACTTTACCTACCGAGCCACGTTTTGACAAGTCGTCGACATTTTTCGTCTCGTTAAAACGATTTACCCACTTCTTCACAAACGATATCGACTTTTTAATATATATAGCGGCCGCGGAAATTTTGGGGGGGGTGTGTCATTTTAGACCCCTTTGGATGGCAACAAAGAAAGACTGCCTCGAACCGACGCGCAAACAAGCGACTCATTTGAATTTTATGTGATTTCGACGAAAATTCAAATCGGCTATACTTTTACTAAAATGCATCGTAGACGACCCTTACCGATGATTTGCTGAATCACTAGAATCGCATCTACCAAAAATGAATTATCGCAGACACGTTTTTACTTAACCGATTGTATCTCATATTAAACAAAAAATTACATAAAATAGGAATAAGTATTTAATGATAAAAGATACGTTTAAACACATTACCTTAAAATCTGTAACTTCCGAAGCCTTAGGAATCCATAACACACCGATAGTGCTACCTCCGTAAGTATTATGAAAAAAAAGTGGCAATGGCACCATAGTTTTCCTAAAACAATTGTTTAAACTTAATGAAGGTTTAAATTCGATTAGAAAACAACTTTTAATTTGATATACAAGTCTTTTTGAGGTATATCATTAAAATAGGTTTTTATCTACAAATCATGCGGTTGTACTCTATGCAAATATAACGTACGCATCTGAACATGTTAAACACCGTCGAAAGTCTTGAAGAGGTCTAGGAACAGGCCACACACAAAATTTTCGCTTTCTGAGGTTTCTTTTACAAAGTCAAAAACAGATAACACGGCAGATGAACGGTTTTCGACAAAACCGAAATGAAAATGCTAAATTAACTTTTCTAATATACTACACAGTTTTTTTTTTATGGGCGTAACACATGTGCTGTGTTACGCCCATTGTGTGACTTACGTTGGTCTTAAATCGCCTACGCGTTAATACTACGCATGTATGAGATAACATTAGGGAAAAGGCACAGTAAACATAAAACACAATAGCGACGCTCAAGAAAATTTTTAGGTCTGGTTTTTTATCACGCATGCGTCCCTTACCATACCAATAACATGCCAGCGCGGTCGCGGGATGTGTTTACATCAGGATTTCAAAGAGAACCTTTTAATAACATGCTTCATTATTAATAATTTTCCAAAAAATAAATGACTCGTTTGACGTTATGAATGAAAATAATTATAAACAACCGGTCAAGTGCAAGTTGAACTTGCGCAATTAGTGTTCCGTACGTTGATTGCTTTTAAAATAACAAATTTTGTTACGGAGGTATAAAATAATCAGTGACTTCACAAAACACACCCCAAATCAGTTTTCAACAAAGTTTGTTTCCAATCTTTACTGAAAACTGATGACCTTGAAATTTTTGTTTTTTTTTTTATATATACCAGATAAATTATTAAAGGTAATGCACTCCTGATAATTTTTGTTCAATCTACACCCCGTGGAGAATATTCCAGAATTTTTTCAAAATTTTTTGATAAGTACTCTTCGAGATAAGGAGGGGGACAGCGATTTTTCGCGATTTTTTAAAAATATTACAAAGAAAAGTGCGCGCAAGTATTACATTATATATATATATATATATTTTTACTCGTGTTTTCATAAGCTTTCATTTGACACCACACTCGATGACCTAGTAAAAATTTTTTTTCTCTTCCGATTTCACCCCCCAAAATAACCCCTTAAGTCAAAATTTAAACCCTCAAAAATACATGGCTCTGATAAGGCCATCAATTCTTATATTATTACCAAATTTCAACTTTATATATCAAATAGGAGAAATCGGGTGTGACAGATAGACAGACAGACACCGAAGTGATCCTATAAGTGTTCCGTACGGAACACTAAAAAGATGTCGAGAGGAAGTTTTTGTTGTGCGGCTAGGGCTTATAAAAATATATGTGGTATCTCAAAGGAGTAAGTTTTTTTAGATTTCCCAAAGATTCTAAAAGGTAATTTAGTCATAATTCTTTATTTCCATTATGCAGTATATTATATAAAGATTATCTTTCATATTAAAATTGCTGGCTGTAGTTAAGTTATATTATCTGCTAAAATTCGCTAACTAAACCTTCAAAACTCAAACTGGGCATGCAAAAGTAGTAATTCTCCAGTACGAATGAGTTTGAATAAAATCAGTGTATGGACTTATTTATATATATATATATATATATATATATATATATATATATATATATATATATATATATATATATATATATACATATATATATATATATATATATATACATATATAATATATACATATATACATATATACATATATACATATATACATATATACATATATACATATATACATATATACATATATACATATATACATATACATATATACATATATACATATATACATATATACATATATACATATATACATATATACATATATATATATACATATACATATATACATATATACATATATACATATATACATATATACATATACATATACATATACACATACATATATACATATACATATATACATACATATATACATATACATATACATATACATATACATACATATATATATATATATATATATATATATATATATATATATATATATATATATATATATATATATATGTAGTAGTGGTTTTTCGGGTATCCCGTGTTAGCTTGAAGTCCCTTGATGGACGGTTTCGCTGACGTTTCGATGGAATCTCATCCATCTTTTTCAAAGCGTTGAATACTGGTCGGTGTCTTGGCGTTGAATGTCGAGACTGGCTCCGAGTGCGCCGGTTTTATGTGCTCGGGGGTGGCTCTATTGGTCGGACGGATCTGGCCAGTGGAGGCTCGGCTTTGGCTGCGCGTTGTCGGTCCTGTGGTTCTTTGTAATGTTTGTGTTGGTGAAGTAACATATACACCTTGGTCTTCTATATATGAAATTCCGTGTCAGGACTGCGGTCTTTCATAGATAGGCCAAACAAACAGGAAAATTAGCGCCAGAAGAGACGAGCACAAAAACGCCGTAAAACAAAAATCCACCACCTCTTCTCTAGCACAACATGCATACAATACCGGCCACAAAATCGATTTTGACAAAACCAGAACCCTACAAAAAAGTAATAACCTATCCACTAGGGTAATCAAAGAAGCCATAGAAATAGAAAAGAGGCCCAACAACTTAAATAATCGGGATTATAGCCAACGTTTACCGAACTCTTGGAAACATATTCTATCCCAGTACCAAGTCCAACCAAGAGAAACAATAATTCAACCATATGTTACTTCACCAACACAAACATTACAAAGAACCACAGGACCGACAACGCGCAGCCAAAGCCGAGCCTCCATTGGCCAGATCCGTGCGACCAATAGAGCCACCCCCGAGCACATAAAACCGGCGCACTCGGAGCCAGTCTCGACATTCAACGCCAAGACACCGACCAGTGATCAACGCTTTGAAAAAGATGGATGAGATTCCATCGAAACGTCAGCGAAACCGTCCATCAAGGGACTTCAAGCTAACATGGGATACCCGAAAAACCACTACTACATTTCACACCCGTGAGAACATTCGTCAAAACGTAATTATTTTCAATCACTCCAGATTACTGGGATTCGCTGAAATATAAGAAGCATGATTGTTGACGTTATACCCTCGAAGCTGAAGGTATGCAGAGATATATTCTCAAAATGAACATTTTTCCCACTGGACAATATCTCTAATAGTTTAGAAATATAAATTCAACAATTTAAATGGATAACATGCAAAAAACGTTAAAGCCAAATGTATTTTTTGCCCTTTTCCCTGTTTTTTGTATATCTATTTTAATAAGAACTTGATAAAAACATGTTTCTAAAAAAAACTATTTCGTTTTTTTCTTCTTTTCAATCAGCAAAATTCATTTTTATTCTAAAGAATAGGAGGCATCATACCCGCAATATGGCGACAGGTCATGTGATCATTACAAACCCGAACCCTTGAGATCAAAGATGCCGAGTCGGTCGGTCGCTACTATATTTACGTTTACTGTGACAAAGGCATATGAAAAATAAGCGTTGGAAAATCTCTCTATTGTTCTTTCATTTTTTTTTTCAACTTTAGTAAATTTTTTTAAACTCAGAGATTACTTAAAAAACTGTATCAGACAAAAAATATGAAAAATAGGAATAAAAATAACCAACAAGCAAGGGTTTAAAATTGTACTAGTAATACTAGATTTTACTTACGTTTTCACTTTGAAACAAACACAACAAACTCTTAAATTTTAACTTACAAAAACCTTTAACCACGAATAAATGATAAAAATCTAGATTAGACTGGCGTCTAGCTACATAAAATACTGTTTATGTTATGTGTTTATATAAGATTTATAATATAATCCTTTCTTTTAAATGTTACAAGTAACCCAGTCGTCAGAGGCAAATTTTGACGAAAAGCTCACCACATTAAATGTTAACGGCCTGCATTTGGGCATACAGGTAGTTGTTTGGATGTAGAATACGATAAAAAAAAAAGGTTGCTGCTCTAAAGTGTACGTTAAGCCTATAAAATCGAAAATAAAATGAAAAATTAAGTTTTTTTCGAAAATATCTAGAAAACTAAAAAAGATATCGAAAAAAACTAGTGAAAGAACGGGAAAAAATAGTATATAGATTATTTTTTTTTTTTTAGTTTTACTGTAATTTTAAAAAATTATTTAACTCCTTAACGTTTATGTATACCGCTCAATATTTTGAAATTCGCTATTAAGGGGTTTCTCGAGGTGCTGATTAAGAATCCGATGACAGATTTGAAGAATTCAAAATGGGTGATCTAAAATGGCACTCGGTGAATATAAAAAAATAAATGAAAATATATTTATTTATATAAAAAATGGATATATTTAAAAATAATTGTATAAATATAGGACAATAAAATAAAGAATAAATTACAAAAAATGTATAACAGAAATATTTACTAAATAATAAACATTATCTAAATTCCTGTGTGTGGGCCGCACTACAGCAGGCAAATTTTCATATTTTAAAACTCAATTTTTAAATAACACAGACAATGTGGGTATTTTTAATTATTCTTATATTGAAACTGAAGGCATAATAATAATATATACACAAGGATTTTTTTTCAGTGGTACATTTTATTAAATATTTGTAATTTACTGTATGCCCGTTAAAATCATGCAAACAAAAATTTCGTTTTAAGTTTTACAAATTATAAAGCCACAAGAATAAAAACTATTAGTATCATCGGAAAGCCGAAAGTCTTCTCTTCAAAAAGCTATCTTTTAATATTTTTTTTACACTCTGAATACAAATAATATCGATTAACCTTCGAGCGGTACGCGTAGGCTTTCAAATTAACCTGTTTGGCGCGCTACGTTTTTTGTGTCCGAATCCGAATTTTTAATAAATTCTCACGCTAATAAAAAAAAATCTATATACTATTTTTCTGTAAAATTTCTCGCTCTTTCAGGTAGTTATTAGTTTTTCGACATCTTTTTTATTTTCCGAGATATTACCGAATTTTTTATTTTATTTTAGATTTTGTGGGCTTAGCTTAAAACTTTAGCAAACTTTTTTTATCGTATTCTATGTCTAAAAAACTACCTGTTTACCAAAATGCAGCCTGTTAACACCTAATGACCCCTGGCGACAGGGTTAAAGATACAATAATTTGCATCTCTGGGAAGTAGCAGTCTCTGTCGGGGGTTGTTTACAATTACCTTAGATAGCGCTTATTTCAGGGTTCTAACTAATCAACTACTAAAATTGAACAAAGTCCATATTTCAGCAATTTTCCGCGTTTCACCATATGGTACGAGATGGACTGACCGAAGAGAGAACAGTGAATATCTGCTGAAACTATATTTCACTACTTTGTTTACCTTTAACAGCGAATAACAATTAACGTAGACCATTAGAAAATATATCCGAATCTATATACCTCGGACAAAAAATACTACTAGGAAAGGAGAACCAAACAGCAGAAATTCCTCGACTTGGTTGGGCAGTTTTTGGTAAATTCGGGTTTATTTTATACGAGATATCCCTGTAAACTAAAAAGAAAAACACAGTCGTGTGTAATGCCAGATCTCACCTTGAAACGATGTCGCTAACAGGTAAGTCGATGAACAAACTTCGGTGGCGCAAAGTGCAAAGAAGAGAGCTATGCTTGGAATGAGTTCGAGAGATAAAATCCCAAATGAGGAAATCCGGAGAAGACCACGGCTGACGGATGCTCTGGAAAAAGCTGCTCAACTAAAGTGGAAATGGACCTGGCCATGTAACGAGAGAGAACAAAGACTCCCATACTGTAAGCTACAAGCTTACAGTATGGCGTCCAAAGGAGAGAGTGGGAAGGCCTCAAAGAACGCGAAAAGACGACATCCAGAATATCGCAGGAAAAAATTGGAACAGAACGGCTCTTATAAGATGAAAAGATTTGGAAGAGACCTACACCCAGGAGTGGATGAAAGCAGGCTGAAAAGAAGAAGGTACAACAAACCAACAGTCGATAAACGACCTACATTTGTAATAGAGTCACAATTTTTAAAGCAACTGTTTTTAGTGTTCCGTACGGAACATTTATAAGATAACTTCGGTGTCTGTCTGTCTGTCTGTCACACCCGATTTTCTCCGAAACTATTTGTCATAGAAAGTTGAAATTTGTGTAGTTTTGAAAGTTAAATTTTGACTTAAGGGGCAATCAACGTACGAAACACTAATTGTGCAAGTTCAACTTGCACTTGACCGGTTATTTGTTTTAAGAACACTTTCGTCTTTACATGACAACTTAATGCTCCTAAAGGTCCCCATTTACACGCTGATCAATCCATTGGACGAGTCTATTCAGGTTAGCCGGCCGATTTGTTCAGAAATGTATGGTAGTCAAGTTTCAAGGCCATCGTAAGTCCGCATTGAATTTTTAAACATGGTTCAGCTCCCGCGGCATAATTAACTGAATTAAATAAAAGTCAAAATACAATTATTAAACTCACTTGTAAAGTCCTTAAATACAACTGAACAGGATCAAAACCGACTATTGGTATTTTCTCGCTCTTATGATGGACGTACTTTTCTAAAACTATTTTACTGTCGCTTGCACTTTCGATCTGTTCATGTCTTCTTGGATTTAATAGAGGTCTGAGGTGTATTAGAAGGTTGTATCCATCCATATTCGGTATAAAAAGGTTCTAAAATAGAAATTTATAAAATTAAGTAATAAAAGTATAAAATTTTATTGTTTTTAAAAAGGTAGGAAGCCCCTTTTCTACAGAGATTGACGAATATATCAACATAAAAGTAAACTGAGAAAAGGGAGAAAACCAATCATTGACTAAACTTTAAGACAATTTTTTAAAAAATTGTATATCCTATACTCGAGATTTTAAAGCGGTTAAGGTCATTAAAGTTAAAATTGAAAATAAAGTGATTATGTGTGAATGTCGTTTCAAAAAAAACTTTAAAATGGTACTTAAAAGTATATATGGTTTTCCTGTTTAAATTTTATTGTCATATATATATATATATATATATACGAGGCTGGTTTGAAAAGTCCGTGCAAAAATAAAAACTACTTATGTGTTTGGGGTAAACCTTTTTTATTTTTCGACATAGTCTCCTTTTAGGCTTATACACTTCGTCCAACGATGTTCTAGTTTGTTGATCCCTTCCGAATAATAGGATTTGTCCAAGTCTGCAAAAATATCCATTAGTGTCTGCAATCACCTCCTCGTTTGAATAAAATTTTTGTCCCGCCAGCCATTTCTTCAAATTGGGGAACAAATAGTAGTCCGAGGGAGCCAAGTCTGGAGAATAGGGGGATGTGAAACAAATTGGAATCCTATTTTCCATTAATTTTTGCGACCACAACTGCTGAGGTGTGTGCTGGTGCGTTGTCGTGATGGAAAAGGACTTTCTTGTGGGCCAATCGCGGGCGTTTTTCTTGCAGCTCGGTTTTCAAACGGTCCAATAACGATGAATAATATTCACCTGTAATAGTTTTACCCTTTTCCAGATAGTCGATGAGGATTATCCCTTGCGAATCCCAAAAAACAGTCGCCATAACCTTTCCGGCCGAAGGAACGGTCTTCGCCTTTTTGGTGCAGATTCCCCCTTGGTAACCCATTGTTTAGATTGTTGTTTGGTCTCAGGAGTATAGTAATGTATCCATGTTTCATCCACAGTGACGAAACGACGCTTAAAGTCCTCCGGATTCTTCTGGAACAGCTGCAAACCATCCTTGCAACACTTCACACGATTCCGTTTTCGGTCAAGAGTGAGCAATCGCGGCACCCATCTTGCGGATAGCTTTCTCATGTCCAAATGTTTATGCAAAATATTATGTACCCGTTCAGTCGAGATGCCCACAGCACTAGCAATCTCACGCACCTTAACTCTTCTGTCATCCATCACCATACCATGGATTTGATCAATGATTTCTGGAGTCGTAACCTCCACAGGCCGTCCAGAACGTTCAGCGTCACTTGTGCCCATATGGCCAGTCCGAAAATTTTGAAACCACTTATAAACTGTTCTAATCGAAGGTGCAGAGTCACCATAATGTTTATCAAGCTTTTCTTTAGTCTCCTGAGGCGTTTTGCCTTTCATAAAGTAATGTTTAATCACCACAAACGAAATTCTTTTTCGTCCATTTCTTGAAAATCACTCGACTTCCTTGATTCACACGAATGCCAAACACAAAGAAATAGACCAATATGGCTGAAACTTGGTGGATATATATATATATATATATATATATATATATATATATATATATATATATATATATATATATATATATATAATATATATATATATATATATATATATATATATATATATATATATATATATATATATATATATATATATACAGGGCACCTCCTTGTAGCAAAATCAATTGCAAAAATTCACCTTAAATAGCGGATCTCAACAGTAAAATAAAAAATCGACCCTAAAGAAACGATGACATGAATGAAATGAAGATATTGTTTTCGCTCCGCTACTGATAAACAAAACAATTAAACAATATGGCCGATTGTTAACAAGAACGCACCTGCATCTGAACTAGTTCGTACAATGGTGGCCTCTCATGTGCAGGTTGGTTTGGCGGTAAATCCCAGTTTTGCCCTTTTTTAATTTGTAAAAAATTGTCGAATTCGACAAAAAAAAAATGGGATGCGCTTCTACACGACCCCACGTTTCTTTTAGCTGTTATTCTACCCAATTAACCTTGATATTGGTATGATAAAGTTAATGTTACATTATAACACCTCCTTCGTATACAGCAAGTACACGCAAAAAAATATTAAAGATTATTCTTACTTCAAATCAAATATACTTTGTTTCGGTAATCCTCTTAATAACTAAATTTAATGTTACTCTAGCTAATTCTTGTACTCTCACTAAAATTTCTTTAGATGGCGCTTTTCTTGTAAAAACAGACTGTCCTTGATCGTAGGGCATAATTATGTACAGTGGTTGGACGGCTTCCCTGTTTTGTTGAAATTTAGACTCCAAATCGGCGACATCGTCTTCTGAAAACGTTGAACATATATTTTATTGCAATTTAAAAATTATTTAAATAAGGTCGTGAATAAATGACGACTAATCAAATTTCTTAAGACTTACTTGATATTTCATCGTTAAAATTAACATTTAGTGGTTGCAAATTCCACTGGAACTCTGAAATAAATTTGAGGAACCTCAGAAACGACACTTGCGGTGTACAAGATTCCGTAAAACTTGCTCCGTTAACGTATTGTGAGGCATTAAGTAGATTTATTACCACGTCGGGCAGGTGACAGTTGTCTATAAGTTGACTACGCAGCCATCTTTTTATTAATGCTGTGCCAGGGCCAAAGCTTGGATATTGAAGTTGTAAACTAAAAAAGGAGGCAAGATTGGAAGACATACAAGGTGCTAAATAAGTAAGTGATCAAATTTCAGGTGATAGTAAGTCCTTTCGAAGGCTCCATAAGTGTTTACCTGCTGATATACAAAGTAGCATTTAAGTACAATGCCTTAACTTAAGAAATACCTTATAAGGGGTTTCAAATAACTATTTTAAAGTAAGCCAATTGAAAATTATTTGAAATTTTACTTAGTTCGGCCGAAGAAAATTATATTAGTACAGAAAATGAAGCATTTTGGCTTGCAATTTTTTCGTCCAGCATGGATTTACTTGAAATTTTCACAGAAGGTAGGAAATAGCCCAAGGATCATTTTCTAATATCATGCCGCTGTACGTTAAAAACCTTGAGGGTGGTTGCCACCCCATCTCGGGGGTGGAAATTTTTTATTACATTTTAACTATAGGAATCGATAGAAAAAGTAATTCTAAGAAAAAAATGTTCTTTACGTTTTCTTCGTAAAAACTAATATTTTTCGAGTTATTTCGCGGTTGAAAGTAACAACTTTTTCGTCGAAAAAATCGACTTTTTTAAAGGGTTTTTTTTGCGAATAACTCGAAAAAATATGCATTTTATCAAAAAAACTGTGGAGAGAGCAAAATTGTAGCTTTTAAAAAAACAAACAAAATCTTTTTTATAATTTTTCTACGACCAATACGAACCGAGATACGGCATGTTAATGGTTAGCTTTTTTTCGTCAAAAATGCATAATTTGAAAGATTCAAAGCCAAATATCGGGAAAAACTTTGCATTTTCTGAGGTGTAAAACTTATAGAATTTTTTTTTAAAGTATATAATTCAGACTTTTAAAAAAGTCTCTAGCATTGAAAATTGAGCGATTTATGATCAAAATAAGGTCGGTACCTACTTTTTTCTACGAAAAAATCTGTGGTTGAAAAACAACCCCCTAACTACCCCCCTAATTAAAATTGATCTTCACCCTTCTTGTGATTCTCTTTATATATGTATTATCAATACACCCAAGAAGTTTGAGCAATTTTTAAATGCCTAATTTAGAAAAATTGGAGTTTAAAGAGAAAACGATTTTTTGCAATTTCGTTTATTTTTCACCCTTTCTTTAAAATATCTCCGAAAATACTGGAGATACGAAACAATAATGACAGAGTTACCAAAATTGTTGCTTTTTTAATGACTAAAATTTCCCTGTGCGTAGATTTATAATAAGCTGTACAATGAATATTTTGGCGAGATATAGCCGTTTAAAAAACCTCTATTTACGAGCGAACACCACCTTATTCGAGCCCTTTAAAACTCACCCCATTTAAAAAACTATGGGGTCTTAAGGAATTTAAATTCACATAGTCTTATAGCTCTTGAAAAGCCCTACAATATCGTTTTTGAAATAACTTGTCTATCACTAAAAATGAAGGAGCTATGTTAAAAAAACCAATCAATTTTTTTTTCGAAATGCCCGCTTCGGAGCGTAATAATCTACGTGCAGAAAAAGTGCTTGTATTGTAATTCCACTTGTTCTGGGTGCTCGGGTGAAGAACTGTTAATAATAGTCCACCAGTATCGAAGAAGACGAAGATGACATCGACCACGATGAAGATCGAATCAATGAGACAGACTTTTAAAAAAAACGTATATGTATTTGTATCTGTATTTGTAAATTTAGTCGTACATTATGTATGTGAATATGCCGGTGTATTTTTGTGTGTAATAATTTTTTTTTTTGGGTGTAATTCTACTTTTTTTTATTTAGATCTATTAAAATTACTTTATAAAAATTGCAATGTTTATTAAGGGTTGAAATATTATGATATTTATACTCCTAAAGCATAAAACAATCATTATTGTATTCCAATCCAAATCAAATTTTTACCCCATATTAGTTTACAATGTTATTTTATAATCTTTTGACTCAATAAGGGTAGTTTTCACCCCTAAAAATAATCAACGCCCATGAGCATGATATAGAATATGAAGTAGAGGGTTGAGATGAGGCCTATATCCTAAATTTTTATGCAAATCGATGCATGACGATAATCATTTTTTTAGGATAAATAATTTTTTTATATTAAGCTCTAACTAGGCTTGATTTTTTAAGGGTTGAAACATTATGAAATTGTATCCTAAAGCATAAAACAATCCTTATTTAACTAATCCAAACCAAATTTTACCCATATTAAAGTTTAAAATGTTTTTTTATAATTTTTTACAATTATATATAAAACATCACATTAAAATATTGGTGGCATCTCGGTACTACCATATTATTGCTGTATTCGATTGACCAGATCGATCCAAATCTCTGTACGACATCATTTTTATATTACCTTTCTGCTTTCGCTTTTCCCTCTCTGGTTCATTTCCCTGATAACGGATTAGTGACTGTGATGCAGTAGCAGCACTGATCGTCTCACGCCATTCTGTTCTCCTCTGAGCCAAATTAACAGTGTCATGTAGCCGTTCACCAAATCAAGTCTTTAGTTTGATTGGCCTATCTCCTTGGCGATCGTCCTCGCGGACGCTTACCCTCTACTTTATCGTCTACTATGAATAGTTGTAGTGAATCCGTTCTTCTTGCAATATGGCCTATATACAGTCTGTCAAGTAAGAACGTGTCCGCGATAATTCATTTTTGGTAGATGCGATTCTAGCGATTCAACAAAAAATCAGTCCACGATAAGATATTAGAGTGGCTCTCACAAGCGGAAACCAACCCTATTGAAAACGTTCGGTCCCTTGTAAAGAGAAAGCACAGAGAAAAGATTTTGAGTCAGTTGTCTCGCGAGGTTCGAAAAATTTGCAGAATATTCAGAAAATCTCGTCGACAGGATGCCTGGAAGATGCCAGGCGATTATTGATGCAGGAGGCGATTGGACAATTTACTAAGATAATTGCGCCGTTGTTAGTACACCAGAGAATACATTGATGGTAAAAAATATTCTCGAATATATTCTTTCAAGAATACGAGCACAAAAATGTAAAGAAATCCGGAGTAGTGTCAATCGAATACTGCATTTTTAAGACTAGTTACTAAACTAAACTGAAAGACAAAGTGGTAGTGAGAACAAAACCACAACTTAGACAATACAGTATGTCTCAGAAGTAATGAGAATGATTTTTTACGCTCAATGTGGCAACACTGCATCAGGCTGGAGACGACCACAAGTGAGTGGAAGGGGTAGGTTCGCAACCAAAACAGGTGCAGTCCACTCAGTGTAGTGTTAGCGGTTTGATCGTTAGTTGTTTACAGTTGCGTTCCAATCACACGATAACACGAAAAAAATGCCGGCAAATATGCAATTACACGTAAATTTTGTGTTAAACTGGAAAGAACTGCTTTTTTTTTTTATGGGTCTAGCACACGTGCTACAGGGAAGTCCCTAAAGCGCTACAGGAGCGACACGTGTGCGGAGAAAGCGATTCACGTTGTTCTTGAATCGCTGTAGATTGTACTCGATGGGAAACACAGTCCTGGGCAAACTATTCCAAAGGTATGATGTTCTCCATATAAAAGCCTGCTTGAAAAGCGTTGTACGAGGAGTAATAAGCTGAACCTCATACGGATGTGAAGCATTAGCGCGACGTGTACTTCTAATATGCACCGCTCTGGGAGGAATTAAACGGGCCACATCCTTCGAACACTTTCCATGAAAGTACTTGTAGAACAGGCTCAAGTCGCCAACCGTTCTTTGATGTTCCAGCGAATCAAGGCCGTCGGTCAGTTCCGGGTGTCCAATCAGACGAATAGCTCTTCTCTGGATATAATCCAACAAATGCAGTGTATGTTTGGGAGCGGAGCCCCAAACATGGGAGCATTATTCCATAGTTGGTCGAATTTGAGCTTTGCAAAGAATTAACAGTTGTTGTGGAGTGTAAAGCTTTCTGGTTCGAAACAATATTCCCAACTTTTGAGAAGCTCTCCCTGCCATGCTTGCAACATGTTCATGCCAGGACATATTTACTCCCAAACCAACGCCCAACAGGTTGAGTGACGATGTTAGGGGGATGGAGTGCCCCGACATAACTATGTCTGGTTCTGCAACGTTAACTTTTTTTAGAAAAAACTGCCGCCTGGGTTTTTGTAGCGTTAAATTCCACTTGGTTACTGTCACCCCAAGATAGAATTTCTTCCAGGTCTTTGTTAAGTTGAATGACTTCCTGCTGTCTGCGGATATTCGTCTGAGTAGTCGATGTCCGAGCGTTCAAAGTGAATGAAGAGATAAGTGTACTGTCATCTGCAAAGCTGTAGGTTGGATTCTCGGTCTTTTCCAGCAGATCGTTAATATAAATGAGGAAGAGAGTAGGAGACAGTATGGAACCTTGGGGCACACCGGCGTTGATAGTGAAGGTGTTAGAAAGAAATCCGTCGACTGCCACTCGTAAAGAACGCTCTCTGAGGAAACATGAGAGCCACAAACAGAACTTTTCAGACATACCATAAGAACGTAGCTTAGCCAACAGCCCATCGTGCCAAACACGGTCAAATGCCTTGGATATGTCAAGAGCAACCGCTCGAGATTCTCCAAAGTGTTCAATTGCGTTGTTCCAAACATGTGTTACATAAGTCAGAAGATCTCCTGTTGATCTATTTTTACGAAAGCCATATTGTGATCACTAATAATGTTGAATCCTTCAAGATATTTTAGAAGATGCTGATTGATAGCCTTTTCCATGACTTTCGATATTATTGAGAGTAGTGCGATTGGTCGGTAGTTATTTGGCACATTTCCAGCAAGAAGGAAATATTCCCTTTCTGTAGGATAGGTTGAAAAGTCTACAGAAAACTGGCGTTAGTTCCCTCGCACAGTTCTTGAGAACTATGGCAGGTATTCCGTCAGCGCCTGAAACCTTTTTGGTGTCTAACTTCATCAAAATACGTTTTATGATACGCTGTCTGAAGACAATATCGGGCATCCTTGACTGCACTATGGGAATAGTAGGTGGTGTTTTTCCTTGGAAATCGACAGTAGAATGTGAAGCAAAGAGTTCAGCCAACAAGTTCGCTTTCTCAACAGGTGTCGTTGCAATAGAATTATCTGGCCGTGTGAGTGGTGGTATGGTGGATTTGGTGAAATTTTGACTAACTGCCTTAGCGACTGACCAAAAGGACCTGAAATTGCCGGGACAAGCGAGAAGTTTGTTTCTAATCCGTTGATTGTGTACCTCCTTGGTTTCGTCGATAATTTCTTTGCATCTGTTCCTGGCACGAACAAAGATGTTACGATTTATGGTGTTAGGATGTTTACGCCACTGTCGGTATGCAAGATGTTTGGAAGCAACAGCTTCTTTGCATTTTAGGTCAAACCAAGGCTTGCCGTTGGAAGGGCATTTCTTCGAAAAAGGGATGTAAGCCTCCATACCGGCCAAAATAACATCGGAGACCTCCCTGGCGCAGTCAGATGGGTCGTCGGATCGAAAAACAAACGTCCAACCAAGGGAAAGTTCGAAAATATTCCATGAGATCTTCCCATTTAGCAGATTTGTAGTGCCAAATCTTGCGCGGTTTGGGCGCCTCTCTGTCACTGATTGGTAGAATACTCGATGTCGAAAGTAGTTTATGGTCGGAAGAACCTAACGGCGGATTTACGCTGACCGTGTAAATCTCCGGATTGGTGGTTAAAAACAGATCAAGAAGACTGGCGAACTCTCCGTCTCGATCAGGAATCCGTGTTGGTTCATCAATAAGCTGAGTCAAGCCACAACTGATTGAAAATGATTCGGCTTCACGACCTTGTTCGTCGATAGTATTTGAATATTTAAGCCAGTTGATGTTGTGGACATTAAAGTCGCCCAGGATGGCAATTTCGGCATTTGGATAGTTAATTTGTAAATGATGGTGTCTGCAAGAGAAGCGAAAAGTGTTCTAAAGTTTGTATCACTTGGTGGTCGATAGAGGATACAGACGAACCTTGTGGTTGGTTGAGTCGCTATTTTTAACCACATAACATCAAAGTTTGGGGGCTCCAGAGCCTCTTCTCGTTGGCAAGAGAGGTCGCTTCTGACATAAAGACAGATTCCAAAGTTACGCCTAAATCGGGAATAGAAATCGTACCCAGGATAAAGATAGTTTACTGTGCTGGTCGATGAATTGACCTTAGTTTCACAGAGAGCGAGTACATGAGGTTTATTTGATTGCAGGTGTTGGTGCACTGAATTTATGTTCGAATTTAAACCTCGTATGTTGCAAAAATCCATTTTGAAATTCTGTTCTCTGCATGTCGACACTTCAGAGACACTTTAAATGTGAACAGCATATGGAGATGCTGCTTTGTCTTCGGCACAAGTTTTTAGATGGTACAAGGCTTTCAAAGAGGGCCGCCAAAACGTTGAAGATGAAAATCGCTCCGGAAGGTCGTCCACATCGAAAACCGATGAAAGCGTGTCGAAGGTGCAATCTGTGTTAACACAAGATAGACGGTTAACGGTCAAGATGATCGCACATGAGGTAAGCATAAGTTAGGATACTGATCATCAAATTGTGACAGAGTAGCTAGGCATGAGAAAAATTTGTGCAAAGCTGGTACCCAAGATTTTAGCAGTAAAGAACGTTCCAGTACTCCCACACCCCCCCTACAGTCCAGATAATGTGCTTATTTTCTTTTTCCAACGCTTCTAAAGCTACACTATGACCACAGTAAACACACTATACAGTAGCGAAACTCAAGGATAATCGCATAGGAAAAGCAAGTTCGTTTTCGGAAGGTCACGTGGCAATCCGCCATGTTAAAAGTGGACCAGCGCGAGATTTGAAATACAAATAAAGTTGTGCAAAGTTTTATCATTCAAAATCATAGATATAGAAATGTTTGAAAATTTTTGATTTGTTATTTAATATAGCATGAGTAATATAAAAGTTAATGCAGCAAGAGTAATATAAAAAAAAACAAAAAGATTGGAGCACTTTGTTAGAAAAGAAATGAATACAGGTGAAAAACTTGATAGGAAGGTATTTGATGGAATTCTTCATATTCAACTTCAGTTTTTAATAACCTTATCCAAAAATTCAAAAGTCTATCAAAGTTAAAGGTCACTCTTTGAGGTTAAAGTTTTATTTACATCATTTTTCAAGTAAATTTGTGATTAAAGATGTTTTTTAAGGACTAAATTAATTTAATTTTAATTGTCATTACTAAGATGTCAACATCTTCTAAAATAAGAGCATTTTTTTCTAAGCAGTGTTGTGTTGTTTGGTGTGCGTTAATTAAAAAACACTGTATCTACTTTTTTGGTACTTATTTTTTCTTAAACTACAAAATTATATTGTGTAATTTCGAGAAAGGTTAATATAATATTATTAATGAATTATGAACGTATATGTATAGACCTCTATTTTCTATGTGAATGATTCTTAGAGGTTCTATACCTTTTTGTGTTCTGTTATCTGTATTGCTTTTTGATAATGTAATTAACGCTTGCTTTTATTTACAATGAATTAATATTTAGATCAAAGAGTCAATACAGTAATTTCCTAATTATAGTTACATACAATACTTAGTTATAACCAAGCTGACTTGTCAATTACCACTATATTGGGAATGTGGAATCTTTGGCACAATGACACTACTCAGTATATATCACCACTACACCAAACACTTTATTTTTGCACTCGACGCGCGTTTCGCTAACCATATTAGTTTCATTAGGAGACATGATTGACTCATATATACTGAGTATTGTCAATTACAATTTAAAAGGAAAATAACTATATTTAATTTATAGTATAGATATACAAGAATAGAACTAAGTTCTTATAGGAGGAATATTAATAACAGGTAACTAAATCTTCAAAATTTTAATAGTAATCATAATTACCATCAAAATGGACTTCGATTAGGTGTACTGTCCATTTAACAAACTTATTTTCAGAATATTTTACCCTCTGGCACACATCGTCTGACAAAATCATATTACAAAAATTTCTTTGGAATCACATTAAAATTTTTCTTATTTTAATTGCATATTTGATTCTCAATAATCCATTTATATCAGTTATTTCAATAATCCCATTCCCCAGTGGTTTTGTGATCTCAACACGACACTTAATATTTAAACTTTCAAACCCAGCTTATAAGAAAATAAAATATACTGTCTAAAAATTGAAAATAATAAATATGTTGTTATAGGTTCTGTATTCTTTACAATATATTCACAGAAACTTTTGATTGGCATGAAAAAGGAGCAATTGTAATTTATAGAGAAAAATAGAAAAAAAAGTAACTTTCAGAGTATTAATTGTACTTGCAATTAAACAGTGTTAAATTTATCAGGTTTATTATTAGAAAAGCTGTGTCAAACAATTAATTCAGATGAAGTTATTGAAACTAGAAGCCTCTTAAGAATACACCTTTTAGAAAAAAATAATATGTTTTATTTATAATTTATCAAATATAAATAGTTTTAAATAACTGAATACTAGTTTACACAAAAATAAATCTTTCTAAAAACCAGAATTTGGAGGATTATTTATTAATCATAAAAAAATTACACAGGCACACAAAAAAAGTTTTTCACTACCGAACAGATCGCTATAACCCATATGTATTTTTGGGCGCTAAAACCGAATCCGAGGCCAGAATTGAGCAATCACGTCAGGATTTTTAAATAACCAGCCGAACTAAGTTTAGAAATAAATTTCAAGCTTTAATGACCAAATCACTCTACCAATACGAACGTTTTATTAAATCAATCAAGGTTCCCTGGAAGGCCGTCTCTTGAGCAAATACGCCTAAACAAAATGTATATTAGTAATGATAATATTGTTTCATGCATATGTATTTTTTCAAAAATGCATTTAAGATAGTGAAAAGTTGTCTTGTGAAAGCAAGCAATAAAGATTTATTAAAATAATCAACAACTCCAACAATTTTAATCGCATACCATGATTTCTATGAAATCATTGTTTCAACTAAAAACAGAGGAACTGCAAAAAAAATCATTAATGCAGCAACTTAAACTTTGACGGATAATACTGTTGATGATTACATGTGATGTAAATAAAGCATAATTAAATTTAGTTATAATTTAGAATAATAGTCTTAGCGCGCCCTGATTGAGTTAGAAATTTCTTATTTGCAAATTTTAGAGCATAAAAAAAGTGTGACTCGAGCAAATAATTATATGGAATATTGCAATTCTCAACGGCACAACAATAACCTCCTTTCCCCATGATTATATAAATTGTTTCTCAACCTTTTCAATTCTCTTCACTTACAAAAACGTTTTTAATTCTCTTTTTCTACAAACTCTCTTTTCCTTCTGTCTTTATATTCATATATAAACTGCAGTCACATCAAGAAACGATGGACAATACATTTCCAAAGACACATTCCGAGATCGGATGTAAACACTGAGCGGCCATTTTTGAAAAAGGACCCGTCGACGCACGCGCTGTCAAAATCTCGTCACCAAATTGGAGCTCAGTTTCGCTACTGTAGTATGTTTACTGTGCTATGACCTTAATTACAAACCTTACAAACTACCAAGAATAAGTAAATTTATTCATGTTTGGCAACACATATCTGCTGCGTTGACAAAACTAGAATCGATGCACTACCCACTACACCAAATACTTTATTTTTGCACTCGACGAGCGTTTCGCTAACCATGTTAGCTTCATCAGGAGCGATGATTGATTTGATTGTGTCAAAGATTCCACATTCCCAACTTAGTAGAATCGATGACTCTCTATTGCTCTCTGTCACGTCCACCATATTGGTAGCGGCTTCTCGAGAAGTTCCGAGTTTTCCCGAACATTTGGAAAGTCTGCCCAAAAGTGAATAAATGCTGCACCTCGTTCAATTACAGCCCGTCTCAGTCGAGTTGATCCTTCTACTGCTATCGGATCTATCGTGAATGTGTATGTTGTAATTTACGTGTTAACTGAAATTCGAGGTATTAAGTATTCACAGCAGTAAATTTATACAGAATCATGGATAAATTTTTAAGTGAGCGTAAGCGAGCAGTGGACGATAGTGAAGTATCACCAAGTGCACAGACGAGCGTAGTTCCGAAAATAAAATCAAGAAAATATTCTCAAGAATACTTAAATTTAGGGTTTACCAGTACTGGGGTAAATGAAGAAGAAAGGCCCCTGTGTGTTATTTGCTTAAAAATCTTGGCAGCAGACCGCATGAAACCAAATAAACTTAAACGACATTTGGAAACGCTTCATAGTGAGTACTTTAACAAACCCCATTAAAATTAAAATCATATGTAAAGCAGAAATCATTTTTTAAAAAAATTTTGTCTGTGAATGAAAAAGCTTTACTTGCCTCTTACAAAGTTTCATATAAAATAGCCACATGTAAAAAGCCTCACACCATTGATGAAGAGCTTGTTTTGCCAGCAGCAATTGAAATTGCAGAAACTATGTTTGGAGATAATTTTGCCAAACAATTGCTATCCATACCTACATCAAATGATACTGTTGCCCGTAGGATTGGTGATATAGCTGAAGATGTACAGCATCAGCGTTTCGGGAAGTTGCGTGACAAATTGTTTTCAATTCAGTTTGATGAGGCAACAGATAGCAATAAAGATGCTCATTTCATTGCCTATGTTCGATTTTGTGATGGTATGTCAGCAGTAGAAGAACTATTTTTCTGCAAACCAATAGAACTCAAAGCAACATCACTCGTATTATTTGCTATCTCAAATGATTTTATAAACGAGGCAAATACGGAGTGGAAAAATTGCGTCGGAATATGTACCGATGGTATTCGTTTAATGTCTGGAAGATTTCAAAGTGTACAAACACTTGTGAAACAAAAATCTCCACTGTGTGTGTGGACACATTGTATGATCCACAGAGAAGCTCTGGCTTCCAAAGAAATGAGTCCTGCTCTGAATATTGTGCTCACTACAGTGGTAACCGTAGTAAATTATATCAAAATAAGATCCCTAAAATCTAGAATTTTTTCTGCACTTTATAAAGACATGGGTGCGTGGGTGCCGAACATTCAGCGTTACTATTTTATTGCGAGGCAAGATGGTTATCACGTGGGAAATATTTGCAACGTGTTTATGATTCAAGAAATGAAATCGGCATTTTTCTAGAAGAGGAAAACCGACCGGAAGCCGAGAAGTTTCGAGATAGTTTATTTGTGATGAAATTGAGCTACTTGGTCGATATATTCGAGAAACCAAATACCTTAAATCTTCTACTACAAGGAACAAATACACATATATTCGATACAAGTGATAAAATTAATGCTTTTTGTAGAAAATTGGAATTGCGGAGCAAAAATGTAAAGCAAAAAAACATAGAAATGTTTGCAAATGTGGGTGAATGTGTTAAAACATACAAGGCTGAAGAACATGTGAAAGTTGTTTTAGTAACCATTGAAAATCATCTAGCCATGTTGATAAAGAATTTTAAAAAAGTATTTTCTTACTGACGACAACCTGGTAGCAAGTTACGAGTAGGTTAGGGATCCATTTCAAAATACTCCCGAAGGGCTCTCATCTTCCGAAGAAGAAATCTTCATAGACTTCACGGCAAGTGGCGAAATCAAAAGATAATTTAATAATAAATCACTATTTGAATTTTGGACAGGGGTGAATGATGAGTTTTCTGCAATGAAAACAAGAGCATTTCGTATACTTTTACCATTTTCAACATCCTACCTTTGCGAAACCGGATTTTCTGCGGTGGCTGCATTGAAAACAAAATATAGATCTGAACTAAATATAGAAAAATAACTCAGAGTGTCTATTTCTAATATTAAACCATCCTTCGAAAATCTTTGCTCTGCAAAACAGGCCCAAGGGAGTCACTAATAATTATTAAACTTGTTTTTAATTTAGTACTGATATGTTAATTATTAGGTAAATACATTGTGCAGTACTAATACAGGTTAAGAAACGCTGGCTTAAGCGGAAGTTGAAAGGTTACCATTAAGGAAAAATAAACAACATCCAAAGAGTCACGACGCAGGTTCTAAAGAGCTTAACGGAACAAGACTTCCAGAATTGTTACCCGAAGTAGCAAAATTGCTGGAGGCGCTGTGTGCATTCCCAACTAGCATACTTTGAAGGGGACAATGTTAAATTGTAGATACATTCAATAAAAAACTTAAAAATAAATCATTCTCATTACTTCGGAGACATACCACGTATGTATAGTAAAAAAAAGTTTAACAATTTATGTATAACTTGCTGCCAAGAGCTAAAATGTTTCAGTACTTACCCTTTCAGTGCTCCATTAACTTTAGGCAAAACGTTTAAAGTTTTCTCAAGCTCAATACTTTTATCTGTCTCGGTATATTTTATGATACCTGTTTCTGTAAATTCTTTTTTCATTAAAGTAATTTCTTTAGGAACATAAAGCCGATACCTAAAAAACATATTGCTAAGTATGCTTTTCTTTATTTATTTATTTATCTATTTATACATTCAATTCCAACAGGCCAGGGCCTAATTACAGGAATAACGTTTATACTAATGAGCTACATATAAAAGAAGAACATGATACACCTAAAATAAAATTAAAATGTTTGAACAATCTCCAAAACAAAAAAAAAATAAAAATAGTAATAATAAGAAACTACAAATTTGAGCAACCTCTAAACACTGAGCAGAGAACCAATAAGTACCGACAGTCTACTGCAATGGAAATCACCGGAGTTTCCAATGACATTGCCGTTCTTGCACATTATATAAATAGGGCTGTGGAATAATATATTTGACCCGAGCCGAGGCTAAAAATAGGTGAGCGCCTTGCCCCAAGGCGTGGTACATGGAAAGATATATTGCTTAATAGAAAAGGACAATCAACATAGTGATTTAACAGCTTATATAAGAATTTGATGGAGTGAATATCCCTTCTCTTTGCAAGAGGCAAGCCTCGACAAGATTAGTCCGTGATCAACACCGCGGTCCGAATAGACACCATCCCTCTTGAAAATAAGATATTTAATGAAGCGCCTCTGTATCGATTCGATTGAGTTGTTATGGCAATTGTATATTGGATACCAAACAATAGAAGCATAGTCAAACTTAGACCTAAGGAAGGAATAATAGAGAAGCATTGCAGATATGTTAGTAAAGTCTCTAATTTCTAATCAGGAAACCCAGCATCCTTGATGCACCAGCAACCATTTGTTCAATATGGTCAGCAAAAGAGAATTTCTCGTCAAAGATGATACCCAAATCTCTAACTGAACGAAGATTCTGTAGAACAGTATCACCTACGGAATAATTGAAAAATATAGGGTTGTTACGATAGGAATATCGGACGACATTGCATTTGGAAACGTTTAACGTGAGCCTGTTCTTTCTGACAGACCAAAACATTTACAATAAAAAAATATTTAACAAACACTAAAAAGTATACGTATGCGCCTTTTCTTCCATTCTTAAAAGGAAATATTGTATTTCTTCACCTTGCAATGTCTCTAGATCACAAAAAACACTGTCACTTATTTCCGTCAGTCTGTCGGTCAATACCATTACTCTCTTGAGCACCATACCCTAGCAATCATTAATCTTCATGGGCTAACGTCAAACTTATATTACACCATCTGCAATCATACCGCAACTATTTAAAAAAGAAAATGCTTACCTAAATACTAGACCCTCATAAAATACTTCCAAATAATCCTTTGTCGCATGACACGTAATATTGTGCGTTTCTTGAAGCATTTTTGACAATTCAAGATAAAATGATGTTTTTATATGTCTTACTCCTTCTAAACTGTTTGGCCACTTTGAACTGTGTTCTATAAAACATACAGGGTGTAAAAACAAAAAAATACTGTCTATATAATATAATAATAGTTAACGTTACATTACATTTTTTTTTTTCTTTATGGGTCTAGCACAGATGCTGCGGGGGAAGTCCCTAAAGCGCTACAGCAGCGACACGTGTGTGGAAAAAGCGGTTCACGTTGTTCTTGAATCGCTATAAATTGTACTCGGTGGGAAACACAGTCCTGGGCAAATTATTCCAAAGGGATGATGTTCTCCATATAAAAGACTGCCTGAAAAGCGTTTGTATGAAGAGTAACAAGCTGAACCTCATAGGGATGTGAAGTATTAGCGCGACGTGTATTTCTAACATGCACCACTCTGGGAGGAATTAAGCAGGCTACATCCTTCGAGCACTTTCCATGAAAATACTTGTAGAATAGGCTCAAGTCGCCAACCGTTCTTCGATGTTCCAGCGGATCAAGGCCGCCGGTCAGTTCCGGGTCTCCAATCAGACCCAGACAGATTTAATAGTAACATATCAGACATATTAGACAGATTTAATAGTAACATATCAGGCATATTCTAATGCAAAAAATGGTTATTACAAAACTTCCGCATATTTACAATAAAACATGATTACACATCTGGTAGTAGTAGTTATTCTATAGTTGCAGCAATTATCACTCTGGTATCACACACTACTAAGGTATTTTTCTGGATCCTAAATGAAAGACTCAAAAAACTTTTCTGGTGCCGCAAATATCTACAGACCAAAACAGGCTTCATTCCAGGAAGAGGGACTAGAGAACAAATTCTCAACATACGCCAGATCACAGAAAAAGTCACCAAATAACAACGTATATCAATTTTATAGACTACTTGCTTTTGACTGCATACCATGGAACAAACTCTAGTCGATTCTAATCAGCGTGGGAACACCTATACATCTTGTAAACCCTATCCGATCCCTGTGTGAGAACACAAATGGCAGAATTAAACTGAATAACTCTTTTTCCGATCCCTTTAACGTAGAAGCCGGCGTCGGACAGGGCTGTATTCTGTCACCCTTACTTTTTAACATATATAGTGGGGGTGTGACAATCGGTGGAAAAAAGCTAGCTAACCTTAAATATGTGGATGATACTGTTATACTAGCCTTGAAATCACTAGCAAAAACTAGTGATTGACAACACAAGTCTGCAAAAAAAAAAAATTGAGAGCTGTTTTGGTTTTTTTGCGTAATTCTTCTGTTTTTGGGTGTACTGAATCCGAAAATGACTTTCATTTTGTCATAGAACGTCACGTTTTCTGACAATGTAGGTATCTATGTTAAACAAGTTATCATCTTAAAATAAAAGATAAAAGACTAAAAAAATTTTTTTAAATTTATAATTGCGTAACAAAACTTATTTTTTTATCTAAAATACATTCGTTAGTAAGCACTAAACACATTTCTTTTTCCCAGTGAGACTCCTTTTGGTACATTTTCGCTTGTAGGAAGCATCTGGAAGGTCTCTCTGAAGCGTCCAACAGTAGTCTGCCATCATTGAGACGCCCATCTTCCCTGGTATCTTTTTTCCATCTCCTTAATATCTTGGTGAAATCGTTCACCTTGCTCTTCACTCAGATCTCCTAAATTTTCTGGAAAACAGTCGAGGTGGGAATGAAGAAAATGTACTTTTAAACTCATTAGGCAACCTAAAGCTTGAAATGCTTTTAAACATTCTTTTGACGATTTGTTTGTAGTTAGGGTCTTTGTTATTGCCTAAAAATTTCTCTATGACCTCTTTAAAGGCAATCCATCCTTCTCTTTGAGGATCCGTCATGGTTGTGATGAATTGTGGATCAGCCATAAACCGTCTAATATCTGGTCCAACGAAAACACCTTCCTTCAACTTTGCCTCCGAGAGGCCTGGAAACTTTGATATTAAGTATTTGAAGCAATTTCCATCTCTTGGAAGTGACTTTACAAATTGCTTCATCAATCCCAGCTTTATGTGAAGCGGTGGTAGAAGAACTTTATGAGGAGGCACCAAAGTTTCATGTAGGACGTTCTTTTCGTCAACTTTAAGCTCCCTCGGAGGCCAACACTTTTTGGTCCAGTGATTTGCTCGGTCTCTACTACTATCCCATAGACACAAAAAAAAGCAAGGGAGTTTGGTAAACCCAGATTGTTGTCCGAGCAACATGCCCAAGATTTTTAAATCACCGCACACTTGCCAACCGTGGTCTTTATATTTTAATTTGCAAAGAACCAATTCCAAGTTCTTGTAGGTTTCCTTGAGGTGTACGGAATGACCGAGAGGAATGGAAGCATAGAAACCGCCATTGTGAAGCAGAACTGCTTTAAGGCTTCTTTTTGAAGAATCTATGAAAATACGCCACTGTGCTGGGTCGTATGAGATCTTAAATGTATCCATCAAACCTTCAATATTGGTACAATAAACCAACTCGTCCTCTTGGGCAAAGTAGGAAGTGAACTGCTTCTCACGATATCTAAACCAGGAGGAAGACACTCCCGGCAAAAGTAAGTTCCTGCTTTTGAGCCTTGATCCAAGCAACTCAGCAGCGTTTTTGGGAAGATTCAAGTCTCTTACCAAATCATTTAGCTCGCCCTGGGAAAACAATTTCGGACTGCTGTCATCTTCAAATTGAAAACTTGACTTGTCATCGGGTTCAGGTACAGCACCATCTTCGTCAGAACTTGGAATCTCTTCCAAGGTAGCAGGGGCCTTGGGCACTGGTATTTCGGTCCCATGAGGGATGGGACGAATAGCTGATTGCAGATTGGGGTATGAAATGGACTGCTTCCATTTTGAATTATACCCTTTCACATTACACGAACAAAAGTAACAATCATCACTATGGTTCTTTTGCTCGCGCCATACCGTAGGAATCGCATATCGGAAAGCTTTTTTCTTGCCCTTAAACCAATTTCGAAGGTCTTCGACACATCGTTTGCAGACTTTCTGAGGTGTCCAAACAAAAGTTTTAAGCCAAAATACGTGAAGTATACTTTTTTACAAAGTCCGTAATATTAAGTTGTTGCTTTAATACCATATATTCGCCACAAATATAACAGAAACTGTCAGACGAATTCACACACTTCCGCACAGATGACATTGCACTATATTGAACCAAGATCTATAAAACAATGACGAGTTAACACGTAATTGTACCGCGCCACTTTCTACACTATCGGAGCGCGCACGTTCTGGTTACAACGTTTATGTTTATTAATTTAGCTCACACAGGGCGTTCTTTATTTAGAAAGTAATGATAGTTATGGCCTGTATACATTTAAAAACAGTAATCAAAATAAAATTGTACCTATTTATTTATGACTGCCAGTTAGCCCAGAAAAACCCTTTTTTATAATAAAATTTTGCGTTTTGCAAAATAACCTGACGTTCTGGAATTTTTTGAGTATTTTTTTTAGTTTTCAGAACACCTAAATACATAGAAATCAGTTGAAAACATCCAGACAGCATTTTTGTTGCAGACCTGTGCAATTAATAGAGCGAATACCAAAGTAACGATTGTTAGTCGTAATGAAGATCTGTCACACACAAATGAAATGGCTGGTTTCACTGTTGTAGACCATTTCAACTATTTAGGGTCCCTCATAATTAATAATGGTGGCTGTGAAGCGGAATTAAGAAGACGTTTGGCTATGGCTAGGAACTTGACGATCAAACTTACTAAGACCTGAACAGATCCAGCTATCACAAAAAAAACACAAAGTTAAGATTGCTATCCAGCTTTATATTCTCCATAGCAACTTACGCATTGAAAACATGGACCATTAAACCAGCTGACAAAAGACGAATCGATGCACTGAAGAATCCTCAGAGCATCATATACCAAACACCGCCGTACTAATGTATCTTTTCTTGTAGAACTTAATATAAATGACTGACTTTCAAATAGAATTAATAGACACTACCTGAAATATTTTGGTCACATTATGAGGAAAATGGACACCATGGAAAAGCTTGTAGTAATGGGGAGGGTAGAAGATCAAGGGGATGGTGTCCAACAAGATGGTGCGACCAAGTAAGATCTCTTCTTGGTATGGGTATGCACGAATCAAGTCAGGTCGCGCAGAATCGAGATGACTGGAGAATAACTGTTGATGCAGCAATTGCATAGTATCACCGATCTCTTATTGGGGCGAAAGGATTGAGAGACAGAGAGAGAGTAGTAGTTCTGGGGAGGCTCAGCGCCTAGCAAACAAACCAGAGAGATCCTTGTTGTCAACCACTAGGATCATTGTGAAACTTTCCAGACCTAACCATAAAAGTCAGGATGTCATCCAACACCAGGGTGCCGTCCCTTCGGAGCACCATCTTTCTGAAGACCTCATATCTAAGTTCTTCTAGCGTCTTGCAGACATCTGTAGACTTCCAGGTAGTTCAGTTGATGTGTATTCACAGCTTCTAATTTTTTTCTTTAAAAAATTATATATTCTACGGCTTAAATAGCTTAGAGTTTTCCTACTTCATAAACTTGAAAATAGGTAGTGAATTTGTCGTTTAATTTTCCGTTTACGCGTTCTAACGTGAACTTTTCAAAATTTTTTAAACAGTATGCTAAACCTCTGAACTGAGGATCTAATCTAACGTTTCTCATATTAATTTTCCCAATTTTGATACTCTATTCGATAATATGAATGAAATTTACCCTACCTAACTGTAAGACCAACTCTACTGGCTGAACATACTTCGGGATCATTCCAATTTTTTTATCAGAAAATATAACATTTTTTCCTTTAACTTTGGTTACATTAGGGGCTGGTTTAACCCCAGCTGCTATTGGTGGGAACACATCACTGTAACTGAAAAAATAAATTCCTTGAATTTATCAAAAAGCTTGTGTTGTGAAGAAATTATTGGGCATCTCCAAAAAATAATAATACCAAAAACCATACTAAACAAAAACAGACATTAGCTCTTTTACTCTTGTAAAACTCTTAAGGTGTTACATACACCTCGAATTTTCAAAAATTTCATTTTTTTTACGGATTTTTATTCTCTATACTTCTAACAATTATTAATAAAAAAAATTAAGACAATCCCATTCCATTACAAAGTTATAGCATTAAATATGACCTGGCGTCCGCTACCTGTCTCAATGCTCTATCTGTAATATTACTCAGTCAATTTTTAATATTTTTTAACTTTTTTATTTAATTTTAATAATTACTTTTTCTACAAAATGTCCAGAGGTTTTTGAATCTTTCTAATAAACAATTTTTTATAAATAATTAAACATAAATTTTTTGGTCGAAAATTGCATTTAAAACACTGTAAATTTTTTATTTTTGAAAAAAAAAACCTTCGACAATTTTTAACTACTACATAACACGCAGGCTGAAAAGTTTTTGGTCTCACACATAGATGTCGCCCTTTTCAAAAAAATCCATATGATTGTAGTAACTACCAACCTTCAAACGGTACATGTCAAAATTTCATGACATTTTGACGATTAGTTTACAAGTTACAATGGTTTTGGTGACGATACTTTCCAAATAATGGAAAAAATCATATTTCGTGTGTTAATTAAACAATGTTTTTTGATGGGAAAAAATACCGTTCATTCATCAATGGCTTTATAAGTGTTATGGGGACTTTGTTCCTGGAAAATCACTCATCATTTAATGGTAAGCTGAATTTAAACGCGGTCGTACAGACACAAATGATGCTGAACGCTCTGGACGCCCAAATAGGGTGGTTACACAGAAAAACATAAAAAAATCCACAAAATTGTTTTGAATGACCGTAAAGTGAAATTGCGGGAAATTACCGCCACCTTAATGATATCAAAAAAACGAGTTGGTCATATTTTGCATAAACATTTGGGCATGAAAAAGCTCTGTTTGAAATGGGTACGGCGTTTGTTTACAGTGGACCAAAAACAATAACAAGTTGATGATTCTGAGCGCCGTTTGGACCTGTTTAAGCAATAAAAAGGATTTTTTCGTGCGATAAGTGACAATGGATGAAACATGGATCCACCACTACATACCAGAATCAAATTGGCAGTCAGCTGAGTGCCAGTGAAAGCCGCACGAAGCGACCAAAGACACAACGGCTGGGAAGGTTTTGGTCTCTGTATTTTGGGATGCATATGGAATAATTTTCATTGACTATGTTGAGCAGGGGAAAATTATCAATAGCGAATATTATATAAAGTTATTGGTGCGTTTGAAGGTAGAAGAAAGAAACGGCCCCAAATGAACAAGAAAAATGTGCTCTTTCATTAAGACAATGCACAGTGTCACAAGTCAATGGTTACAATGGCAAAATTGCATAAATTTAAGTTCAAATTTCTTCCTCATCCACCGTATTCTCCAGATTTGGCCCCCAGCGACTATTATCTATTCGCAGACCTCAAAAAAATGCTTGCGGGAAAGAGATTTGGCGCCAATGAAGAAGATATCGCCGAAACTGAGGCCTATTTTAAAGGCAAAGGCAAATCCTTCTACAAGAAAGGTATAGAAATGTTAAAAAAAAAGCGTTGGAGGAGACTATATTGAAGAATAAAGTCGAAAAAATGTGTTTTAAGTAGCTAGACCAAAAACTTTTCAGCCTACGTGTTACATTATTTTACAAGATTAATTCTTATTTTTGCAGATTGGATTATTTTTTGTGAAGTTATCCTGCAGACAAAGAAGCGCCATAGTTTTCATCAATAGTCCATTTAAAACATATTAAAAAAAATTTCCTCTAATATAATCGCCATTCTTTTGTGTTATTCACTTTTACACCTTTAAAATATTTTTTTAAATATACATATTTTTGCAGCACGCAGGTATATGTACCCCTTAAGGGGGAGTTTTGTGGTCTTGGGATTGTAGAATAAATGTAAAAAAATTGACATCCCAAAATTTTTAAAATTTCATAGAGAAAACATTTTGAAATTTCAAACGCGTTGTTCTGTAAACTACGGTTTTTTTAAATCAGCCGGCAGCATAACTCCAACAATTTACATCCGATTAACTTGAGCTATTAAATATAGCTTCTTAATAAGATTCTCTAGGGAAGTACACACGATTATTAAGGGAATAAAGGCCGATATTTAGGACAAAAATGAACATTTTTTTTTTCAAACTTCCACAATTTTTGGAAAATTGATATTTTTCAATAATCGTGTGTACTTCTCTAGCAAAACTAATGTAAATAATAAAAAAAATTGTTTGTTTGCTCTAAATGTCTCTGTTCTGCGTATTAGTACAGCCGCCATTTTGTCCAATACCATAAAATAAAAAATTATTTTGTACGTTTTAATATGCATATATTAAAACCTCTTGTATGGTAAAGTGTAAAAAAAATTCCCACAAAGAATCTATTTTTCTTCCCTGTTAGGTAGACGTAACCTTAAATAAATAGACTATAACAAATCTTAAACCTTACCACTCACCAAACTCTTAATACTTACCTAAAAGCATCTGAAATACCCTGTATGCCAGTGATATTCAATGACATTTGGAAACTCCGTATTTTTTGACCCAATTCATCTGCCAGAGTAATAACTTTTAAAGAACCTTCTTCGTTTGTCCCAACAGGATAAGGACTAACAACTTTCTTATTAAGTAAAAACTCTTCAAATTCATCATAATGCAATTTAAAGTTCAGCTTCAGTTTTTCTGTTAATAGAAATTTTATAATTCTCTTGATAATGCCTCTTTTCCCTCTGATGGTGCTTGTTTTAAAGTAGACTGCAACATTAGTACTACCATCTCGAAACCTACAAAATTATATGGTACTTTTTTTTTTGGATGGTTGTAACTTCTACTTGATGGAAATTCATTATAAATATATAATAAAAGACTGTTTTTTAGTCAATTTCCATTGGTTTATTTAAATTGCGATGACGCGTTTTGCTGTCGATGCAGCTTCTTCAAATCTACATTTTACACTGTCAAGTTAGGTTTAATGTTCAGAATTTTATATAATTACTTAATTATAATATTACATCTAATTAAATTCCATTGATATTGGAAAACCCACACAGATTTGGAATTAGGAGAATAAATTCAATAATGGTGAATTGTTTAAATCTACCTGGTCGTTGAGTATTGTACCTGTAGTCCTTAATTGATTTATTTGCATTGTCTCTACAAGGTTTGGTTTTAAACCTTCTTGTTGGGTGTGTAAAATTTTGAAATTCTTGTTAAATGTGAATAAATAAGAATCATATCTACTTTTTCAGCTTGGGAAACCACTTCAACAAGAAGCTATTAACATACTGTTTACTTAGTTTAATTCTATTGAATTGGATAGGTGTACAAACAAGAGCTATCATATTAAAGTATGACCGTCACCTACTAGATAAATTGTTTGATTGGATTGGCACACAATCCATAACAACCACGATGACCAAAAAATAATATTCTAGAGGCTTTTTGCCGCATAACTTTTTTGCAAACAAAAAAATTATAAAAAAACAGTCTAAGGAAAAAATGTGGAGAAAAATTACGGCTTTCCAATGCTGTTTTACAAAAGGTATGTCAAAAAAAAATTGTTTGGCATCGCGGCGCTCAGTATCATTTTCACTATCAAATATGTCAGTATACTCTTTGACATGCACTGTACCACTCTACATTTAAAAAAAAAAAAAATAAATATCCAACAATTTTTCATCAATTGGGGCCAGGTGTCTAAAAATGATCACCCTGTACACAGCAGAGTAGCTGCCATGGCAAATCAGGGAAATTTGGAAACCTTTGCCCCAAGAATATGAGGAAAATCCTGTCGAAAATATGCCTCGAAGATGCCAGGCAATCATCAATATTGATGGAGACTGGACGAACCACAGAATCATTAGCATTTTAATGGCAATCCTCTACTGTCAAGTGATGCAAAAACTTTTAAATAAATACATTTTTTAATGTACAATGCTAGACATGTTCTTACTTCACTGACTGTACATACCTTCTATCACTTGATAAATGTCCCCAAAACTTCCTAAATTCATCAGCCCTAATATGATCACTAAGAGGAGGCCCCAATTCCAGAAAATTAAATGCTGTTTCAGGATTTAAATTTATACCAAATATAACCTTCTTAATAGTTGATTCATCATTTTCTGCATAATTTACTTCAATATGAGGAAATATGTTGGATATTCTTTTGTTCAAACCTTTCTGAAGTAAATCTGAGAGGTGGGTAATGTAGAGAAAAGATTCATATCCTATACTTTTGGATTTTTCTATGTCAGAAGAAACAAAATGGTTTTCTAAGGGAAGTGATTCCGTTACACTAAAAAAAATCAAGCAAATATAAATAACAAACATTTATTTGTTATTTAGCGATAGTTACCAATATACTTACTCTAATAAGACATCATACTGCAAACAAAATGGTAACTTAGTCAAAAATAATGAATGAAATGAGTCTACCCTGCTCTCATCCAAATGTTTAATAGCCATTTGACATTCCAATCTCACTTTCTTAAAAACCTCGATATTCAAAAATGCTGCTAAATTGTAACATCCTGTTCTGTCAAGGAAAACTACATCAAAAGACTTGGTGAACAGTTCCAAAGTTTCCACCTTGGCATCTCCTAAACTTATAGGACTTTTCTGTAAATCTGTTAAAGAAATATAACTCCAAAAGTTACGTATAACTTGATACGAGCTCATAAATTTATTAATTTTCTTTTTGGATAGCAAATACGTAACAAAGTACATAACTAAGCTTTCTGTAAATGCTCCAAAACCATCTTGCAACTCTCTCTGTTTTAACCAAATACAAAGAAGTTTGATGCCTTCTTGTACATTTGTGTGTTCATTTAGTGTTGATTTAACAAAAATACTATTTTCTGTTAACGTCACATCATGTGCTAGTGCACTATTATACAAAACCGTTGGTGTATTTTTCAGCACTTCAATATCTTTAATTTTTGCCTCAAAAAGGTCTTGTTTTAAATTGTTTTGATTTGGTAAGAATCTTGAAGATTTAAAATATTCTTCAGTTGGCGTAACATAAATTTTAACACATATTTTTTCATCTTCTGTAGGTGTGAACATTTAATACAGGTAATAGGACATTATTTTCATGGTAAGTAATAAATTTTTTAATGCCAGGTATATTCTCACAAAAATGTAACACAAATAGTAAAATCTTTTCACTAAATAACGATTATTTAAAAAGTCTTTTAAATGAAAATATTCTTTAGGAATTTTAACATTTATTGATGTTTTCTAAATGAGGCCCAGGATAAGAATTGAGTTCATATAATCCAAAATATTCAAAAGATTCTGGTTTAACTAATTTTAAGATAATATCTTGGTCTGTTTTGAAGTTACAAGTATATTTTGTTGCCAAAATGTTTATGAATTTGTCTTTTTTAGTTAACTTTTTCGTTTTGGACACTGGTAATATTTCCGATAAAGTAATATTATCAAACTCTGGTAAATTATCTATTGCCCTTCTAAAACTATCTAGCCAAGAATTTAGTGCTTTCTTCCTCTTATTCTTTATAGAAATTTCTTTTGCCAGTTCGTCAATTTGCAACCTAAAGAGATTATTGTTGTATAAATTTTCAGTTTCTTTCAAATTATTTAATTCTTCAACTGTTGGTGGTTTATAGAGATCATTTTTCTTTTTGCCTTTTTTCAGATTTTCACTGGAAATGGGTTCATATTTTATTTTTTTAGAATTCTGAGGTAGTTGCTCTTTTTGCCGTTTATTTCCTTTATGAGTTCTGCCCAGACTTTCTTCCTCACCTTCTAAAGAATTAACAGTCCCATTTTCAGATAAATTATCGCTTTCATCTACGCTTTCCTACAATATATTACAATAAAAATGATTCTACAAAGGAAATAAATTAAACTCGTATTATACCTTATCCCAAGAGTCCATTTTTTTGTTAAATTACACCTAAAAATATACAAAATTGCAAAGTAAACACAAAATTTCACCGCACTTTTACATGCAGATTTAATGAGGTTAGGTAAATGTCAACAACACGTGTTTTCTTAGTTTCATTTTAATCCCTTTTGTGATCTAAGTTGGCAACAAGTAATTACTAATTGCTTGTTTCTTGTAAAATTTAAAAATAAAATATCTAAAAGTTTTAAAATATGAAATAAAAATATCATTCTAAACAATTTTTAAAAATTATAATTATAAAGAAAGTTTAAAATATCCATTATTTTTTTTATTAAAAGAAATGAAAATGCCTTAGTGACCGTTACACTTTTTATATACCCCGGGAACAATTCCACCAATCACACTGGCAATTTATGTACTTGTCATATTTAGTTGTCAAATGTCAAACGATCAAAAATTCGAAAATATTAAGACAACAAAATACCTTTTCTATAAAATTTATTTAAAAATATAAAGGCTTTAAAATGTTTATAAATAATGTAAGTAGAAAAGAAGAAATACGAACCATCGCGCTCCAGCATTTAAAAAAATTAGGTATAAAATACAGACCGAAAAAACCCAGACCGCCCCAACAGGTTAGAACCTATTTTAAATTTAACTAATGAATTTCCTTCAAATTGTTTAAAATTTAGGCAAAAAAATATGGGAAGAAGTTTTTCAAGGTGCCACTACAGAATCTAGAGACCGAAACTGTTACTTTAACCAATGGACAACAGCTTATTATACCAAAACGAATCCACGAAATGTGTTCATATATTTTACTGAAAGTGCAGACTGAAGGGATATTCAGAAAAGAAGGTTCAAAATCAAGACAAAATGAAATTAAGGTACAGTATGAATAATAAAATCATTTTGAAGATGGGATTTAGCAATTTTTTTTTCATTTCTAAGGGTTTATATAGTCATAATATTTAACATAATAGCTGAATACCAGTTCTAAAAATTTGTTCGACAACCACCTCATTTTTGCCTAATTTTCTTATTTTTACTTTTACTCTTGATTCTGTATATAATATACTTCATGCAGTACAAAGGTAGGGAAATTTTTGTATATTTGTAATTGGTCTAGTTTAAAGACAGTATTCACTTTAAACACCTTTGATTCACTGATAGACAAGTCTAACAGAACGTGTTGTATGGTAACCCTTTCTTTTTAGTTGTCAATAGATAGAGGATGTCCTCTTGGTGATGAACACCATGTCATAGATGTAGCAGTAGTACTGAAATGTTTTTTAAGAGAACTGCCAGAACCATTGATTCCACATGCCTACCATGAACTGTTTTTAAGATGTAGTATAGTTGAACAAAGGTTAAAATCGATTTTATTATCTTGTTTATTGTTACCTAGTGAACATATAAATGTTCTGTCATATTTGATGCAGGTCAGTTTACTTATTTTATTATTATTCCTATTTTTGTTATTTAATTTATTTTTTATTGTGTTTGTAATGATGGGATTATTTGGAGAAATTGTGTTTTGTTTTTAGTTTTTTTATGAAGTGGCAAGTTTTTTCAGCATGTAATAAGATGACTTTTAGTAACTTATCAATATTAGTAGGTCCAAATATTTTTCCTATAGATGACAAAATTGTGCCAAAATCATCATTGATGATAACAAAAAATATGTGATATAACAAAGGTAATAAATATTTTGTTTCTAATTGTTTGTGATTTTTTTTTTTAGAAATTTTAAAAAGGAATTCATCTTATTTTAGTTATTAATAGAAAATTCAAGAAGTATAGGAGTTATTCCGGATGACATCATTGACCAAATAGGACAATTATCAGATGCCGAGGTGGAAAGAAAGCGAAAAAATAAACGGAGAAGTGGTTCGTTAACAAACAAGTAAATATTATGTATTTTAAATATTTGTATAAAATGATGAAATTTTATTTAAATTTACTGAGCTACATTCAAATCTTTATTAATGACATATATGCATAACATTTTCACAGGTTACAATATGTAAGAGTTAAAATAAAAATATTAAATAAAGAAAAAAATAATCCACATAGGAAACACATAACATTACAGTTATTTAAAAAGATAATACAGTAGCACAAACATTAAACAATTAAACTTACTTATATTACGTGGGGTGAACAGCCCCTTGACTTTTGAAAAAAAAAAAACAATGTTTTTGTCAAAAATCGATTTTATTCTTCAAAATAGTTTCTGTCGAGAGCGATACCACAGTAAACAAAAAACATAAATCCATACACTGATTTATTTAAACTCATTCATGCTGGAGAATTACTACTTTTGCATGCCCAGATTGAGTTTTGAAAGTTTGGTTAACAAATTTTAGCAGATAATATAACTTAACGCTAGCAAACAAAAAAGTAAAAGTGGAATAACATAAACCAATACTTAACGATGATAAAACATCAACTGTTTTACAAATAAAATGTATCTCTAATATGAAAACACAACTATCATAATCTTTATATAATATATTGCATAATAGAAATAAAGAATTATGAATAAATTACCTTTTAGGATCTTTGGGAAATCTAAAAAAACTAACTTCTTTGGAGATATGACTTATATTTTTACAAGCAGTAACTGCACAACAAAAACTTCTTCTTGACATCTTTTTTATAATTATTTTTAAATGTAATGTCAAAAGAGTCATTTACTTATTGGAGAATTATTAATAATGAATTTTGGAGCATGTTATAAAAAGATTCTCCTTGTAATCCAGATTTGAACACAACCCGCGACCGCTCTGGCAGCCATGTTGTTGGTATGATAGGAGATACATACATGATAAAAAAAAAGATATAAAAATTTTCTTGACCATTGCTACTGTGTTTTAGGCTTACTGTGGCGATATACTAATTTCAGCCAGCTTCTATTATTTGAATATCTTTCATATAGTTACGATTTGTCAAACTTTCTAAAATAAGCTTCAGTTTCCAATTTGACTTCCTCATTTGAGCCAAATCTTTTTCCCAGGGGTGACCCTTTCAAATTTGGAAAGAGATCATAATCGCTGGCTACTAGATCTGGTGAATACGGCGTATGAGGAAGCAATTTACATTGTTCGCCCCTTCTCAAGATAGTCGATCAGTATTATTCCGTGCACATCCCAAAAAATACTTGCCAAAACCTTTCCAGCTGATGTTTGTGTCTTTAAACGGTTCGGTCGGCTTTCATGCGGTTCCAACCACTCGCTGTTTTTGATCAATTGCGAAAATGCGCGACAACCATCGGGCTTTTTAATATGCAAATCTTCAAGCCAAATATGCCTCATGCACTCTGTTGATATTTTCATGCTATCAGCCATCTCTCTCGTTTTCACTTTGCGGTCATTCAGAACAATATATTGATTTTTTTTGTGTTTTTTGAGTGACTGCCTCATTTGGACGTACGAAACGTGGTGCACCATCGGTGCTTGTACGACCACATTTAAGTTCACTAAACCACCAATATATAGTTGCTTTCGAATTAGCAGATGTTCCATAACACTTCTCAAGCCACTGTACTGTATTTTTTCCGTTAATAATCTGAAAATGGTAGATGCCTAGAACCCACCAGCATCGCCCGGTGTGATACCATCGCATCGGCTTAGGCTGCGTGAAGTTGCTTAACGTTTCGTCGCTGTGCCGATGTCCCAGACTGTGGGGACCAAATAGCACCTGGATACAAAAAATTCCGGAGGTAATAGCCTCCCGTTCGGATCTCCGGGTGGGGGCTGGTTCAGGTGCGTCGACATGCAGAGATCAGAATTTTAGAATGGATTTTTGCAACATACGAGGTTTAAACTCGAACATAAATTCAGTGCACCAACACCTGCAATCAAATAAAACTCATGTACTAGCTCTCTGTGAAACCAAAGTCAGTTCATTGACCAGCACAGTCAACTATCTTTATCCTGGGTACGACTTCTATTCCCGATTTAGGCGTAACTTTGGAATCTGTCTTTTTGTCAGAAGCGACCTCTCTTGCCAACGAGAAGAGGCTCTGGAGCCCCCAAACTTTGATGTTATGTGGTTAAAAATAACGACTCAACAAACCACAAGGTTCATCTGTATCCTCTATCGACCACCAAGTGAGATTAACTTTAGAACACTTTTCGCTTCTCTTGCAGACACCATCGATCGTTTACAAATTAACTATCCAAATGCCGAAATTGCCATCCTGGGTGACTTTAATGTCCACAACATCAACTGGCTTAAATATTCAAATACTACCGACGAGCAAGGTCGTGAAGCCGAATCATTTTCAATCAGTTGTAGCTTAACTCAGCTTATTGACGAACCAACACGGATCCCAGATCGAGACGGGCAGTTCGCCAGTCTTCTTGATCTGTTTTTAACCACCAATCCGGAGATTTACGTTAGGTTCTTCTGACCATAAACTACTTTCGACATCGAGTATCCTACCAATCAGTGACAGAGAGGCGCCTAAACCACGCAAGATTTGGCACTACAAATCCGCTAAATGGGAAGATCTCATGGAATATTTTCGAACTTTCCCTTGGTTAGACGTTTGTTTTCGATTCGACGACCCATCTGACTGCGCAAGGGAGGTTTCCGATGTTATTTTGGCCGGTATGGAGGCTTACATCCCTTTTTCGAAGAAATACCCTTCCAACGGCAAGCCTTGGTTTGACTGAAAATGCAAAGAAGCTGTTGCTTCTAAACATCTTGCCTACCGACAATGGCGTGAAAATCCTAACACCATAAACCGTAACACCTTTGTTCATGCCAGGAACAGATGCAAAGAAATTATCGACGAAATCAAGGAGGCACACAGTCAACGAATTAGAAACAAACTACTCGCTAGTCCCAACAATTCAAGGTCCTTTTGGTTACTCGCTAAAGCAGTTAGTTAAAATTTCACCAAATCCACCATACTACCACTCACACGGCCAGATAATTCTATTGCAACGAACCTGTTGCGAAAGCGAACTTGTTAGCTGAACTCTTTACTTCACATTCCACTGTCGATTTCCAAGGAAAAACACCACCTACTATTCCCATACTGCAGTCAAGGATGTCCGATATTGTCTTCAGACAGCGTATCATAAAGCGTATTTTAATGAAGCTAGACACCAAAAAAGAGTCTGACGCTGACGGAATACCTACCATAGTTCTCAAAAACTGTGCGAGGGAACTAACACCAGTTTTCTGTAGACTTTTCAACCTATCCTACAGAAAGGGAATATTTCCTTCCTGCTGGAACTGTGCGACAGTTCAGCAGATATCTAAAAAAGGCAAGAAGACCTTGCCAAATAACTACCGACCAGTGGCACTGCTTTCAATAATATCGAAAGTCATGGAAAAGGCTATCAATCAGCATCTTCTAAAATATCTTAATGGATTCAACATTATTAGCGATCACCAATATGGCTTTCGTAAAAATAGATCAACAGGAGATCTTCTGACTTATGTAACACACGTTTGAAACAACGCAATTGAACACTTTGGAGAATCTCGAGCGGTTGCTCTTGACATATCCAAGGCATTCGACCGTGTTTGGCACGATGGTCTGTTGGCTAAGCTACGCTCTTATGGTATGTCTGAAAAGTTCTGTTTGTGGCTCTCATGTTTCCTCAGAGAGCGTTCTTTACGAGTGGCAGTCGACGGATTTCTTTCTAACATCTTCACTATCAACGCCGGTGTACCTCAAGGCTCCATATTGTCTCCTACTCTCTTTCTCATTTACATTAACGATTTGCTGGAAAAGACCGAGAATCCAATCTACAGCTTTGCAGATGACAGTACGCTTATCTCTTCATTCACTTTGAACGCTCGGACATCGGCTACTCAGACGAATATCCGCAGACAGCAGGAAGTCATTCAACTTAACAAAGACCTGGAAGAAATTCTATCTTGGGGTGACAATAACCAAGTGGAATTTACCGCTACAAAAACCCAGGCGGCAGTTTTTTCTAAAAAGGTTAACGTTGCTGAACCCGACATAGTTATGTCGGGGCACTCCATTCCTCTAACATCGTCACGCAGTTTGTTGGGCGTTAATTTGGGAGCAAATATGTCCTGGCATGAACATGTTGCAGGCATAGCAAGGAGAACTTCTAAAAAGTTGGGAATATTATTTCGAACCAGAAAGCTTTATACTCCACTACTGTTAATTCTTTACAAAGCTGAAATTCGACCAACTGTGAAATACTGCTCCCATGTTTGGGGCTCCGCTCCCAAACATACACTGCATTTGTTGAATTCTATTCAGAGAAGAGCTGTTCGTCTGGTTGGACACCCGGAACTAACCGGCAGCCTTGATTCGCTGGAACATCGAAGAACGGTTGGCGACTTGAGCCTATTCTACAAGAATTTTCATGGAAAGTGTTCGAAGGATGTTAGAAGTACACGTCGCGCTAATACTTCACATCCGTATGAGGTTCAGCTTATTACTCCTCATACAACGCTTTTCAAGCAGTCTTTTATATGGAGAACATCATCCCTTTGGAATAATTTGCCCAGGACTGTGTTTCCCACCGAGTATAATTTACAGCGATTTAAGAACAACGTGAATCGCTTTCTCCGCACACGTGTCGCTCCTGTAGCGCTTTAGGGACTTCCCTGCAGCACGTGTGCTAGACCTATAAAAAAAAAAATAATAAATTTTTTTTAATCAACACACGAAATTCTTTTTATTTCATCGTTTTGCAAAAATCAAAAGTAGCGTCACTTAAACAGCTGTAGTTCTTAAACTAATTTACAAAATGTCATGAAAGTTTTACACCAATCTTCTGAGTGTTAAGACTAACTGAAAATCATATGGTTTTTTTTTGTTTGTGCTGCCATCTCTCGGTCCTTACCTTTTAAGGGACAGTTCGGGAAAGTACTGCTCAGGTCTTCTGTCTCGCTATAAAATGCCTTGCTTTTTTAGAAACACTTGCTTTTATTTCCAAATGCTTTAGAACTAAGTTGTTTAATTTTATTGGGCAACACGTTATAAAACTTAATTCCATAGTGGTTATGTTCATCCCTAGCTCTTGCTATTCTACTGTAGTTAATAGTTAGATTGTCCCTAGCTTTCATACTGTACTCATGCAGATCTCTGTATTAATTTTAATGAGTTTTAACTTGCATGAAACAGCTAACAATATAAACTTACAGCGATGTGAGTATATTAAGGGATACAAAAAATCCCCTACAGCATTTGGAGTGTTTTAACCCAGCGATCACTCTCGTGCATTTTCTCTGGAAAGCAAAGACTTTTGAGGGGTGTGCAGAATGTCCCCAACATAGTATACCATAAGTAAGATGCGCGTTTATGAATGCATAGTGGGTATTCATGAGGAGACTCTTAGATACACAGCGTTTTAGGCTTTTAATGTAAAACATGTTTTCTCTTATTTTTTTTAACAATTGTATGACATGTTCTTCTCCTGTTAACTCCATCCAGGTGTATGCCAAGAAATCTGACTGAACTTTTATTCTCCCTTATTTAGTTTTTTGAGTTTTAGCCGCGTTTATGCTTAATTTATAGGGAAAGAAACCAATTATGAACTTCAGACCGTGTGCCAGTGGCCCTCAAGCCCAATTGCTCCAGATTATCATTGATGTCAATTGTTGTTGTATCATCTGCAAATAGTGCTATTTTTATAGTGTCATATGGAGTGCATGCACTAATGTCATTTATGTATAACAAAAATAGGACAAGTCCCAGTTTAAGATTGCCGAATTCTACCCGACGGGGTACCCGGTTTTGCCGGATCCTACGTAGCCGGGTACCGGGTTTTGCAGGATCCTACGTAGCTGGGAACCCAGTTTGCCCAATCCTAAAAAGTACTACCCGTTACATCTCTAGTTCGGGTGTTTTTAAATTTGAATTAACTCCCTAATCTTTAGTCCGCTTCAAATGCTGTATAGCCCAGTCGCCAGGGGTTTTGAGCTCTCATTAAATGTTAACAGGCTGCATTTTGGCATACAGGTAGTTTTTTGAACATAGAATACGATAAAAAAAAGTTTGCTGAAGTTTGATGTACGCTAAGTGCACAAAATCCAAAATAAAATCAAAAATTCAGTTTTTCGGTGATATATCGAAAAATAAAAAAGATATCGAAAAACTAATAGCACCACGTGAAAAAAAAACGGGTTATTTTTGTTGCTTTATAATTTGTAAAATTTAAAACGAAATTTTTGTTTGCATGGTTTTAACGGGCATACAGTAAATTACAAATATTTAATAAAATATATAGTATTGAAAAAAAATCCTTGTGCATATATCATTACTATACCTTAGGTTTCAATATAAGAATAATTAAAAATACCCACATTGTCTGTGTTATTTAAAAATGGAGTTTTAAAATTTGAAAATCTGCCTGCTATAGTGCGCCGCCGGCAATTTTACGTTCAAAGCACTATGAAATAATCAAAAAAAGCCGGGGACAATTTTTTTTCAGTTACACTTAAAAGTATACTTGATATTAGAAAAGCATTAAAAACTTAAACAAACTTTCTCTTTTTTTATTTTGTAATTTTGCTCTTAAAAAAAGTGTTTATGATAAACGTATTTTTTGCATATTATTAATCATACAACTTAAACTTAAAATTAAAAAAAAAACATATTTAAAGGTGGAAAATGAACAATAAAAGTCTAAGCTTTAAGTATAAAGTGTTTATATATCATTTAAACATCCAGGTACCAAGAAAACAGTTATTGAAAACACGGAAATTCTAAATTACCCCAAGAAATTAAATGAATTACATACTCTCCGGCCGTCATATTGGGTCCGCCATTTTAAATTTTTCA
>CM032446.1:24655566-24877518 GCA_019049505.1 Pachyrhynchus sulphureomaculatus
GACCCTAAATATACCGTTAAGACTGATAAACACCCTGACAGTGTGATGGTGTAGGGTACATTCAGTGGAAGCAAGGGCAGAAGAGGTTTGTACTTTCTTCTCAATAATGTAATTATGGAAGGAAGCAATTAAATTAATGTTTTGGAAAAACATTGCTTAATTCTTGGCTCATTCATCAATGTCACTATTTTATGTGTGATGGGGCCTTTGCCTACAAGGCCAAGGTCGTGACAAAGTTTCTCAATGACCATAACATTAATATTTTAGAGTGGCCAGGTAATTTCCCTGACCTTAATCCTATAGAAATTACCTGGAATTTAATGTAGAACAAGGTTCAAGAGACACGACCCAGCAATATCAACGATCTAAAAGAAGCGCGCAAGACACTGGATAACCATGGACTCCATATACTTCACCAACCTGGCTGAATCCATGCCTAAACGACTACAGATGGTGGTGAAATGTAAGGGGGACATGACAAAATACTGATTGTAACAAAATATCCACACCAACACAATTGAATGTTAAGATTTTGTGGTCTTATTGACCTTGTAAAGATTTTTTTTGCCGGCATTTATATATATATATATATATATATATATATATATATATAAAATTTTAATGTTATTAACCGTACGTTAATTAGATGCTTGTTTGATTATCGGGAATCGGTCTAGACTGTAAATAAAACTTTTTTCTTCTTTAATACTCAGTATTTCGTTATCGTTTGGACCTTCTTCAGGAGTAACTGCACGAATTAGATATATTGAAAGCAATGTTATTTTTCGTCTAGGTACTCAAATGTTGAAATATAAGACTAATAACTATGAACAAATGAATAAATAATTAAAACAACTTACGCAAATGCGAATTAGTCCTCGAAATCAAAACTCAACATCTCGATTTTTCTACACAAACTGAGAGTAAACAGCCTCGGTGCATATATACTGACCTATATATGTAACTGCAAAAGAAAAAGATTTTATTTACTTATTTTATAATAAGAGGTGGCAAATCTTTTAATTATTAATGTTGTAATTGTAAATGATTAATAAGCAATGATTGTGTTGCTGTAGATATTACTAAGTTGATTAGTGTCTGATTTATAGTTGATTGAATTGGAGTCCCTGTTTATGTGGTACTTTTCTTTAAAAAGTCTTCATTTATAGTTGTCGTGAGCTAAAATTTTAACTTTATTATAGTCAAAATCATGACCTGTTTTCAAATGATGTTGGTTTTACTCCGGATGGTGCAGAGGTTTGTTGGCTATTGTCACTTTTGGGTCTACCTTTTAAATCTTGTCTGCTTATATTAGGTGTTTGCAATTTGCCTCTTCATCTAGGCTAGCTGATGAGCTCTGATATGGAAAGAAATATGCATGTTCTAGTTTGGTGCTTAATAATTGTATTACTATTTTTTTACTTCTAGCTACAAAGAAAAGCAGTTGAACATGAGAAGTAGCAGCATGAAGAATCTAAAAGATGACAAATCTATGCTCAGCGCTGTAAGTAATAGTAGAAGAAATAGTTTGGGGCCCAAATCGATGATAGAAAGAATAAGTAGCGCAACATTTAGGTAAGCAATTACTTTCTTTCCAATTAAGACACTCTTAATGGTACTATGAACTGTGCCAGTTGAAATGCTAAATTCCTGAGCTGTGGCACTGATCTTAACATGACTGTCTTTACTTTTTGACAAATATCCTTTGATGGTGCGTTCAGAGGCCTCATTAAACGTGGGTCATATTTAGTTGGTTGGCTTCCCAGTTAAATTGCTTAGCTCAAAATTTATTTGGTAGTATGGGGCTGCATGATCACCCTATACAGCATGTATCTTCTGGTTGATTTTTTGAGGCTTCGTCTTTTATTTTGTGGGAGAGCGGATTTAAGCTCCAAATCTCTCTTTTACTGTTGCCTCGCACGGCACTGTACTTGTCATCACCTCAATTTTAACTTTTACTCTAGAAAGATGTCTAAGTGCGTCAGTTGCAAGCCAAGAGATGCCCCGCACTGTACGTGAACGTTCAGCTCTTTAATAATGTCATAAAATACCTTTTATAGGGTTTTCTAGAAGTTAGCTTTTACATATAAACGTTTCTTCTATTACATGTTTCTGCAATAACGAAGTGACTTTCTTAAATTTCGAGAGGCCCCTAATAAGATAATTGAAAACGTCCCGTGTTTTGCAACAACTTTAAAAAAAAAAGAATAATTTTATAAGACACTATTGTACTTCTTTTACATATATTTAGGAAAAAACGGAGGAATTCTTGTGCAGCAGTACCCAAAAGGGAAGTCGCTCTAGCTGAAGGAATAAATCGAATTAATAAAAATTCACCTGATTATGTACGAGTATCTAAAAAAGAGTACGAAGAACTAGGAAATAGAGTACTTGCTATGGGTATGTACAGTATATTATGAATTAACTTTTATAGAGAATTAGATCAATAATTTTTCAATATCCTAAATATGAGGGTTTTATAATGAGTTCCTGGCCTCGGCCAGAGATGGCGCTACTATTATTTAAAAAAAAATAACTGGTCAAGTACGAGTTGGACTTGCGCAATTAGTGTTCCGTACGTTGATTGCTTTTAAAATAAAAAAATTTTTTAGGGTTGTATACAACGATCAGTTACTTCACAAAACACACCACAAATGAGCTTCCAACAAAGTTTTTTTCAGGCCTTTACTGACCTTGATTTTTTTTTATACCAGACAAATTATTAAAGGAAATGCACTCGTGATAATTTTCGTTCAATCTACACCATGTCGAGAATATTCCAGGATTTTTCAAAATTTTTTGATCAGTACTTTTCGAGATAAGGGAGGCAGCGATTTTTTAAAAATAACATATATTTTTGCACTCATGTTTTTACAAGCTTTCGTTTGACACCCCACGCGATGATCTAGTATTTTTTTTCATTTCGCAAGACAAGCCCCTTAAGTCAAAATTTAACTTTCAAAACTACACGGCTTTGATGAAGCCATCAGTTCCTATTATAGTGCCAAATTTCAACTTTCTATGTCAAACAATTTTAGAGAAAATCGGGCGTGATAGACAGACGGACGGATAGACACCGAAGTGATCTTATAAGTGTTCTGTACGGAACACTAAAAATAATATTTTTCGTAAACATAACCTTTCACAAGAATCTATCAAATTTTCAAGTTGCTGCGTGATTTAGTTTGTGAGTGACAGCCATTTAAATAGAACAACTTTTGTGATTTTACAACAGTGGAAAAAATTGAATATCGAGCAGTGATAAAATATTTGTTTTTGGAAAAGGAAACGAATGATGAGATAGAAGAGAAACTCAGCGAGGTTTATGGGGACTTTGCACTTTCGTTATCGACCGTAATTTATTGGACAGCTGATGAAAAATGATTGAAAAAATCCACGATATAGTGATAAATGATCGGAGGGTGAAAGTGCGTGTGTTTGCTGAGATTGTGGTCATCTTAATTGAACGGGTGCAGAACATTTTAAGAACTCATTTGAATATGAGAAAGTTTTCCGCAAGATGGGAGCCGCGATTGCTCGCAACTGACAATAAACACACACGTGTGTCAACTTCAAAAGAATATTTGGCGAGGTTAAAGCGCCATTGGAATGAGTTTTGGCGTCGATTCATAACTGTTGACGAAACATGGAGTCATCACAGCAGACCAAAGTCCAAACAGTGGGTTTTCCGTAGCGAACCGGTACACTATGGCGACAATACGCGGATTTTTGATTATTTACCATTATTTTTACTAGTTTACCAATAGATATTGCTTTGTTGCCTAAAAAACATCTTTTTAGGCAATAAAATAAGCGTCAGTCAGGCAATTTTCAAGGAATCTCAATATATTTTTGATTTCCCTATTGATCTGTCTAGGCAGATATTTGATTATTGACCATGATTTGAACTCATTTTTTAAACGTAATTTTTAGTAATTTACACCAAGAACATCGAACCTATCATAACCTTATGCAAAGAAGATCAGATGGACGTTTTTTTTTAAACTTAAGGCTTTTAAACCATTAACTTTCAACCTAACATAACCTAATGTAAATTTTCAAGGAATCTCAATAATTTTTTTTATAATCTTCGTTTTTGATTTCTCTATCGATCTGTCTGGGTGGATTTTTGATTATTTACCATAATTTTTATTAATTTATCAAAATAAATTCCTTTTTTAGTGTTCCGTACGGAACACTTATAAGATGACTTCGGTGCCTGTCTATCTGTCTGTCACACCCAATTTTCTCCGAAACTATTTGACATAGAAAGTTGAAATTTGGTAATAATATATGAATTGATGGCCTCATCAGAGCCATGTAGTTTTGAAAGTTAAATTTTGACTTAAAGGGTTAGTTTTGGGGGGTGAAATCGGAAGTGAAAAAAAAAATTCGAGTGTGGCGTCAAATGAAAGCTTGTGAAAACATATATACATATATAACACATGGGCTGAAAAGTCCCGGGCCTAACAAAGAAAACACGGTTTTTTTGGTTCAAAATTAGCTTTATTCATCAACGTAATCTCCATCAAGAGCAACGCAATCATTCCAGCGCCGCTCTAACATTTCAATACCACTTTTGTAGAACGATTTATCTTTTGCCTCAAAATAGGCCTCAGTTTCAGCGATAACCTCTTCATTCGTGCGAAATTTCTTACCGGCGAGCATTTTTTCAGGTCTGCGAACAGCCAGTAGTCGCTGGGAGCCAAATCTGGCGAATACGGTGGATGTGGGAGCAATTCGAAGTTCAATTCATGTAGTTTTGCCATTGTTTTGATTGACTTGTGACACGGTGCGTTGTCTTGATGAAACAAAATTTTTTTCTTTGCCATATGCGGTCGTTTCTTTGCAATTTCGGCCTTCAAACGCTCCAATAACGCTATATAATATCCACTGTTGATGGTATTTCCTTTCTCAAGATAGTCGATGAATATTACACCACGCACATCCCAAAATACCGAGGCCATAACCTTTCCAGCCGATTGTTGTGCTTTCGGGCGCTTTGGACGAGGTTCACCAGTTGCTGTCCACTCAGATGACGATCGTTTTGATTCCGGAGTGAAGTGATGGATCCATGTTTCATCCATTGTCACATATCGACGCAAAAATTCCAGTTTGTTACGTTTAAACATGGCCAAACACTGCTCAGAATCATCAACACGTTCTTGTTTTTGATCAACAGTGAGCAAACGCGGCACCCACTTTGAACAGAGCTTTCTCATAGTCAAATGCTCATGCAATATAAAGCCAACACGTTCTTTTGATATCTTTACGATGTCAGCTAACTCACGCAACTTCACTTTTCGATCATTCAAAACGATTTTATGGATTTTTTTGATGTTTTCTGGTGTTACCGCCTCATTTGGACGTCCACTGCGTTCTGCATCATCGGTGTCTCTACGACCACGTTTGAAGTCAGCAAACCAACGTTTTATTGTTGTTTCTGATGGAGCGGAGTCCCCATAACACTTTTCAAGCCATTGCTTCGCTTGAACGGTATTTTTTCCCATCAAGAAGCAGTGTAAAATTAAAACACGAAATTGTTTTTGATCCATCGTTTTGAAAATAACAAAAGTAGCGTCACTCTTAGCACAATAACTCACAAACTAATGAATAGAATATCATGAAATTTTAACAGCTGTCTTTTGAAGGTTAGTATTAACTGAAAAAAAAGGTGACTGCAATAAAACTAACGCCATCTATGTGTTAGGCCCGGGACTTTTCAGCCCATGTGTTATATATATATATATATATATATAACTGATCATTTTATACCTCTATAACAAAATTTTTTATTTTAAAAGCAATCAACGTACGGAACACTAATTGCGCAAGTTGAACTTGCACTTGGCCAGTTATTTTTAACAGTGGGTTTTCCGTAGCGAACCGGTGCACTATGGCGACAATACGCGGATTTTTGATTATTTACCATAAGTTTTATTAATTTATCAATATAAATTCCTTTTTTTAAAAAAAAGTAAAAGAACACCAGTCACGCAATTTTCAAGGAATCTCAATAATTTTTTTTATAATCGTCGTTTTTAACTTCTCTATCGATCTGTCGGGGTGGATTTTTGATTATTTACCATGATTTTTATTAATTTATCAATATAAATTACTTTTTTTTTTTTAAAAAAAAAAAACACCTGTCACGCAATTTTCAAGGAATCTCAATAATTTTTTTTATAATCGTCGTTTTTAACTTCTCTATCGATCTGTCTGGGTGGATTTTTGATTATTTACCATGATTTTTATTAATTTATCAATATAAATTACTTTTTTTTTTAAAAAAAAAAAAGAACACCAGTCACGCAATTTTCAAGGAATCTCAATAATTTTTTTTATAATCGTCGTTTTTGATTTCTCTATTGATCTGTCTAGGTGGATGTTTGATTATTTACCATGATTTTTATTAATTTATCAATATAAATTGCTTTTTTTTCCAAAAAATACCTTTTTAGGCAATAAACTGAGTCTGAGTCACGCAATTTTTCAAGTAATGGTAAGGTCCGTCAAGCTCTTACAGACACGATTTCTTCCCAAAGGTATATACAATGCTTTTCTGAAAAAAGTGAAATTAGAAATTATTGAGGGGATGGAGGTATTTTAAAATTTCACTAAATCTACCATACCATCACCCACATGGCCAGGTGATACTATTGTTGTGTGTTAGTTAAACCCTTTACTTCATATTCCACTGTCGATTTCCAAGAAAAACATCTACTATTCCCATAGAGCAGTCAATGCTGCCCAATATTGTCCTCAGATAACGTATCATAAAACCTATTTTCAAGAAGTCAGACACCCAAAAAAGCTTCTGGCGTTGATGGAATATCTGCCATAGTACTTAAGCAATACACAAGTAAACGAACACCAGTTTTCTGTAAACTTTTCAACTTATCTTACAAAAGGAAGAGAAGAAAAAAGAATATTTTCTTCCTACCGGAAACGCGCTACACTTCACCCGATACTGAAAAAAGACAGGAACTATCGACCACTCGCACTGTTTTCAATAATATCGAAAGTTATGAAAAGGCTATCAATCAGCTTCTTCTAAAATATCTAGAATTATTTAATATTATTAACGACCATTAACATGACTTTCGTAAGCAAATATAAACAGCAGATCTAACTTATGTCACACATGTTTGAAACAACGCGATTGAGTTAATGTGCCATTATTGGAAATAAGGCGAAATAATGACAGATAAGACGATATAGGCCTAGACGATTTGAAACAAGTCGAAATAATGGGAGTTAATGTGCCATTATTGGAAATAAGGCGAAATAATGACAGATAAGACGATATAAGCCTAGACGATTTGAAGCAAGTCGAGATAATGGGAGTTAATGTGCCATTATTGGAATTAAGGCGAAATAATGACAGATAAGTCGATATAAGCCTAGACGATTTGAAACAAGTCGAGATAATGGGAGTTAATGTGCCATTATTGGAAATAAGGCGAAATAATGACAGATAAGACGATATAAGCCTAGACGATTTGAAACAAGTCGAGATAATGCGAGTTAATGTGCCATTATTGGAAATAAGGCGAAATAATGACAGATAAGACGATATAAGCCTAGATGATTTGAAACAAGTCGAGATAATGGGAGTTATAATATAGAAGCGTACAAGTATGGTCTTTCAACTCCCCATACATGGATAAGGAATATGGAGTGGGTTCTACATTTAGCCTATAAAATACCTTTAGGAAAGTGGAATGAAAATACTTTGTTGGAGAAGACAATTCATGAGATTTAGAATAACATTCAGAAAAAATTGAGTATACTGTTTGAGTGTGTCAAGCAAGGGACAGGTAATACAAATAAAGGCGATACAGCCAAGAAGTTCTTCCAGTTATTGCTAAAATCACAGTTGCTGATGAAGATTTTATAAAGAGGGTTTACATTATTCTGCAGCTAGTAGCATTGAAAAATGGTATTGACGTCAATAAATTCAAAAACTTCTGCATTGAAACAGCCAAGGAATATGTAGAGAAGTACCCGTGGTACCCAATACCTTTTGTGTCATGCATCAAACACAACACAGGAGATACTTTGCGATTCTACCTCCACGTAATGTATCCTGGGTAATGCAAAAAAGTCTTCAAATCTTGACCAATTTTCAATTTTACTCTAACTTTCTAAACTCTAAGTATATATATTAATAAGTATAATTTTGTGTACTTGGTTATGTTTGATTTGTAATTTGTTGGGCTTAGAAAGAATTCATAGATACATTTTTCTACATTAAGTTATGTTAAGTATAGTTAGTAGTAGTTAAATAAGTATATTTTTAGGTTATGTATGGTTTAAGATTCGTTATGTTATAATGTAATAGGTTTAGGAAACAATTATAAATATATATTTATACGTTACATTATATTATGTTTAGAGTTCGTGATGTACATGTCTTACAAAAACCTCAAAAGATTACTTTTCTTTTTACATTAGGTTATGTTAGGTTGAAAGTTCCTGGTTTAAAGGCTTTAAGTTTAGAAAACGTCCATTTGATCTTCTTTCCATAGGGTTATAATAGGTTTGATGTTCTTGGTGTAAATTATTAAAAAGTACATTTACTGAAAAATTAGTTCAAATCATGGCCAATAATCAAATATCTGCCTAGACAGATTGATAGTGAAATCAAAAACGAAGATTATAAAAAAATTATTGAGATTCCTTGAAAATAAATTTACTGTGGCTCATTTTATTGCCTAAAAAGGTATTTTTTTGGAAAAAAAAGCAATATATATTGATAATTTAATAAAAATCATGGTATATAATCAAAAAAATCTGCCCAGACAAATCGATAGAGAAATCAAAAACGAAGATAATAAAAAAAAATTATTCCAGGTTCCTTGAAAATTGCGTGACTGAGACTCATTCTATTGCCTTAAAAGGTGTTTTTTGGACAACAAAGCAATATATATTGATAAATTAGTAAAAATCATGGTAAATAATCGAAAATCCGCTCAGACAGATTGATAGAGAAATCAAGAATGAAGAAATTAAAAAAGAAAAATTACAAAGATACCTTGAAAATTGTGACCAGAAATTTAATTTGAGTAAAAATTACATATTGTGGCGCCAAAGAAGGTCAAGGCGACTTTATCGGCCAGCAAAGTCATAGCCACAGTGTTTTGGTATGCACGCGACAAAATCCACGTTGATAACCTTGAAAAGAGCAAAATGATTAATGAGTGAGTATTGCGTCAACTTATTGAATCGTTTCAACAATGCTGTGAAAGAAAAACGTTCGCATTTGGCGAAGAAAAAAATTCTCTTTCATCAAAACAATGCATACGTGCACACTTGTGTCATCGCCATGGCAAAATTCCATGAGTTCGAATACGAGTTGCTTCCGGATCCACCAGATTCGCCAGATTTAGCCCCCCGCGATTATTTCCTATTTCCGTATATGATAAAATGGCTCTGCGGAAAAAAAAATTGTCTCAAACCATGATGCCTATTTTGAAGGGTTGGAGAATCGTATTTTTTAGATGGGATACAAAATATAGAAAAACGTTGAACTAGGTGTATCGAGCTAAAAGTAGACTATGTTGGAAAATAAAATAAATTTTACACATAAAAATGTTTTTTTCTTGTCAAGACCAGGTACTTATCATACATCCCTCATATGTTGGTTGGTTTCCCTCTGCAAAAAGCAGTACAGTTAAAAGAGAACCCCCTCTAAGTTTTAATTAACGAACAAGTTTACTGATTTGTTTAAGCATCTATAACACCTTCTACAAGTTCTCTTCTATAACATAAACGGTTTGATTTTAGAGAGAAAAATTCAGGAATTCGATAACGCCGAACAAATTCGCGAATTCGGTAGTATCAACTCGCTAGTTGACAGCGATAATGACAACAACGTTAACCAAGAAATAGACATGAGTTGTGAAAATAATATAGAAAGCGTTCAAACTGCTTACGAGAAAACTTTAGACAGTGCTTCGTTAAGTCCGACCACCGATCAATTAGCCAGAAGATTGAGTAGAGATTTGAGAATTAGGAGAAGCATAAAAGAGAAGGTTATAAGGTAATAGAAATATTAAATTATTAAGAATATCCTAATATTTAATAACTGATTGGGGTTTGTCTTTATTCAGTTCAGTATTCTATTTTTTTTTATTAATTTCGTCGTTATAAATATTCCCTAAGATGTACAGTCTGTCAAGTAAGAACGTGTCCGCGATAATTCATTTTTGGTAGATACGATTCTAACACATGAGCTGAAAAGTCCCGGCCTAACACATAGATGGCGCTAGTTTTATTGCAGTCACCTTTTTTTCAGTTAATACTAACCTTCAAAAGACAGCTGTTAAAATTTCATGATATTCTATTCATTAGTTTGTGAGTTATTGTGCTAAGAGTGACGCTACTTTTGTTATTTTCAAAACAATGGATCAAAAACAATTTCGTGTTTTAATTTTACACTGCTTCTTGATGGGAAAAAATACCGTTTAAGCGAAGCAATGGCTTGAAAAGTGTTATGGGGACTCCGCTCCATCAGAAACAACAATAAAACGTTGGTTTGCTGACTTCAAACGTGGTCGTAGAAACACCGATGATGCAGAACGCAGTGGACGTCCAAATGAGGCGGTAACACCAGAAAACATCAAAAAAATCCATAAAATCGTTTTGAATGATCGAAAAGTGAAGTTGCGTGAGTTCGCTGACATCGTAAAGATATCAAAAGAACGTGTTGGCTTTATATTGCATGAGCATTTGACTATGAGAAAGCTCTGTTCAAAGTGGGTGCCGCGTTTGCTCACTGTTGATCAAAAACAAGAACGTGTTGATGATTCTGAGCAGTGTTTTGGCCATGTTTAAACGTAACAAACCGGAATTTTTGCGTCGATATGTGACAATGGATGAAACATGGATCCATCACTTCACTCCGGAATCAAAACGATCGTCATCTGAGTGGACAGCAACTGGTGAACGTCGTCCAAAGCGCCCGAAAGTACAACAATCGGCTGGAAAGGTTATGGCCTCGGTATTTTGGGATGTGCGTGGTGTAATATTCATCGACTATCTTGAGAAAGGAAATACCATCAACAGTGAATATTATATAGCGTTATTGGAGCGTTTGAAGGCCGAAATTGCAAAGAAACGACCGCATATGGCAAAGAAAAAAAATTTTGTTTCATCAAGACAACGCACCGTGTCACAAGTCAATCAAAACAATGGCAAAACTACATGAATTGAACTTCGAATTGCTCCCACATCCACCGTATTCGCCAGATTTGGCTCCCAGCGACTACTGGCTGTTCGCAGACCTGAAAAAAATGCTCGCCGGTAAGAAATTTCGCACGAATGAAGAGGTTATCGCTGAAACTGAGGCTTATTTTGAGGCAAAAGATAAATCGTTCTACAAAAGTGGTATTGAAATGTTAGAGCGGCGCTGGAATGATTGCGTTGCTCTTGATGGAGATTACGTTGATGAATAAAGCTAATTTTGAACCAAAAAAACCGTGTTTTCTTTGTTAGGCCCGGGACTTTTCAGCCCATGTGTTAGCGTCTACGACGCATTTTATTAAAAGTGTCAGTCGATTCCGAACTTTCTTCAATATCACGTAAAATTCAAAATGAGTCACACTGTTTGCGAGTCAGTTCGAGGCAGTCTTTCTTTGTTGCCATCCAAAGGGGCCTAAAGTGTATTTGTTTGGAGTTGATAGCAAAATTCTCTCATTGTAGATGCAAATACATATTGGGATGCGCCCAAAAGAAAGATGCATTTTACTGGATTGAATTACCCTATTTTAGGCAGAAATCCTCTGCTATACGATAGAGTCATAATATCTAAATGAGAGTTCATCGGTAGCATAGCCGTTCAAGCCTAACCTGTTTTTAGTGTTTAATAACTAAAACTATCTTAAAAATAAAGTTATAGAAATATAAGATTTATTCCCAAAAATTTTATAATCTATAGATTTATGTATACAGGGTTACAGGGAAAGTCGTCCTAGATAATTAAGGACGTTATAGTTTAGGTCGTTTCTGACCGATTTGACTCTATGACATGATGTCCTAAACTTAACCGTTTTCAAGATATTCAAGTTTAAAGATTTTCTAAAAAAACATGTTTTTTTTTGCTTTTATATCGATTTTTTTTATTAGAGGTTCTCGAGTGCGATTTTTTGGTTATTTTTAGTTAGTCTGTATGTCAAGTATCAAAAATCATCAAAAAAATTTGAACTAGTTACTAACAGTTTCAAATGGCGGCTTGTTAATGTTTCTAAATTATGAATTTTTACCAAGTGTTTCCTACTTTAAATCAATAAAGAGAAAAAAAAAAATGTATGGAAGTTATTCTGCAAATTATTTTAAAAACTTTTACGTCTTTTTAGCTATCAAAAAAGGTATAATACTAGGAGTTTAATAGGAAAACTGTACACAGAATGACACCTAAAGCGGGCTCGGGTAGCAAAAGGTAAATTTTTAGTTCTAGGTGAAAATACGAAAAATACACTAATAAAACAAAAAACCTTGCAATTTAATATTTTTTATTAATTATAATTCATGTTCTATATGGTCGCCCCTATTTCTAACACACATTTTTTAAGAAAATACTATGGACTGACCAGTGGAAATTCGACAAAGTCGGTCTTACAAACTACCACAATGCCCACTATTGGGCTTCTAAAGAGGAAGGCAACCCAAACAAAAGAAGAACGAAAGGATCACAAACAAGATTCAGTTTAAATGTGTGGATGGGTATAATTTCAAATTATTTGGTTGGGCCATTCTTCCTGCCAGATAATTTGAATGGCGAGGAAACGACAATTTTTTGCGGAACGATTTACCTAATTTGATGGAAGACCTACCTATTGGTTTGAGACAAAACATGTACTTTCAACACGATGGCTGCCCAGCTCACTACAGAGGAAGTGTTCGTGCATGACTCAATGACAATTATCCCAACAAATGGATTGGAAGAGGCGGACCCATACCTTGGCCGGCGAGAAGCCCAGACCTAACACCGATGGATTTTTATGTGTTGGGTCACATGAAAAGTCTCGTATACGACCAGATGACTCCTATCGAAAACGTGGATGTCCTAAGACAAAAAATAATTGATGCGGCTGACGAAATGAGGCGGCACCTCACAACCAGCGTTGTGAAAAGTAATTTAAGAAAAAGAACGAGAATTTGTGTTAGAAATAGGGGCGACCATATAGAACATGAATTAAAATTAAAAAAAAAATATTAAATTGCAAGGTTTTTTTGTTTTATTTGTGTATTTTTCGTATTTTCACCTAGAACTAAAAATTTGCCTTTTGCTATCCGAGCCCGCTTTAGGTGTCATTCTGTGTACAGTTTTCCTATTAAACTCCTAGTATTATACCTTTTTTGATAGCGAAAAAGACGTAAAAGTTTTTAAAATAATTTGCAGAATAACTTCCATACATTTTTTTTTCTCTTTATTGATTTAAAGTAGGAAACACTTGGTAAAAATTCGTAATTTAGAAACATTAACAAGTCGCCATTTGAAACTGTTAGTAAGTAGTTCAAATTTTTTTGATGATTTTTGATACTTGACATACAGACTAACTAAAAATAACCAACAAATCGCACTCGAGAAGCTCTAATAAAAAAATGGATATAAAAGCAAAAAAAAACAGGTTTTTTTTTAGAAAATCTTTAAACTTCAATATCTCGAAAAAGGTTAAGTTTAGGACATCATGTCATAGAGTCAAATCGGTCAAAAACGACCTAAACTATAACGTCCTTAATTATCTAGGACGACTTTCCCTGTAACCCTGTATATACAAATTCACAATTCAGGATATATAAGTACTTTAATTACATTCAAAAACAATGATCATCTTCAAAATCTGAAGACTCGACTTCTCTTAAATTAATAATTAAGGGTTCTATTTCCACAGTTTCTTCGATGTATTCGTCAAATTTCCACATTTTATTTTCTTCTATAACATGTTGAATGGCATTTTTCCAAATATTCTCTTTGATCCTCTCTATTCCGGTGAGTAATAATTGCCTTACGTCTTGAAGTTTGAACATAGTATTTTCCCTTGCACGAAACCTTTCATTTGTGTCCAAATTAGCTCTGTGGGTTTCAATTCGCAATGATATGGAGGTAATCTAAGCACTGATATTCCGTTTCTTTGCCGTCTCATCGACTGCGTATTTCTTGAACTGTGCCTTATCTTGTTTCGCAGTTTTGAGAAGTTCCGTTTTTAACATACCATCTTTATGTTTGAGATTTTTGTCTCTTATCCGTTAAAGAATATCTGCTTTCTTCCATGAATTTGTCGGAAGTCATTCGAATAATCGATAGTGGTATGGGGCATTGTCTAATGCTGTAACTGATTCTGCTGGTATACATTCAATCATTTGTTGGAAGTACTTCTCAGAAACATCGGCCGTCGTCTCCTCATGGTAATCTTTAGTTGACTTTGATTCGAATTCCAACAAGCCACCGTCAAGAAATCCGTTTTGACTACCAATATGTGCTATAATTAGACTGCGACCTTTTCCTGAAGGGAGTTGTAATCCAGTTGACCAACTATCCATAAAAGTTTGTTTGGCACTCTTAATGTTTTTGTCAATCCAGAATTTTTTTACTGTGTGTCCCTCATTAACCCAAGTCTCATCTAAATAAAAAATATTTCTTTCTTCGGCTCGAAATTTTCTGATTACTCGTAGATATTCTCTTCTCCAACAAATTATTTCTGTTTTATCGATAAGGACAGATTTTCTATTGTGTTTTCCCAACGAAAATTAAGGTTATAAAGGATTTTCCATAATTTCCATTTTTTTAAATATAGTAAGTCTTGGTCTTCTCTGATTTCTTGCAAAACTTTATGTAGTGTAGGTATTTCTTTCTTAATAAAAAAAATGGTGTACTTTTCTTCTAATTGCGTTTTTAAAGTCTTCATCGACCTCCAAGGGCTCCTTTCCTTTCTGATTCTGAGGTTCGTTGCAAGGACTGCGTTTTCTTTCTTTTAGAAATCTATACATAGTTGCTGATCCAACTCCCGTCATGTTGGCATAGGTTTCCACAATTTCACGGACTTGACTTGTTAGCTGTTGATGCACTAAGGCAGGGGTGCTCAAACTTGAACTGCTGGCGATCTACTTCAATATTGTTAGACTACGATCGATCGATTCTGAGAGGCTGCAAGTAAGTGTGATGCAGGATTGTCGTCTAGGTAGGGTGTATCGTGGCATAGATATTAGTTTTCCGCACAATATGCATTTTTTTTAGTCAAAGTAAGTGTAGGTCTGCTCTAAAATGTCAATGAAAAAACTCATAATTATTCAAAATTGCTCGTTTATTGGTTCTTACAAAACAAACGAGTTCTAGTGTCTAAACTTAACTAAAGAGTGACTTTGGATGTTGAAGCGTGGCACTGCATGTTCTCAGCATACTTTTCATAAGATGGTACGTAATTACCGAGTGCTAATCGCAAGCATGATGATATATGTTCGTCAGTTAGTCGATTGCGATATTTTGACTTAATTATCTTCATTTCAGAAAATGCAGACTCGCACAAGTAAGTTGACCCAAACATTGCCGTCAGTTGAAGGGCGATTTGCCTTAGATTCGGATATTTATCTTCAGATATAAAACACCAGAATTTTGTATCAGATGCTGTGGCTTTGAGATGTATATCTGATATAATCTGCACTAACTCATTTTCAACATGAGTCCATGTTAAACTGACTTGCTATTTCAGTAGCTAATTCCTCAATGTTTTTACACGAATAAGGATAACTCATAAATGATGCGATATTTACCAATTTACTGAAATCATAAAAACGTATTTCGAATTGGCCTAAAATATTTAATAATTCTGCCTCATAAATATCATAATTCAACTGAGGAATCCTTGCTTTCAAAGATGGAAATTTTTTCAGATCCTTTCTTTTCAGTTGATCTATCATAAGTTGCAATTTACTTTTCAATGCGTTTATTACGCTAATCATCTCAATAATAGTTTTTCCTTTACCAAATTAATGGTGTTTAAATGCCTTGTGATGTCTGTCAAAAATGCCAAATCAGTCAGCCATTTTCCATTTTTCAGCATCTGAGTGTCATCACCTCTTTCGTCCAGAAAACCTGTTATTTCGGGCAATAATTCTTGAAACCTTTCTAGGAATTTTCCGCGACTCAACCACCTGACGTCCGTGTGAAGAACTAAATCAGTATGTTCAGCTGACTCACTATCTTCCAACTGCAATTTAAAGAGCTGTCGTTGCAAGCTACGTTCACGGATAGAATTCACAATTTTTATTGTAATGCCCATAATCTCCTCCATGTTTAGAACTTTTGAACACAAAGCTTGTTGATGTATAATGCAATGGAAGGAGAAAAATGAAGGGAAATCATCATTAGCTCGACACAATGCCACAAAACCGTTTTTGTTTCCAGTCATTGCTGGTGCTCCATCGGTTGTAATGCACACTAGTTGATATATTGGTAGCTTGTAGTTTGTTACAAAATTGAAGAAAACGTCATATATATCTTCACCACGGGTCTTTCCTTTCAGAGGAATCATTGTCTAAAACTCTTCCTTAGCCGACATGTCATTGAATACCATTCGAATAAAAATACACACCTGGGCAGTGTCTGTCATATCGGTGGATTCGTCGAACTGTAAAGAAAAGTATGTACATTCCATGATATCATGTTTTAGTTTATCTGCCATGTCCTGACTCATGACTTCAACACGCCTTGTGACAGTCGGACGAGATAACTGAAGTTCTCTATTAGCAGACATAATCTCTGTTTTATTTTTAAAATCTCCAAATAAAGTCTCACCCGCTTCAATAAATGCTTCCTTCACAACCAATCCATCATCAAATGGTTTCTTGTGTTTCGCCAATATATGAGATATTTTTAATGACGCGATCGTTGCAGCTTTTGATTGTTTGGTTGGTCTTGTGAACATGGTTTGTTCTTTTTTCTGTGACGGAAAATCCTTTTCATAGTTTTTATGAACCGTTTTATGATGCCTCTCTAAGTTCCCACGCTTAGGTATTGCAACTGACGCACGGCAAATGAGACAAATGCACTTATCCTTTACCATACAAAAGAAAAATTGTTCCTCCCAATCGTTATTAAAATGATAAGTTTTACTTTTCTTTGCCGTTTGCCATTTTGGACTATTTATTAATAAACTTTGTATCGATGTATCGCCTTCAAGTTACAACTCAGACTGACTCCTATTCCTGCAGGCGCAACATTTATATCGGCGCGAACGAAGTCTCGAATGTTCCCGTCAAACACGCCGCCCGAAGTTTCTAGAAAAATCGGCGGGAATCAAAAACGCGTTTTTTCTTTGACAAGTACCGCGCGTTCCTTTGATAAAAGCCGCCTTTTGCCGCTAGCAGGGAGTTAATACGATAAAAGAAAGTGATGAGGGGGTTATTCTGGCCTAATTGTGGATCGAATAAATTTTAGTAGTTCATTCATTACATTTTGTTTTAGTTACCTAAAACAAAATCTGTGAATAGTTCTATATCGGAATTTTTTTCTCGAGATCGACTCAAAAAGCACTCGCGATCGACTTGTCGATCGCGATCGACTTGTCGATCGCGATCGACCGTTTAAGCACCCCTGCACTAGGGCATCTTGAACGTTAAGTATCATTGTTTTTTCTCGCAGGAAAAATGCAGGTTTACAAACTCCGCGAAGTTTGACCGGGGCAAAACTGAAAGTTGAAGCTATCTCTGTTCTGATTTGAACTAAGCATGTTATAGGTTTTTGCTTTATTTTTATACTTACACAGAATATTTTTATTACATACTTAGGTACTTGGCACCTACCTACCGATAAGTACTTTAATTATATTCCAATAACTGCTAAAACTTCAAATAATTTTATTGTACCTATTATCATTAAGCTTTATAACACTGTAGATTTCTAGTTCTTAAGAATTTTTAATTGTACTTGTTTAGGCCTTTATCATACAAATTAGATTTTTAGTTTCATCATTTACTCATTGAAATAAGTTTTGAAATGCGTTGATTTATATAGCTTATCGTAAAGTTTAGAAGGCATGTAATAAAATATTTTTTAGAAAAACGTCGCACTGTTGTATAGAGATAGGAAATAAAGGTGATTAAAACTGAAAATGCAAATAATTGGTAGAGAAATTTCGGACGCTTATGGTTTATGACATTTTAATGTTTATAACCCATGTTGTGTGCTATCAACTCCAAACAAACGGACTTTAAAATGACACATTCCGCGGCCGCTAAATATATTAAAAAGTCGGTATCGTTTGTGAAGAAGTGGGTAAATCATTTTAACGAGACGAAAATTATCGACAACTTGCCAAAACGTGGTCGGTAGACAAAATCACTCCGAAAGTCGAAAAACGATTCGTGCGTTTGTTTTCACGGAATCCGAAATTGACACTGCGACAAGCAGCGGCAAAATTAAGAAAATCAGGCTTGAATGTGTCCTATGAGACCATTCGTCAACATCTTCATGCTCACGATATCCAATTCCGAGGCACGTTGGAGAAACCTTTGCTAGGGGAAAATCACGTCGCGAAGCGGCTCGTTTGGACTCACGATGAGATACTAGAGTGGCCCTCACAATCGCCGGACACCAACCCCATTAAAAACGTTGGTCTCTTGTAAAGAGAAAGCTCAGAGAAAAGACTCTGAGGAATTTGACTCAATTGTCTCGCGAGATTCGAGAAATTTCGAGATCATCGCCGCGCGAGTATGCAAAAAATCTCATCAACAGCATGCCTCGAAGTTGTGAAGCGATTATTGATGCAGAAGGCGATTAGACAACTTACTAAGGTAATTGCGCCGTTGTTAGCACACCAAAGAATGGATTGATGGCAAGAATGTTCTCGAAACACATTTCTTCAAGAATACGAGCGGTCACATTCTTACTTAATAGACTGTACTAACCAACTTATTTTTTTTTAACGGTTAGATTACGATATTACTCTACTGATCTGAAAGTTCCTGGAAACCTTTATCGGGATATTAAATTGGGAGGCCTTTTTTTTTAAAGATCTCCTAGTGCAAGAAAAATCGGCACCATAAGAAGAAGGTCCAGTGAGAGAGAGAAAAAAAGTACCCAGGTTATTAGGAACCAATCCTGGCACCTTGGTACTAAAATACCAATCGGTAGTACGGCTCCGCTGATACCAAGAGTTAGTATGAGAAGAAAGAAGAATCCGGAAGCGGTTGATATTACTAAAATGGATCTGGCACCTCACGTAAGTAATAATTCATAACAGTTTACTTGTAAGTCTGTCGATTATTATTTTTGATAAAAGCATATTCAGTCTGTAGTTGTCCCATTGGATCTCCCTTTTATATCAATATCACAGTAAACCCAATATAGTAGCGAAAGTGAGCCCCAAGTTGGTGACGAGGTTTTAACGGCGCGTGTGTCGACGGGTCCCTCTTTTAAAATGGTCGCTCAATGTTTGCATCTGATCTTGGAATGTGTCTTTTGAAACTTATCGTCAATCGTTTCTTGATGTGATTGCTGTTTATATGAATTTAAAGACAGAAGGAAGAGAGAGTTTCGCAGACGACCAAATAATCATAGCGCAAGATGAGGAAGACCTCAGTTATATGGTAAGAAAACTGAAAGAAGAATACACTGAAGCAGGATTAGCAATAAACTTTGATAAAACGGAATATCTAACAACAAAGGAGGGAAACGTGAAGAATCTAGAAGTAGATAACGAAACAATAGTCAAAGGAATCGATAGATTTAAATATCTAGGAACCATCATTTCAAAAAACGCAACATCAGAAGAAGAGATTAAAGCTAGATTAGGACAAACGCGAACATGCATAAGACAATTAAATTCGATCCTGTGGGACAAGCACATTACAAAGAGAAACAAAACACGCATATACAAATCAATAATACAAAGCATAATGACATACGGGTCAGAAACATGGACGATCAACAAAAGAAATAAATCTAAAATTAACGCGGTAGAGATGGAGTATTGGAGAAGATGTTGTAGAGTGGCACGTATGGAGAGAATAACAAATGAAGAAATAAGAAGCAGAATGAACATCAAAGAGAACGCAATAAACACCATTGAAGAAAAAAACGATTAAAATGGTATGGACACATAAGACGAAGCGAAGACAATAGGTGGATAAAGAAAATAACGGAGTGGAGCCCTATAGGGAGAAGAAAAAGAGGAAGACCCAGACGATCGTGGAGAGACGATGTGGACGAGGCTATGGAGGACAGGGGTCTAACAGATGGAGACTGGGAAGATAGAAACGGATGGAATCAAAGGCTGAGAGAAGGAAGACAGCGTCAGCTGTAGAAAATTCTTGTTATATATATAAGGAAGAGAGAGTTTGTATAAAAGGAGAATTAAAAACATTTGTCAGTGAAGAGACTCGAAAAGGTTGACAAACAATTTATATAATCATGGGGAAAGGAAGTTATTGTTGTGCCGTTAACAATTGTAAAAATAATTTAAAAAGTACGCTGGGAGTGAATTTCTTTTTCTTCCCGCGTTTGTTTGTTTATTTATCCATATCATTGCTGCAAAAATTAACATACTGACCTGAATTTTTGATATAATACTCGCCAATGTATGAAAAATAAGTCGACATTGTTCATATTGGTAAATTTTATAATTAATATCGAAATTTTTCAGCGTAAAGTTTATTCATTGTTAATAACAAATTAAACAAACAATTTTATCAAACGACTATATCCATAAAAAGCACACAAGGTTAAAGAGTGTTTCTTTACAAAAATCAACTTGATTCAATCAATCAACGACAAGTTGATTATTGCGTTATAAATTGATTTTGTCTGTCAGTTGCCGCGTTCACAGCGTTATACTCTCTCTTGCCTACAAGGGAAACAGAGGTCACGCATAGAGGCAGTTCTGCAATCCGGTGCCACAATTGTCCAAATGAAGAGATTTATTTTTATATAAACTAGGAATATTCAGTTACTTTTTATTTAAAACTATTTATATTTGTGTGAATTGTAAATAAAACATATTTTTTTCTAAAATTTGTACTCTCTATAGGCTCTAGATTGGACAGGGTATTTAAATCGTACTGGTAAAGTCACATTTCAAAACATTATAGTGGTCAAAAATTTTTTTTTCTTTTAAATTCGTCGGGCTTAGCTTGAATATAATACCTGCGAGAAAAGCATACTCCGTGTGTCAAAGGCTAATAACACAAGTAAAGATCCTTATAAGAGTCGGATTTTATTGTAGTTATAATGAGGCCCAATCAGGCCCAGAAACATTCAATTTATATTCGGACATAAAATTCCTTGCTGAATTCAAATATGTATTTAAAAATGTGAGTTCCACATTGAATTTTCACTTTTGGGTTTTATAGAGTCCCAACAAAGCGTTGGGTTCAAAATCTGATATGCCTATTCAGTTCCTTGGAGAAAATATTATCTGCAACATTTTTTCTGAAAATACCTTCCAGTCAAGCTTTTCACTTGTATTCATCTCTTTTCTAACAAGGCGCTCCATTCTTTTTTTTATATTACTCATGCTGCATTAACTTGATATTTTATTAAATCAAAAATTTTCAAACATTTGTCTAATAACAGTAACGTTATTCCTATTTAAAATATCCCGCTGGTTCCCGTTTTAACATGGCGGACATAACGTGAGCTTTTGAAAACGGAGACCTAGTTTTCCTATACGGTTACCCCTGAATTTCGCTACTCTATTGGATTTACCGTGTCAATATAGTATTGGAGTATCTCCATTCTCTACGGATGTACCCTTTAACTAGGCACTTGAATTTTGAGATATTCTAAAAAATTGTTACCCCTCTTAACATTTCAGCCAACTGCCCTATATCTTTACATTTCTTTATATTCTCGTTATAAAGAATTGTAAATTTTATTAAAAATAATAAGGAAGTAAGTATTTCCAAATTTTAGGAAACGCCTCCTCCAGATATCATCTCTCAACCAATAAATGTGCAGAGGTCGACGTCATGTCCGAAACGAACGACCGCTAGGAAATCAAAGAGCTCTTTACCTCGCGTTTCAAGTAGTCCTTCGTCTTTCACGATTCAATCTTCGTTTATACATCAATCTAGTCCACGTGCCCGACCCGTTAACATATCAGATTCTGGCATGTCACAGGTCACAACTTATAATACATCAGGTAAGGTTCAAAAGATTGTTAAAGTTTAAAAATTTTCTAACTAGATTTACTTTTATTCATGGGGTGAAAAGTCCCGAGACTTTCCGAGAGATGGCAGCATAAAAAAGAAAACTATAGTTTTCAGTTAGTGTCAACTCTCAGAAGATTCGTTTAAAATTTTCATGACATTTCGTTTATTAGTTTGCGTTTTACAACTGTTTGAGTGATAGTGACGCTATTTTTGATTTTTGGGAAACGATGGAACAAAAAGAATTTCGTGTGTGTATTAAACATTACTTTTTGATGGAAAAAAATACAGCCAGGCCGCAAGAAAGGCTTGAGGCGTGTGACATACCTGCTTCGTCGAAAACAACTATATGTCGATAGTTTAGTGAACGTAAATGCTGTCGTACAAGCACCGATGATGTTCCACGTTTCGAACGTCTAAATGAGGCAGTCACTCCATAAACACAAAAAAATCCACCATATTGTTCTGAATGACCGCAAAGTGAAAGTAAGAGAGAAAGCTGACATCGTGAAGATATCAGCAGAAACGCGTAAGGCATATTTTGCATGAATATGTGCATAGAAATTATATTGAAGAATAAAATCGATTTTTGGCAAAAACATTATTTTTTATTTAAGTCTCGGGACTTTTCACCTCATGTAGTATCTTATTTTTAATCATTATGTTCTGATGTTTAACAATACGGAGGTTTCTTCAAATCCAAACGTCGCTTTTTTAAATTGATTTGATTTTATTTGTATTATCCCAGTCACCAGAGATGAAAATGTAGTAAAAGTGCACATAAATTTAAATAAGTTATTTCTCGCCAGAGAGGTTCATTACCGGCCAAATAATATATGTAAAAAAGTTTGCAGCAATCGCGGAATGGCCGGCTGAAAAATGAGGTCCGAAAGGGCCCCATTTTTGGGTCTATCAAGAATATCTCGAAAAATATGCATAATTTGTTAAAACATTACATGGAAAACCATAGATTAAACGATTTTGCACGAAAAGGTCTCTTGATATTTTCCTGTAAGATGTGTGAAAATCGCCATCCAAAAAATGTGGGTTTGCAATAAATTGTCAGAATATGAAAATTATATAAAATGCATATGTTATACAGTGTGTCCCAAAAAGTTTTATACATATTACAAAAAAAAATTATTCTCACGTGGAAATCCATAATCAAGCATCAGAAGTTTAAAATATTTGATGGTATACAAGGAAAATAAAAAACAATGATTTATAATGAATAGTAAAGTGTGTTTAAATTTAAATACAGAGCAAGATATTAATTGAAAATGTTAATAGGAACTAAAAAATTATGCTCACGTTTAGATTTGTGGCCTTCCTAGTTGAAAATTCAAAAAAAAACATTAGTAAACACGTTGTTGGATTATTTATTGAATAACCTGGAATTGTTAGCTTAAAGCAGTTACTTCCTTCTCCAACTTAAACTCAACCTCATGTCATATTAATGAATACCTTGTAATTACAAATAAAATAGACCAATTCAGAGATTTAAACAAAAAAAAAAGATAAATAAATGTAAACATGTTATAAAATTGTACTTCTAAAGCAGAGGTTCCCAAACTTTTTTTTCCCGTAGACCACTTTCAAAATTTTACTGGTTTCGGTGGACCTCCTGCTGCTACATTTCTACCATATTCCCAAAACTCGTCAAAAAATGTGAAAATTAGATCTAACGATGGAAATTTGCGTCGTGGCTGAGTTCCAACCCTAAATTCGGAGTGGATAATATGATTACAGACTTAATAGAATTAAAATTAAACATTAATAACGTACCGTAACTTCAACAATGCAAATCAACAATTAAAAAAAAGAATAGTCATAATTTTAATGGGAGGTATGTACTTGATGGATTGACAGCAAATCTGCTCCTTTTTTTTGTTAATAGGTTTGTAACGACACTAAAACTTTTTTCGACAAGGTATGACGAGGAAAATGCTATCAAAAGTTTTCTCGCAATTTCCCACAGCCCAGGATATTTTTCGGGTATTTCTGCCTGCATCAAAAGTGTTTGATAGCCTTTTTTAAAATTCGCCTTCAGCTCCTCATTGGTGCTAAGCTCGAGTAGCTCCTCTTGTAATACCACATTCGCCACTTCCGTTTCATCAAATGGATTTATGATCCATGGTGGTAATTCCATCGTCAGAATATCTTCAAATCTATTTTTGAAGTCATCATGCAGGGCATTTAAATGTTGAACGTATGTCTGAATATCCTCATCAAGACATTCTGCCTGTGACAAGTTTGGAAACTGGGAGAATTCGCGCCGACTAATATTTTGCTTCATAAATTTCAATTTTCCAAGAAAAGCCGAAATTACACCCTTTCCTTTAGGTAAATTTAGACTATCCCCTTGTAACTACAAGTTAATGTCATTAAATTTTTTGAACAAATCTGCTTTCAATTTGATCAGGTTTTCTTTTAAATCTGGATCTTTACTTTCCAGAAACTCTAAAAACTGATTCAAAAAGTGAGTAAAATCTTGTTAAAACATGCACCTTTCGACAACCAGCGTACTTCAGTATGTAAGAGCAATCGTTGGGAGTCTTTATCATTTTCGTTGCACAATTGTGCAAATAAACGGGTATTTAACGCATTGCTTCTTATTTTGTTAACTGTTTTAATCACAAATTGAAGCGATTGGTGCAATCTATCACTCAAATTTTTCACTACCAGGTGTTGTCGGTGGATGACACAGTGAATTGCAGTTACTCCTGGTATAATTCTTTTAAGATGGCTTATAAACCACGATATCGCCCGACGATGGCCGGAGCTCCATCTGCTGCCACCGAAATAATGTTTGTAAATGGAATCGATTTTTCCTTAAAAAAATCACTCAGAACATTAAATATTGATTCGCCTTTAATGTCCGTCTCCAAAGTTTTCGCGAATAGCAGTTCTTCATGGATTTCTTCGTCCATAACAAATCGAACATATGCCAATAATAATGCTTCATTACCAGGTAAAGTTGACTCGTCCAGTTGAATAGAAAAATGAGTTGTTTGCAGATAATTACACAAGAAGCTTTCAATATCAGAGCTCATTTCATCAATACGTCTTTGTACAGTGTTGTTACTCAAAGGAATTCTTTTGAGTACGTCAAATGGAGGTTTGTGCAGAACAGTTTTTAAAACCTCTTCAACAGCGGGTAAAATTAACTGTTCTCCGATGGTGTGTGGTTTTCCAGATTTCGCTATAAGCAATGAGATATTGTAAGATGCCCGCAAGCCATCATCGTTACTTTGAGACGTTGAAGCGAACATACTGTGCACGGTGGGTCTCTTTTCATATTTTTCCTTCAATGTTTGAAAATATTTTAAATCTTTACCTATTTTATCAGGATGATAGCTTCTTAGATGATCTTCGAGCTCCCATGGTTTCATAGAGTCATTGCTCAAAACTTTGTTGCATAAAAGGCATATGGGCAATCGTTTGTCTGCGTTTGATGGAAGAAAACCAAATTTCAAATAATCAACACTGTACTGTCGACATTTCTTCTTAGATTCAGCCATGTTTCGTATCAGTTACCTACCTGTAAAGAAAAAAATGTTTGTTTTAGTAATCATAAGGCGACTTTAACAGGATATGGCTATTTTAACAGAATAAAATAGGATTAATTAATTATTGCAATGAAAAAACCAAAATGCCGGCGGCAAAACTGATTTTAATTATTAAAAGCAATAAACTGCTAAGACCCATATAGAGGTTTTCACAAAACGGCTGAACCTATTTTAACGTAATATTTTTGAATTAATTATATTTTGGTAAATTTCTGTAAATTCGAGAGAAAATACTTTTAAAGAATATTTTGACATCAAAACTCCGCGATTTTAATGATTTATTTATTACTTTGATGTACGTTACGAATGAAACATAAAGACACGTACAATTTATGTAAATATTTTTAGTCATTTCGCATTAGCAACTACGAGGGCACTGAAATATGTACAAACATGCAGGTCAATCATATATCTCTCCTTTAGTGAATCACCACAGTCGGGTAAATAAATAATTTTATAATAAAAGGTACTAAAAGTTCAATCTTTCTCGGCTTTCTGTTCTTTTATAGAAGTATCGAATAATGGCCCTGTTCAGTATTTAATTTTTATTACGTACTTACTACACGCAAACATAACAAATATATTATTATTACAGTATAAAATAAAAGTATTAATAACAAATAGGCAGGTACTTACTTTCTCCGGCACTGGCAAACACTGACATCGATTCACTCACACTTTTCTTTTCAAAATTCCGGAAACAAATGAGTAACGTTTGTCCTTGGCATTCGTATTTATATTGGTGAAGAATCAAACAAGTTCATGCAAGATTGCAAGCACAGCACAAGTCGTATTTCGTCCCTTTGCACGTCTGAACGGGTTGCGTTGCGGGCGGGCGGCGCTTTGCAAGTCTCGACGCGCGTTGTACTGAATATCGATATGCAAGTTTTTACAAGTAACAGTCGCTGACCTTCTTAAAATACACTACTCAAAAAAATTAAGGGAGGTTTTAAAACAAGGAAATTAATGCTAAATAAACAGGCTATCTGATCCATATGTCGGCCTAACTAAAAAAATTTTTTTCAAGCCCGTGGACCAAAAAAAAAGCAAAATATTTGCAATATTATTTTTTCGCGCTGTCTGTTAGGATTGCATGAGAACCGTAGCTCCTAAAAAATTTTAGCCAAAAAATCTGAAAATTAGAATCTTAAAGCTTCAAAATGCTTTTTTTTAAAGTCTCAATACGACCATTTTTCACCAGCCTGTCAAAAATCACCGAAAAATTTGGAATTTTTTTTGCCCTCTTAATTTTTTTGAGTAGCGTATTATCTGCCTACACTGATAGGTAAAGCCAAGCCAACATTTTTGTTCTTTACTATCGAAACCAAATAAATTTTCGTGGACCCCCACTTAAAACTTGTGAACCCCCATTTTTTTTTTCACGCCAACGTAGACCCCCGTCGAGTCTCCCGTAGACCCCTGGGGGTCCACCTGAACCACTTTGGGAATCACTGTTCTAAAGTGATTTTCTTGAAGAGAAATGTTTAATATTTAAGAAAAAACATACATAAAGTTACGGTACTTACTTTCAACATTTCTAAGATAGTTCGAATACAAAAACTACTTAACCCTAAAAAATAGCAAAAAAACACATTTCGTTATTTTCTGTGCATTTAAAATCAGTATATCAGGCAGTAAAAGTGTAATCCTAAATGAAAAAGAAATATATAAAGAAGAAAATGTCTGAAGGTTTTTTTGATTAGATTAAATTTATCAAAGATATTAATATATAAAACCACAAGCATCCGTGTTAAAAATGCTTTCCTTTCAAATGCATTTCCTGATCTCAATTTGAAAAAAATTGAATTTCATGAATGTACCAGGGTGGTTAAGCTTTCCCCTTCAAAATCCTGTTTTCTTTTTTAGTATGATTATTTTTAAGGAACTTACGGCGCGATGCGCGTAAAAATTTCAGAATTTCGCTTGGCGCGCTTTGAAATATCCGAATAAGACAATACGTTTTAAATTACGATTTTCTTGAAAACGATGCGTTTAACAGGAAAATATCAGGAGACTTTTTTTATGCAGAATGGCATGATCTATATATTTTCCATGTAGTGTTTTCACAAATTGTGGATATTTTTCGAGATATTCTTGAAAGATCCAAAATGTGGCCACTTCGGACCTTATTTTTCAGCCGGCCATACCTCGATTGCTGCAAACTTTTTTACATATATTATTTGGCTGTTAATGAACCTCTCTGGCCAAAAATCTAACTTATTTAAATTTATGTGCGTTTCAACTCCCAAGCAACCGAATTAATCGTGTTTTATTGTATAAGGTTTTTTATCCGTAGGTAATACAACAGATCATTGGGTAAGCGCAGAAGGTTTCTTTAGTGGAGCCAAGGCGCCTCAAGAGGACTCGTCGGGCAATGCTAGAGCTTCAATAGCAAGACTTAGAAATCAGAATATTGGAATGGTTCGAGCAAAAGCAAGGTAAAACCTACTAGAAAATAAATTCCTGCGACGCTTTCCGTTTAGACTACCAGGTGTACAAGTTTGAAATGCGGATTTCAGACAACAGATGGTGCACCAATGCAGATTGTGCCATAAAGATTTGACACTGCGCCATTTTGTTGTGTCATCAACAAGTGTCAGACGCGCACGAGTGATAAATTGGAAAAGTGTGTGCATAGTGTTGTGTTGTTGTGTTCAATATGTCGAAATTTATACCGAACAAAGAGCATTCGCGGACAGCATTAATTTTTTGTTTTCATTTGAAGAAAACCGCTGTTGAATCATACCGATTACTTCGAGAAGCTTATGGTGAACATGCTCCATCGCAAGATACGTGTGAACGATGGTTTCAGCGTTTCAAAGGTGGTGACTTCGATGTTGCAGACAGGGAACGTGGAAAATCACCAAAAAAATACGAAGCTGTGGAATTGCAAGCATTGTTGGACGAAGATGATTCACAAACACAAAAACAACTCGCCGAGCAATTGAGCGTTAGTCAGCAAGCTGTTAATCTAATCGGCTACGAGAGATGGGAAAGATTCAGAAGCCGGTAGATGGGTATCACATGAGTTGAATGACAGGGAAATGAAAAAAGCGCAAAAACACGTGTGACATTTTGCTCGTTCGCTACAAAAGGAAGTCGTTTTTGCATCATATAGTTACAGGGGATGAAAAGTGGATTTATTTTGAGAATCCCAAGCGCAAAAAATCATGGGTAGACCCAGGCGCACCGTCCACATCGACCGCAAGACCGAATCGCTTTGGCAGAAGGACGATGCTCTGTGTTTGGTGGGACCAGAGGGGCATGGTCTATTATGAGCTGTTAAAACCTGGGTTAATACTAAACGTTATCAACAACAATTGACCGATTTGAACCGTTCGCTGCTTGAAAAAAAGCCAGAATACCGAAAGAGGCAACACAAAGTTAATGCTCCGTCACGTACGGCAAAATTAGATCGCGACACGTTGGAAGCACTCAGCTGGGAGGTTCTACCCTATGCGGCTTACTCACCAGACTTGGCTCTTTCCTGTTACCACTTGTTTGCATCGATGGGTCACGTACTTGCTGAGCAGCGCTTTGGTTCGTACGAAGATGTGAAAAAATTGCTCGATGAATGGTTCGCAGCAATAGGGGAAGATTTTTACTGGCGTGGTATTCACAAATTGCCCGAAAGATGGGAAAAAATGTATAACAAGCGATGGAGCGTTGCATTAAAGGCCAGTTTACGAGCTGCACTCAAATTCTTAGATCTCTAAATAATTTTTTTCGAGACTGATAGTTATGAAGACGTGGTCGTGCTTAAAGTACGTGGGCACTATTTATGAATGCGTGCCACAGATGGCAGCATCGTACAATGCACTGAATTCGTTTAGTGCTCTGTATTAAAGTTGTCATTTCCGTAGAATGTACCGACGAACACAAGACTGGGCAGGTGGCAACTCGTGAGGCGATGTTGCCACGGGATTACAGCATAAGTGGTGCTTTCTTTTATATCAGTTGTCACAATGGATAGATGTCGTTTTAATCCTGAAACGAAACGGCAATCGGCGCACCAACTCACCACCATCGAAAATATTTCGAATCATCGCTACTGCTGAGAAAAATATGATTTTTTAAGACAGTGAAGGCGTTATCCTCATTCATTGTATTCCAAAAGACAGTATGGTGACAGGTGCCTCCTACAAACATGTTTTTAGGACAAAGCTCTTACCAGCATTGCAAAAAAAAACGACCGGTAAAGGCTTTACGTGTGCTTCTCCATCAAGAGAATGTTCCTATTCATCAGGGGATTGTAACTTAGTAGTTTCTTCTTAACAGTTTGGACGAGGAATCTCATGCTCCTTGACCTCTTTCCTACCGGTTTTTGGCTTTTTCCAACTATAGACATTCTCCATGGCCGCTTATTTTTCAGTTAAATCGTTCTTCCATCAGCGATCCTTTAGTGATCAAGAAAGGAACCCCTACAGAATCATTCTCGGCGGCCATAAAATCATGTCAGTTGAGAAAACCAACTTGTTGGCTGAATTTTTTGCTTCACATTCTACTGTCGATTTCCAAGGAAAGACACACACCAACTATTCCCATAGTGCAGTGAAGGATGCCCGATATTGTCTTCAGACAGATCATAAAACGTATTTTAATGAAACTGGACACCAAAAAAAACTTCTGGTGCGAGAGCTAACACCTTTTCCCACTACCCTACAGAAAAGGAATATATTCTACATTTCACCGTTGAGTTTATCATAAAAATTGAGCCTCAGACACCGACAACAGTTTTCGTCTATCTCCTTTAAATAAAGGGGTTTACCTTTAAAAGTCTCCAATTTATGCCACCCTGTACATTTATAGACGCCTTCTTCGCATCTCCTGGATACCGAAAATAAATAACACAGAAGTACTGGAAAGAATGAACAAAATGTAGGAATTACTAACATCCATAAAATTAAAAAAAAACTCAATACTTCGGACATATAATGATGGGCCAAAAGTACGAATTGCTACGTCTAATTATTGAAGGCAAAATAAAGGGCAAACGATCGATCGAAAGACGACAGAATTCTTGACTGAAGAACATGAGAGGGTGGGTTGGATGTGTTTCGAGTGATATTTTGCGAGCGGCAGTTCCTAAAGTTCGTTTAGTTATATGGATCGCCAGCTTTCGCGAGGAGGCGGCGTCGTAAGACGAAGCATAGCATATACTATAATAAAAAATCAAATCATCCTCCTGTCAGGAGCTTCATACAGTGTTCCTGACACCAATAAATCAGCAGGTTGTGGTGGATGTTATAAATAACCTAAAAAATTCTAATTCCGTTGGAGTTGATGAAGTTCATACTAAAATGCTAAAAACTTGTGTTCATCTACATTTTTGATAAATATGATACTATCCGAGGGTCTATTTCCTGAGACGCAAAAATTATTCTGGTATATAAAATGCAAAAATTATTCCGGTATATAAAAAGAATAGAAAAGATTGTATTGAAAATTACCGGCCTATCGCGCTGCTCTGTATATTATCAAAAATTGTGGAAAGAGTAATGGTGAATAAAATATTAGCATTTGTAATAAAGTATGGCATATTGCATGGGGCGCAAAATGGATTTCTCAAGGGCAAATCCACAATAGGCCTATTTATGGACTTAAATAAGGCGTTTGACCTTGTAAATCAGGATCTTCTGCTGGATAAGTTGAATGCGTATGGATGGAGGGGAAAAATTAATGAACTACTTAGGAAAGTTGGGAATGTGGAATCTTTGGCACAATGATACTACTCAGTATATATCACCACTACACCAAACACTTTATTTTTGCACTCGACGTGCGTTTCGCTAACCATGTTAGCTTCATCAGGAGCGATGATTGACTAAAGCTAAACTACAAATCTACCCTATTTATACTTAGCCTAACCCTTGAATTACTCAAGCGGAACTAATGACATAGGCAAGGCCATCAGTTCCGGTCAAATAACCAATAGAGGGGACTATAAGGAATAGGCCCTCTGTCTTTATTTAAACTACTTTTACATTTTATGGTTTCCATACTTTCGTATGCGTTCAACAATCTCCTATCAGATACATTTTTTATTAATCTTAGATTATCTAACGTTACAGTATGATCAGCTTCAAGGGCATGTTAGGCAATGCTAGACTTTTCTGTTCTATTGTATTTTAAGTGTGCTAAGTGTTCTTTAAATCTTGTTTTAATTGACCTTTTAGTTTGCCCAACATACTTTCCAATCATTACAACTAATTTCATAAATTCCACTTTTCTCACAATTAGGAATCTTATCTTTGGGATTTCCTAAGATATTCCTCAGTTTGTCTGATGACGTATAGACTAAGGTGAGGCCTACCTTATTAAATACCTTATCGAGTCCCTTGCTATATTTCGGATTATATGGTATGGAGACATACTTGGTGTTATTTTCTTCGCGTGTAAAAAAGGTGGAATTTTGAATATTTAACCTAAACTTATGTCTATTTATTAGCTTATTTACTAAGTCATCGTCATAACCATTAACTCTAGTTATATTTCTAATACGATTCCTTTCTTTATTAAAGTTTACTCTATTCAGAGGGAAAGTGACCAAACGATGAACTAAAAAATGTAATGAGGCTAATTTATATTGTTTGCAATGAAATGAATCATTAGGAATATATCTATCTGTTACTGTGTCCTTCCTATAGATATCAAATTCTATTCTATTATTATTTTTAATAATTAAAATATCTAGAAAAGGCAATTGTCCTTTGTTCTCAACTTCGTAAGTGAATTTAATGGAATCATACCGGCTATTTAATTTAGAAACAAAATCCTCAATATTTGCTTTCTTTGTATCAAAAATCGCGAAAATATCATCCACATACCTATACCATACCCTTGGGAAATATTCGAATTCTTGACTGGCTTCGATTTCAAACTTACTCATGAATAAATTGGCTATGAAAGGTGATAAGCAATTACCCATAGCTGTTCCTTCTTTCTGAACATAAAATGCGACCCATTGTTTCATCGGTCGGATCACCCACATATTTAATATCCAAATGGTTATCAAAAGAACTTGAGAAGTTACCATTAAATACTTTCGCAGTGAAGAATTCGTTAGAATTCATTAATAAAACAAAAAATCTAGTTCTTAATGAAGGTGAAGTCTTAATTTCTTTTGATGTTAGTTCTTTGTTCCCAAGTGTGCCAATTCCACAAACTTTACAATATCTCGAAGAATTACTTAGAATGAATGACTTTGAAGACGAAATTATTCGTGAATACTTAACATTATCTAAACTTTGTATGGAACAAAATTATTTCCAATATAACAATCAATTTTATGTTCAGAAAGAAGGAACAGCTATGGGTAATTGCTTATCACCTTTCATAGCCAATTTATTCATGAGTAAGTTTGAAATCGAAGCCAGTCAAGAATTCGAATATTTCCCAAGGGTATGGTATAGGTATGTGGATGATATTTTCGCGATTTTTGATACAAAGAAAGCAAATATTGATGATTTTGTTTCTAAATTAAATAGCCGGTATGATTCCATTAAATTCACTTACGAAGTTGAGAACAAAGGACAATTGCCTTTTCTAGATATTTTAATTATTAAAAATAATAATAGATTAGAATTTGATATCTATAGGAAGGACACAGATAGATATATTCCTAATGATTCATTTCGTTGCAAACAACATAAATTAGCCTCATTACATTTTTTAGTTCATCGTTTGGTCACTTTCCCTCTGAATAGAGTAAACTTTAATAAAGAAAGGAATCGTATTAGAAATATAACTAGAGTTAATGGTTATGACGATGACTTAGTAAATAAGCTAATAAATAGACATAAGTTTAGGTTTAATATTCAGAATTCCACCTTTTTTACACGCGAAGAAAATAACACCAAGTATCTCTCTATACCATATAATCCGAAATATAGCAAGGGACTCGATAAGGTATTTAATAAGGTAGGCCTCACCTTAGTCTATAAGTCATCAGACAATCTGAGGAATATCTTAGGAAATCCCAAAGATAAGATTCCTAATTGTGAGAAAAGTGGAATTTATGAAATTAGTTGTAATGATTGTGACAAAAAGTATGTTGGGCAAACTAAGAGGTCAATTAAAACAAGATTTAAAGAACACTTAGCACACTTAAAATACAATTGAACAGAAAAGTCTAGCATTGCCGAACATGCCCTTGAATCTGATCATACTGTAACATTAGATAATCTAAGATTAATAAAAAATGTGTCTGATAGGAGATTGTTGAACGCATACGAAAGTATGGAAATCATAAAATGTAAAAGTAGTTTAAATAAAGACAGAGGGCCTATTCCTTATAGTCCCCTCTACTGGTTACTTGACCGGAACTGATGGCCTTGCCATTGTCATTAGTTCCGCTTGAGTAATTCAAGGGTTAGGTAGGTATAAATAGGGTAGATTTGTAGTTTAGCTTTAGTCAATCATCGCTCCTGATGAAGCTAACATGGTTAGCGAAACGCGCGTCGAGTGCAGAAATAAAGTGTTTGGTGTACTGGTGATATATATACTGAGTAGTAACTACTTAGGAGTTACTTAACTGGGAGAACTCAACTCGTACATGTAAATACACCAAAGTCGGACATATTACCGATAAATATAGGTGTACCGGAGGGGTATGTTTTAGGACCTCTGTTGTTTTTGCTTTTTATGAACGCTCTGCCTAGTATAGAAGAGCAACATAACCTCATCATGTTTGCCGATGATAATAGTTATGTTTGCTCTCACAAAAGTAAAGAAGTGCTAGTGTGTGCACAAGATATTTTAAATAAATTTTTAAAATGGTTTAATGCAAATAAATTGTGTATAAATACACAAAAGACTGTATTCATTGGTTTTACTCCTCGATCTAAAGCAATATCTGAAAGTTATCTATTAAAAATTCAAGGGAAAAGTATCCAACAAGTAGATGAAGCAAAATTTTTAGGAATACATTTGGAAAATAGCTTAAGTTAAGAAAGCCATGTTGATGCTCTTTGCAGGACGTTATCATCGTCGTGTTTTACACTATATAAATTGAAAGATTTGACCAATAGACATGTTTTGTTGTCTTATTACTATGCACATTTCTATTCAAGAATTAGGTATGGCATAATTTTTTGGGGTTGTTCTTCTTGTAACCACAGGGTTTTTCGGCTACAAAAGAGAGCTTTGAGAGCGATACTTAACGCTCAGAGAAGTGCATCCTGTGGGCGGATTTTTTAGGGATTTAAGGATCCTCACATTACCTTGTATTTTCATGGTTGAAATTTTCTTATTTGTGAAGCAAAAACCACAGAATTTCGTTACTAACAATTATCATGATTATATTACAAGGTACGGTGATAACTATGCTATTTCAGTCCACAGTTTGTCCACAACGGAAAACAATCCCCGTTATATTGGCATTCACCTATTCAACAAATTGCCCCCCCGTTTTCGAAATATTAATAATAGAAAATTATATAAAAGAACCTTAATTGATTTTTTGTTGGAAAAGTGTTACTATAGTATAAATGATTTTTTAACAGATAGAGGCTACTAATGTTAAGTTGCTAACTTTTGTTTGCTTTATTACATTTATATAAATTCATTTATAATACTTCTTCTCATTCATTTAAAATAGTGCCTGACTTGTCCTGTGCGGTTGTGTATGGTCTCCTGGATTAATAAAGTTTATTTATTTATTTATCTATTAATTATATTTACGTCCACTATGAACATCCTATTTAAGTGTGGTCATATTGATACGCTACTTTTTAAGTAAATTCCAAACCAGTTTGGCATTTTTTGTAGGTTGTTTGATAACTACAAAGAATCTGATACATCGTCTTCCTCTGTTCAGTCTACAAATAAGTCCCGACCGGGTTCAGCGAATAGGCGGGTATTAAATAAGAGTAGCTGTTACAAAGTTGGATCGCCGAGGTTGAATGATTCAACGAGGATGTCGTACAGGTAGGTCAGTGAATAAATAAAAATTTGACAACAACGGAAAGCATTGTTGCCTCTGTAGCTCTAAAGCAGAGGGTGGGGAGTCTTAAAGCCAAACAGATAAACTAAAAATTTCATTTTTACTAATCGCTTTACCGTGTCGGTAATATCAGCCAGGCAGTACCAACAGTTTAACATAGGATGTGAACCACGTGTTCGATAGAAGGTACTTTCTTATCCCGCTTTTTTACAGTTTTATTCTCTACTTCCCGTAGCTACAAAACTCAACCGGAGCCAGTATACTATCTATGAACGTCTGATAACGCGGCGATGTATGTTCGTCGACGAAAGCCCTCGATTCTTCCAGCCCTACTTCAGAGCTACATCTCATTCGAGAATTACAAGGACACCGTCTCCCTGCGCTTTCTGCTCTTTCAGCCTTTTCGTTCAAGTGGCATCTTACCAACAATATGCTGTCAAGAGTCCGTCCAACGCTAACTTCAGATATCAGTTCCACCGGTCTCAAATCATGGAGACTGCGTCTTCTTCGTCTTCTCTTTTCGGTCCGAGCGGTCTCCCACTAACAACATGCCTTTTTATAACGATGTCTCCTTTTGCGTTTGCCGGTGACTGGTGGCTAGCAGCATGACGTTATGTGATCTAGCTTCTTCTTCTTCAAGTGCCCTGTCCGGTCCCCCGAACGTTGGCGATCACCCTGGAGAGCGCGTCCCTGTTCTCTGCCATTCTAAAAAGATCACCTGCCTTCTGAATGCCGGTCCATGACTCTCCCCGCAAGATGTGACCCAGATAAGCTCTCTTGCGGCATTTTATTGTTGTAAGTAGCTCTCTTCCTGTTCTTGCACGCCCAAGAACGTCTTCGTTTGTTACCAAGTCAGTCCAAGGAATACGCAGCAATCTTCGATGAGTCCACATTTCAAAGCTCTCTAAACGATTAATCGTGCTTACTTTGAGAGTCCAGCTTTCTGCACCGTACAAAACAACCGACCAAATGTAACATTTGACCATGCGTTGACGCAGCTTGAGATTTATGTTGTCATTACAAAATAGTGTTCTCATATTCAAGAAGTGATTCCTGGCTGTCTCGATGCGACATTTTATCTCTATATCGGGGTCTAATTGTTCCGTCAGGATGCTACCCAAATACCTGAACCTCTCAACCCGTTCGATTTGAGAATTGTTCAGAAACAAATGAGTGTCTCTATGTGGATCTCGGCTGAATGTCATGAGTTTCGTCTTACTGATATTAATGTTAAGGCCAAGATCTGTTCCAACTGTGCTGATTTTATTTAACAGTTCTTGAAGACCCTCTATCTTATCACATATGATGACAGTGTCGTCTGCATATCTAATTGTGTTGAGTAGTACACCATTTACTCTAACTCCATGGTCCACATTCTCGAGGGCCTCCTTAAAAATTCGGTCCGAATAAAGGTTGAAAAGTAGAGGCGAGAGGATACAACCCTGTCGGACTCCTCGCTGTATTTGGATGCTAGATGTTGTCATCCCTTCTATACGTGCTTCCGCTGTTTGTCCCCAGTACAGATTTTCAATTATAAGTATATCTCGACTGTCCAATTGTACTTCGCGTAACATTGATATCAATTTAGAGTGTAGCACCCTGTCGAATGCCTTTTCGTAATCTAGGAAACAGGCGAATACCTCTTTACGCTGATCTCGGCACTTCTGGAGAAGGACATTAATACCAAACAAAACCTCACGGGTTCCGAAAGCATTCCTAAAACCCATCTGAGCGTCATCAAGATCAAATTCACACTTTCTGCGAATTCTGGCATGTATGACGCGCAAGAGTGTCTTTAAAAGATGACTCATCACACTTATCAAGCGATAGTCACTACATTTTTTAGGTCTGGGTTTTTTTGGAATAGTCACAAAGGTCGACCTGAGCCAGTCATCTGGGATCACCCCAGTGTTATATATCAAGTTAAATAATTTTGTGATTTGTGATATGTTACTCTCGCTTACAAGTTTCAATATCTCTGTCGGAATCTGATCCGGACCCGGAGACTTTCCATTGGGTGATATATGGATGGCGTGAAGCACTTCTTCGTTAAGAATTTCTGGACCTTCCTCCATATTTTCTTCATTATTCTGTAAGGGTGGTCTATCGTCATGAAATAGTTCATTTATATATTTTTCCCATGTGCCTTTGATTTCCCGTTCATCCATTATAGGTGTATTTGTTGAATCAAGCAGGGTAGCTGGTTGTGGTTTTTTGTAAATACCAGCAATCTTCTTAAGTTTCTTGTGGCTACGAAAGTTATCGTGTTTCTTTTCTAATTCTTCCATTTCCCGGCACATTTCTCTCAGCCAGCCTTCCTTGGCTCTCTTGATTTCTGACTTAAGGATCTTCTGTAGCCTTTTATATTCTTCCTTGTTGTTCTTGACCAGTCTTCTTCCCTCCATCAATATCAAGATAACGCCAGTCATCCACCTTTTTTTCTTAGTTTCTCCTGATGTTTGTAGGTGCCTATTACACGTCCTGTTCAGCATATTTTTCAGCTTACCCCACAGTGCCCCGACTTCTGTCACATCACCTTCATTCACTTTGCCAAGTTCATCGTTGAGTTCTCGTTGCACCATTTCTCTTACTTCTCGTTGATCTAGTTTTGTCAGGTTTAGTGATTTATATGGTCGCTTTTTGCATATCAATTTAAGCTTTAGTTTCATATCGGCAACCAAGGGTACGTGATCCGAGCCAATATCTGCTCTAGGGTAGGTTGTTACACGTTTTATACTGTTCCTGAAGTATTTGTTAACCAGAATGTAGTCTATCTGGTTTCTAATGGGTTCTTGGTCGTTCACTTCAGCAGGCGACATCCATGGATAAAGACGTCTTTTGGGGAGTTTAAACCATGTGTTCGCGATAACCATGTCATTTTCCTGGCAAAATTCAAACAGTCTGTCCCCTCGGTGATTGCTCGAACCCAATCCAAAGTCTCCGACCAAATCAGATCGTCGGCCTTGTCCAATCTTAGCATTATAATCCCCGAGTATAAGTGTTAGGTCGTCACTGCTGAGTTTTCCCAGGACTTTATTAAGTAGCTCGTACATGTTATCGACCTCCTGGTCGTAACGTTTATCGGATGTTGGGGCATAAATTTGTATTATATTGATCTTGAATGGCTGTCCCTGCATCTGAATTAATATTATTCGGTCAGTTATAGGGCTGTAACTTACAAATTCTTGTTGTAAGGAAAGGAAACAAATACCCACACCGTTGCGGTGTTGCGGGTCATTAGGGTCGCTACCGGAATACTATAGTGTGTCATGTTCATTTTGGCAAGTTCCTGAATCCGGCCAGCGGAGTTCACTGATTCCCATTACTCCAACTCTCAGTCTTGATGCTTCTTTGATGACATTGTCGAACTTTCCTGCAGCATACAGACTTCTAACATTCCACGTGGCAATTCGAAACTTTAATTTTGCTATGTTGAGCCGGGAGATTCTTCGCACCCCTTGCCCATTAAAGAGCTGTCCGGGACTAGGGGCCGTGGTATGTGGTTTTCTCTCCATAGCCATCTAGCTAAGTGCACTTAAATAAATAAGTATACTCATCTGCCGGGGATCGAATTCGAGACCCTGAGCACTATAAGCCAGGCCCTGTCACCATTTTTGTAACAATATTCCTATTGCTATTAGAAGTCGCTTTTAAAAAGGATTGAATAATTTTATTTTTTAGGATAAAAACATTGAGATCTGAAGATAGAAGAAGCAAAAAGAGCGCTATTTCTCCGAGACGCAGACATGTAAATATGTCCCAGAAACAAAGGCTACAACATATGGGTAGACAGTATGCTAAATATAGTAAGGACAGCAATTCTTCAATCGATACGACTCAGGTAATAAATATTACTAATAATGTGAATAAGGAAAACAGAAACAATAGAATATACTTTTTACCAAAAATCGATTTTATTCTTCAACATACTTCAACAGCTCCTTTAGATTCAAATATTCAAATACTACCGACGAACAAGGTCGTGAAGCTGAATCATTCTCAATCAGTTATGGCTTAACTCAGCTTATTGACGAACCAACACGGATCCCTGATCGAGACGGGGAGTTCGCCAGTCTTCTTGATCTGTTTTTAACCACCAATCCGGAGATTTACACGGTCACCGTAAATCCACCGTTAGGTTCTTCCGACCATAAACTGCTTTCGACATCGAGTATCCTGCCAATCAGTGACAGAGAGGCGCCTAGGCCGCGCAAGATTTGGCACTACAAATCTGCTAAATGGGAAGATCTCATGGAATACTTTCGAACTTTCCCTTGGATGGACGTTTGTTTTCGATCCGATAACCCATCTGACTGCGCCAGGGAGGTCTCCGATGTTATTTTGGCTGGTATGGAAGCTTACATCCCTTTTTCGAAGAAATGCTCCTCCAACGGCAAGCCTTGGTTCGACCGAAAATGCAAAGAAGCTGTTGCTGCTAAACATATTGCCTACCGACAATGGCGTGAAAATCCTAACACCTTAAATCGAAACATCTTTGTTCATGCCCGGAACAGATGCAAGGGAATTATCGACGAAACCAAGGAGGCACAAAATCAACGAATTAGAAACAAACTTCTCGCTTGTCCCAACAATTCCAGGTCCTTTTGGGCAGTCGCTAAGGCAGTTAGTCAAAATTTTACCAAATCCACCATACCACCACTCACACGGCCAGATAATTCTATTGCAACCACACCTGTTGAGAGAGCGAACTTGTTGGCTGAACTCTTTGCTTCACATTCTACTGTCGATTTCCAAGGAAAAACACCACCTACTATTCCTATATTGCAGTCAAGGATGCCCGATGTTGTCTTTAGACAGCGCATCATAAAGCGTATTTTAATGAAGCTGGACACCAAAAAGGCTTCTGGCGCTGACGGAATACCTGCCATAGTTCTCAAAAACTGTGCAAGGGAACTAACACCAGTTTTCTGTAGACTTTTTAACCTATCCTACAGAAAGGGAATATTTTCCGTCCTGCTGGAAATGTGCCACGGTTCAGCCGATACCTAAAAAGGGTAAGAAGACCTTGCCAAATAACTACCGACCAGTTGCACTGCTTTCAATAATATCGAAAGTCATGGAAAAGGTTATCAATGAGCATCTTCTAAAATATCTTGAACGATTCAATATTATTAGCGATCACCAATATGGTTTTCGTAAACATAGATCAACAGGAGATCTTCTGACTTATGTAACACATGTTTGGAACAACGCAATTGAACACTTTGGAGAATCTCGAGCGGTTGCTCTTGACATATCCAAGGCATTCGACCGTGTTTGGCACGATGGACTGTTGGCTAAGTTGCGCTCTTATGGTATGTCTGAAAGGTTCTGTTTGTGGCTCTCATGTTTCCTCAGAGAGCGTTCTTTACGAGTGGCGGTCGACGGATTTCTTTCTAACACCCTCACTATCAACGCCGGTGTGCCCCAGGGCTCCATACTGTCTCCTACTCTCTTTCTCATTTACATTAACGATCTGCTGGAAAAGACCGGGAATCCAATCTATAGCTTTGCAGATGACAGTACGCTTGTCTCTTCATTCACCTTGAACGCTCGGACATCGGCTGCTCAGGCGAATATCCGCAGACAGCAGGAGGTCGTTCAGCTTAACAAAGACCTGGAAGAAATTCTATCTTGGGGTGACAGTAACCAAGTGGAATTTAACGCTACAAAAACCCAAGCGGCAGTTTTTTCTAAAAAAGTTAACGTTGCTGAACCCGACATAGTTATGTCGGGGCACTCCATTCCCCTAGCATCGTCGCTCAATTTGTTGGGCGTTAGTTTGGGAGCAAATATGTCTTGGCATGAACATGTTGCAGGCATAGCAAGGAGAGCTTCTCAAAAGTTGGGAATATTATTTAGAACCAGAAAGCTTTACACCCCACAGCAACTGTTAATTCTTTACAAAGCCCAAATTCGACCAACTATGGAATACTGCTCCCACGTTTGGGGCTCCGCTCCCAAACATACACTGCATTTGTTGGATTCTGTTCAGAGAAGAGCGGTCCGTCTGATTGGGGACCCGGAATTGACCGGCGGCCTTGATTCGCTGGAACATCGAAGAACGGTTGGCGACTTGAGTCTGTTCTACAAGTATTTTCATGGAAGGTGTTCGAAGGATGTAGCCCGCTTAATTCCTCTCAAAGCGGTGCATGTTAGAAATACACGTCGCGCTGGTGCTTCGCATCCGTATGAGGTTCAGCTTGTTACTCCGCGTACGACGCTTTTCAAGCAATCTTTTATATGGAGAAACGTCATCCCTTTGGAATAATTTGCCCAGCGCTGTGTTTTCCCACCGAGTACAATTTACAGCGATTCAAGAACAACGTGAATCGCTTTTTCCGCACTCGTGCCGCTCCTGGAGCGCTTTAGGGACTTCCCTGCAGCACGTGTGCTAGACCAATAAAAAAAAAAAAAAAAAAAAAAAAAAATAGATTATAGCCCAGGCGTTAAAGGCAAATTTCGACGAAAAGCCTCACTAAATGTTAACAGGCTGTATTTTGGCATACAAGTAGTTTTTTCGACGTAGAATACGATAAAAAAAGTTTGCTACTCTAAAGTGTACGTTAAGCCTACAAAATCGAAAATAAAATGAAAAAGATATCAAAAAAAAACTAATAGCACCACGTGAAAGAACGGGAAATTTTACAAAAAAATAGTATATAGATTATTTTTTTTTAGTTTGACTGTAATTTAAAAAAATTATTTAAAATAAAATGGCTGGTTTAACCCCTACAGTTGTAGTGGGAATCATGCTCCCAGCCTCATTTATGATTAAATTAACGTTTCTGTATACCGCTAAATATTTTGAGATTGGCTATTAAGAGATTTCTCGGGGTGCTGATTAAGAATCCGATGACAGATTAGAAAAATTCAAAATGGCGGCCAGAGAGTATGTAATTCATTTAATTTCTTCGAGTAATTTAGAATTTTTGTGTTTTTAATAACTGTTTTCTTTGTACCTAGATGTTTAAATAAAATATAAAGACTTTTATCTTTCATTTCCCAACTTTAAATATATATTTTTTTATTTTAAGTTTAAGTTGTATGATTAATAATAAGCAAAAAATACGTTTATCATGAACACTTTTTTAAGAGCAAAATTACAAAAAAAGAAAAAGTTTTTTAAGTTTTTAATGATTTTCTAATATCGTGTATACTTTTAATTGTAACTAAAAAAAATGTCCGACTTTTTTTTGACCATTTCGTATTTCTTTGAACGTAAAATTGCTGGCGGCGCACTACAGCAGACAAATTTTCGTATTTTAAAACTCAGTTTTTAAATAACACAGACAATGTGGGTATTTTTAATTATTCTTATATTGAAACTTAAGGTATAATAATGATATGTATTTTATTAAATATTTGCAATTTACTACCGTATATACCTATTAAAATCATGCAAACAAAAATTTCGTTTTAAGTTTTACAAATTATAAAGCAACAAAAATAAAAACTATTAGTATCATCGGAAAGCTGCAAGTCTCCTCTTCAAAAAGCTATGTTTTAATTTTTTTTTTTACACTTTGAAAACAAGTAATATCGATTAACCTTCGAGCGATGCGCGCCAAATTAACCTGTTTGACTTTTTGAATCACCTATTCGAATTTTTAATAAATTCTGACGCTAATAAAAAAAAAATCTGGAAAACATCTATTATTTTTTTGTTGACATTTAATGAGAGCTCAAAACCCCTGGCGACTGGCCATTATACCAAAATAGCGTTCTGAATCTCCGACGCGATGCTGTTTTTGATCAATCGTGAGAGTACGCGGCACCCATCGGTCACATAACTTTTTCGTATGCAAATATTCATGTAAAATATGCGTCACGCGTTCTGTTGATATCTTTACGATGTCAGCCATGTCTCTCACTTTCGCTTTGCGGTTATTCAGAACAATATGATGTTTTTTTTGTGTTTTTTTGGGGTGACTGCATCACTTGGACGTCCGGAACGTTGTGCATCATCGGCGCTTATACGACCACATTTAAGTTCACTAAACCATCGACATTAGTTGCTTGCGACGGAGCAGATGTGCCATAACACTTCTCGAGCCATTCTTGGGTTCTGGCTATATTTTTTTTCCATCAAAAAAATGTTTAATCAAAACACGAAATTCTTTTTGTTCCATCGTTTTGCAAAAATCAAAAATAGCGTTACAACTATAACTCGCAAAACTAATAGACAAGAAGTCATGAAAATTTTACACGAATCTTCTGAGAGTTGACACTAACTGAAAATCATATGGTTTTTTTTTGTGTCACCATCTCTCGGAAAATCTCAGGACTTTTCACCCCATTTAGTATACGGGATGCTTTGCTATTTTTTCTTTTTTTCTTATTTTACAGGATTCCTTAGACCTAACTACTCCCCGAAAAGATTTGAACAGCCTCGACGCTGCCATTCTATCGCCCAGAAGAACGCCTAACCCACATAACGTACCCTACATCAAAATGCCCCTTACAGTAAAAACGCCGAAGAGGTTATGTAGAACACCGGGTGTTGACAGAAAAACACCTTTTAAAGTAACTGCCACACCTATGTAAAAAAATAATTTTTTTTTAAAACGATAGGATTATATAATATTTCTTAAATTGGAAAATTAATTTTATCTGGTTATGATAGTAAATCAAGACACTTTGCTCTATATATATATATATATATATATATATATATATATATATATATATATATATATATATATATATATATATATGTGTGTGAAAGTATTAAAAAAAAAACTTTTAAAAAAGTTTAAAAGTAATAAAAAAAGCCTGTCCACCTTTATTTAATCATAAAGTACTACTTTCTTATTCGTTTCTATTTTTGAAGAACCATCTTCAGGCTTAAGTGTACATAAGTAAAAAAAAAGATGTGTGTTATACGATTGTGGTAGTTATGGTTAAAACGGTAACTTTATCTAAATTTAAAATCTTAAAAGGATTTAAGGGAATATAAATTTTAAAAAAATTATTGAAATCAGACAAACCTTATACATATAATATGTTCATAAAATAAAATTTCGTCAACACATTAAGACAGTTATTAAAAATTAACGGGTTGTAAAATTAGATTTAAAATATATGAAAATAAGAGGTAACGTTCTTTTCGTAGCAGCTTCTTTTTTACTTAAACTGATCTATGTGAAACGGTAGCTGATAGGTCGTAGCGAGTAGGTTCCAGCTGTAAAGACGTTGCTAAATATGCTTTTCTTTTAGTAAACTAGGCATGAAAAGAAAGAAATTTTATATTTAAAAAAATCTGTTTATTTTCTCATAGTAATATCCGGTAATCTAGTCTAGTGCTAAAAAAATAAAATATGAGAGCTTGTATTGCTTACGAATTAGGAGATATTATATGTATAATCAAACTGCTGTCTAAAAAGGTAACTGTAGTCTTGATAAGTGTAAAAAAACTCTTAAAAGACCCCGTAGTATCCCGTGGAAGTTGGCTCTCGGTCAAATTTATTCAAACTTTGGGAAAATATAGTTTTTAGGACTAGAACAAAAGTTCTCGTGGGCACGAAACTCAAAAGTCTATAGTTTTTTAGATATCTCACCTTGAAGTTGGCATTTTTAAGAGGATTTTTATCTCTAAGGCGTGTTAATACATAAGCAACAGTCGGACGATTTGGAGTATCACTATTTGGATAAATATGCATTTTAACATATGATAAATTCGTGCGTGGATCTACATGTGTATAAATATGTTTGTGGATATATATATATATATATATATATATATATATATATATATATATATATATATATATATATATATGCACAAACATATTCATACACATGTCAGATCTACGCATGAGTTTATCATATGTCAAAACTCATATATATCTAAATAGTGTTACTCCTAATCGTCTAACTGTTGCTTACGTATCAACCCGCATAGAAATACAAATCCTTTTAAAAATACCAACTTCAAGGTGACATATCTAAAAAACTATGGACTTTTGAGCTTCGTGCTTATGAGAATTTTTGTTCTACTCCTCAAAAATTATATTTTCCCAAAATTTAAACAAATTTGAGCGAGAGCTATTTTCCACAAGGATACTGTGGGGTCCTTTCCTTAGTAAACGTTATTCCTCATGTGGATATTCTAAAACATTCCCTCAAAACCTTTATTGGCTAATATACAGCCATATATGAACATTATGCAATCTGTACCAAGACTAACATAATAATATTTAATTAGAGAAAATTAATGTTCTTGTTTTATAAATTACAAAATTTTCGAACAAAATAGTAGCCGCCTTAGAGAATTTCTTCTTTGAGCGTTGGTGGAACAGCTTTTCAAAACTAAATTTTTCTCGACTATTCTGCAACTATTTACATATATAGAGCTCTAGAGCATAGACAGCGAAATAAAGTTTGATACTTGGTAGTAGACTTTAAGAAGTTATAACCAGTGGAGAAGTCCTGTGAACGAATTTGATGTAAGAATTTTTTACATAAAAATTATCTTTGTATTTTCTTAAAAGTTTCATCGACAACATCAATCAGGCAGCCATTTTTTAAAACTATCATATTTATTATTTTATTATATTTTAATTTCTCTTCATATTAGCAATATTTTTATATCTTTTATAATTAATTTTACCATCTGGTGACATAAACTCTGAATTTTTAATAATCGTTTTAACATGTTTTCAAAATTTCATGTAGCGAGCGTATTACCTGTAAAATCTTTGTCTGATGCGAATATGATGTAATATATTTTTATTTCTGTAAGATCTCTTTAGGAATTTAAAGTCATGTAAGGTATTCCATTGTTTTAGTCACAATTACCGTTCGTATAACATATATCCCCTTTTTATCCACCATCGATTAACACTGAAGATGATACTTTAAAGAATCAGAAAACGTAGGTATTTGTTTGTGACAAGATTGACACGACTTTTATTTGTCTTTTCTTCGTCACTATAATGTCCCTACTTTAAAGCAGTTACGACTTTTACGTTTTAAAAGTGCCCCCCTAAAATTGTATAAAGTATTGTAAAAGAGGCTCCAGATGTGCAACTTCCTCTTCTTCCGGAGCTTATATTTTGCGCTTGCAACTTGCATTTGTAGACAGCAGTCCCACTCTTTAAGATTTTTTCACGCGTATTTAATAATGCTTTGTTTTTCGGAATATTTTGCACATGTAAACTGCTACTGTGTGCTATTTATTTCCCTAAAAAACACTAAAAGTATCACATGTATGAGTGTTTTATTGGTTAGTTGCTGCACTAATTACACATCAGCGTCCATTCTTCTTCTACCCATTCTCTATACTTTGGATATAGGCCTCTCTCATGTGCTTCCATATGTCTGTTTTGAGCAACTTGATACCAGTTGAGCCCCTCTGATTTTTTGATATCGTCGTACCAATGTTATTGAAGTCTGCCAGTACTTCTTTTTTCTCCCCAAGATCTCCATCTAGTCGCTTTTCCGATTGTAACTTTCTGTCCTAAGTATACATAGGAATCTACCCTTTGTACTCTTTGCCCGTGCATGGATATTGCGTCACTAATGGTTGTTTGTTCATTCGTCATAAATTTGGTTTCATCTCTAAACCGACCTTTCTTGGAGCATTTCTTCCAATTCGATTTCGTTTTCGGCAAAAAGTGCGATAGCTTAAGCAAATGTCAGGTTGTTGAGTCTCTCTCCAGATATGTTGTCCCCTGTTTTCCCAATAATGGCTGTTGAAGATATTTTCTAATGTCAGGGTGAATATTTTGGGTGATATCGCCCTGTTTAACACTTCAATTTATTTTTATTTCCTTGGTATCCTGGTGTAATCTCAATTTCAGTTTTGAGTGTTCATTGATTTTTTTCAGTATTTTAATATTCCTTTGATCGACTCATGCGTTTCCATCGCTTTCTCAATTGCCCAGGATTCCACTGTGTCAAAAGCTTTTTGAAAGACGACAGGTGCCATCCAGAGTGTGATATTGTATTCAGTTACCATTTCCGTGTGTAGATGTTCGATTGGGCTATGTATTTTTCGGAAAGTTAGTAAGTTTCAAACTTCTTGTCTACTCGATTTGTGATTATTCTTGCGATAGAAGACTTATTGGCCTATAGTTATCCAAGTTGCGAGGATCTGCTTTTTTGTATATTAATATAATTATGGCAGTTTCTCAGTCCTTCAGTATCACTCCTTCGATTAGACATTTATTGAAAAGTTTTTGATTAATGACGATCCTCTCTCGTTAAGAATTTCCGGCAGGATGTCTTGTTCTCCTGTTGTTTTTCTATGTTTAATTTGGTTAATGACTTTTTCAATTTCTTTAACTTCAATACCTGGTAGGTCTTCCAAACCGATGTTAAGTATCCTTCGGTTGTCCTCTCTTGATCTTCTCAGAGTTTCCTTGTCAGCTTTTAACCCATTTAGATCTGCACTAAATGTTTCCGTCATTTTAAGTATTTGTGGTCTCTCTTCTATAATGTTTCCATTTTTGTCTATCAGTTTGGTAATTTCTTTTCTATGTGACCTCCCCTTTCAGAATGTATTCAAACCCTTATTTTGTTCTATTAGTTGTTATGTCCGTTTCTCCAGATATTTTCCAATATCTTGTCTAAATATGTGATTTATAATAAACTAAATTAATAAAAATTATGGGTACATTTCCTCTGGAGTTCTTCTGTGTCGATTGTAAAAGTGCTGTTGTTCTGAGAACTGACGAAACAATTTCGTGCTAGATTCTCCGTTTGTCCTGGTACTTTCCAATATCTTGTCTTGCCATTTTTCTTGCAGTTCTGTTGATTTCAGTGTTCATTAGGCTATAAAAATTAATATTGCACTCAAATATGTGATTTACAATAAAATAAATTAATAAAAATTATAGGTACAATTCTTCTGGATTTCTTCTGTGTCGATTATAAAAGTGCTGTTGTTCCGAGAACTGACGAAACAGTTTCGTGCTAGATTCCAAAAAAAGTCAGTTCTGAAACGAGCTTCGAAGGAGCCGGCAGGATGATTGGCGAAATAGCAGCACTTGTTCAATCGACACAGGAGAAATTCAGAAGAATTGTACCGATAACCTCTGTAGTCGGTGGAAGTTTCCTATCAAAATTAATGAACAAAAATTGTTTTCCAATTATAGTTCTCAAGAATTTTACAAAACATGTTGCAAGCACTCTTAAATTTTATAACTAGCGCTTAAAAACCAACTCTCTAAAGTTTTATCTTATATTGTAAATAAAAACACTTCTTTCGATTGTTACTCTATTTTTGTATAAATAATCAAAACCTAATTTTAAGACACATATGACTGTAAATACCGTTAAGTGTTCATATCTCGACAAATTGTTGAGCAACATACCATGGCAATGTGGGCTAGGTCAAAGTTTTTGGAATTAAACCAATATTTATGAGATAATTACATTCTTATAGTACTTATATATCTTACTAATATAATTATATTAGTAGACTGCTGCCTTTAGTTTAGTTTTATACAACTGAAGGACCCAAAATAGTTTTATTAAATATTAATTGTAGCCACTTAATATTTGCTTGTTCTTTTTTGTGAATTCGTGCTTCCTATTATAATTTGGTTCGTTTTCCTTTTTGACGTAAGTCTAGGTAAATTAAAATTACCTAACCGTTTTTATATATTTTTAAATATTGAATAAATGTATTACGTTTTATGTTAGAAAATATATATATTATAATAAATTATTATGTGAATATTTCTTTTTACTTTCCTCGCCAAAGGAAAGTATTGTATTTGTGAAAACCTTCCGAGATTTTTGCATTTCTTCATGTTTTAGGGTCCCTAGATTACATATTAGTATGAGAACACCTATACATCTTGTAAACCTTATCCGATTCCTGGACGACGGCACAAGTGGCAGAATTAAACTGAATAATTCTTTGACCGATTCTTCTAATGTAGAAATCGGCGTCAGACAGGGCTGTATTCTGTCACTCTTACTTTTTAACATATATCTCTCTCGCATCGTTGCTCGGCTCCGAGCGTCGTGACCTCTATTGCATTGTTACACAGAATTTACAACAGGCTCAGGTTTCTCTATCTTCCACACTTCTCATTATCTCCGGTAACTCCAAGTGCATTGTAGACATGATCTGATCGTTGTATCTGTTGGGAGATCTACCTCTTTTTCGCCTATTCACTTTCCCTTGGATCAGCAACTTTTCCAATGCATCCTTCCTTATTTTGTAACCAAAAAAATGATGCTATTTTTCTCTGAATCGATGGTAACAGCCGGTCACTATTTTGGATGTTAAGATCGCTCAGAACAGAGGCATTTGTCCTATAAGCTATTAAGGAAATTCTGAGCATCAGCCTGTAGCATGTAGTTTCGAAAGCTGCTATTCTTTTATGGCATGCTGCGTTAATAGTCCATGTTTCGGCTTCGTATGTGGCTATAGGGAATAATAGTGAATTGACAAGCCTTTTTTAGTCATTTTATTTATTCTGTGATCTTTCCATACTTTACTTAAGCTTGTCATTGCTGTTTTGCCATGGATATCCTTTTAATTTCTTCTTCGCAACCCCCCTTGTTAGAAATTTTGATGCCTAAGTATATAATATCTATCTTCAGTGGTATATCGTTGATTTTGTTGACAGGAGGCAAAATTTTAACTCAACATATATAGTAAACATATGTTTTGGATGGCTGGAGTGGGGGTGTGACAATCGGTGGAAAAGCCTAAGTATGCGGATGATACTGTTATACTTGCAGCTTCAGTACAAGACAGAATCAATTATGGAACGCCTGGAAATCATTAGCAAAAACTATAGATTGACAATTAATAAACGAAAACCAAAGTAATGATTGTTAGTCGTGATGAAGATGTCACACATAAATGAAATTGCTGGTTGTAGACCATTTCAACTATTTGGGATCCTTCATAACTAACAATGGTGTCTGTAAAGCGGAAGTAAGAAGACGTTTGGCAATGGCTAAAAACTCGACGATCAAACTCACTAAGGTCTGGGAAGATCCAGCTGTCACAAAAAACACAAAGTTAAGATTGCTACCCAGCCTTATATTCCCCATAGCAACTTACGCATCGGAAACATGGACCATTAAACAAGCTGACCAAAGACGAATAGATACGTTTAAGATGTGGGCATATAGAAGAATCCTCGGAGTATCATATACCGAATACCGTATTAATGTATCTATTCTTGAAGAACTTAGTATAAATGACCGACTTTCAAATAGAATTAATGAGGATAGTGGATGTCATAGAAAAGCTTGTAGGAACGGGGAAGGTAGAAGATCAAGGGGACGGTCTCCAGCAAGATGGTCTGACCAAGTGAGATTTCTCCTTGCTATGCGTATGCACGAGTCGAGTCAGGTCGCGCAGGCTCGAGATGCTTGGAGAATGACTGTTGATGCAGCAGCAACTGTATAATGTCACCGTTACTCCTATTGGGGTGAAAAAATTGACAGAGAGATAGAGCCCTAAATACTAATAGATAATTTTTGTGAAGGATAAGGGTGTGAGTTAGGTATTTATTTATAAGTCAATTTGCTGTAAGTTAGGTGTCACAAGGTACTATTACTTTTTCTTTATACTTACACTTATTCTTTATATAATGGAGGTATATACGTCATCGTAAAAATATAATAAATTAATAAAAAAAAGATTGATAAAGTATTGGCCATAAAATCTTCTGCGTTCGGACGAAATTAAGCAGGATTCTTGTATTAAACCTTCTCTTCCAGTCCTCGGAGTTAAAAGTGCAACTGGTTTCAAATTAACTCTGGTGTTGCGGACAACATAAAAAGATCAGCAAAGAAAGGGATAATCACCTCTTTACATGGAAAATAAAAAATTTGTCGAGAAAAATCAAATATTAAAAGAAAAAATGGTTGTGAAAACCAACTCATTGTGAATATATCTTGGCTGAAAATAAATCCAGACGATGAGAGTACATCCAGTGGTCCTGAATTAGTCGAGATCCATACGATAAGTAATTGACACTTAACAATGCATCGATAGAGCGTGTTAAGCCATTTAAATAATTGAGAAGTATGGATCCCGACATAGAGATAAAATGTAGAATCAAAGCAGCTCATATTAGCTTTAGAAAAATGAATGCTCTTCTTTGCAATGACAATCTGAACCTCAAACTAGACAGAGGACGGTTAAATGCTAGATCTGATCGATGCTGCTGTATGAAGTAGAGCGCTGGACCATAAAAATAAGTAAGTTGAATCGACTAGAGGTATTTGGAATATGGATTCACTGCAGCATGCTTTAAATATCGTAGACTGACTTGCTGACGAAGCACATTAGACGAGTGATCGTGTTTTAATGTAAATATAAGATAGCTTGTTATTATTGTATTTCACTTATTAATTTTCAGCAACAGAAGTAAAACAAAAGGTTTTAACAAATATAATTTATTTCGAGCTCCTATAAGTTGTAACTTTTAATGTCGGTAGGTATTAATAGACATTTACAAAATATACATAACATGACTAATTCAAACTTAGTATATACTTAGTATATATAGTTAAATAATTTAAAAAAAAAAAGATACAAATCGTCTAATTCCAACTTTAATACCTACCAGTCTTATCAAGAACCGTTTTATGGCTACAACAACGTATTAAGTCCAGTTAAATATGTAATAATATCACAATAACAATAATACCATTTGGTAACAACAAATATAACAAGACGTCATTGTTTATTATATTGTACTTTTATACTATAAAGTCAAATTGTTATTATTTTTTTTATTTTTAAAAAGCAAGGCCCTTCATGATGCTTTCTAATTTTAGGTATTTTGATTTATTCAAAAAATTTTTAAAATATGGAGCTTTCTAGAATAGAAATTTTATATAACGGGTAACGAAAAAATGGACGAATTAGCTGCAAAGCCGTACAAGTCCAAATCCAGCGTTTGGTATACCAAAATAAGAGGTGGAAACGACAATTAGTTGATGGTCATATCAGCAACAATTAAATCGTTGGCTCACAACATTAAGAAAACATATGCGAGGGACGTAATTAAAGCCCTTTAAAGTAACAACCACTGCTTACTATCCATGTGTTGATCCAGAGATGTCGCGATGTCAACCAAAATGTGGTCCTTTGTTTAATTTTAAAAAAACCTTTGACAAGGTACGCTACGAAAAACTTTCAACAAATTAAAAAAAAAAAAAAAAAAACCGGTCAAGTGCAAGTTGAACTTGCGCAATTAGTGTTCCGTACGTTGATTGCTTTTAAAATAAAAAAATTTGTTACGGAGGTATAAAATGATCAGTGACTTCACAAAACACACCCCAAATGAGTTTTCAACAAAGTTTGTTTCCAATCTTTACTGAAATCTGATGACCATGAAATTTTTGTTTTTTTTTTAAATTCCAGAAAAATTATTAAAGGTAATGCACTCGTGATAATTTTCGTTCAATCTACACCCCGTAGAGAATATTCCAGAATTTTTTCAAAATTTTTTGATAAGTACTTTTCGAGATAAGGCGGGGGACAGCGATTTTTCGCGATTTTTTAAAAATAATACAAAGAAAAGTGCGCGCAAGTATTACATTATATATACATTTTTTACTTGTGTTTTCACAAGCTTTCATTTGACACCACACTCGATGACCTAGTAAAAAAAATTTTTTTTTTCACTTCCGATTTCACCCCCCAAAACTAACCCCTTAAGTCAAAATTTAACTCTCAAAACTACATGGCTTTGATGAGGCCATCAATTCCTATATTATTACCAAATTTCAACTTTCTATGTAGAGTAGTTTCGGAGAAAATCGGGTGTGACAGACAGACAGACACCGAAGTGATCTTAAAAGTGTTCCGTACGGAACACTAAAAACGACCGATATAGCCGACAAAGATATTCGTATCATCGTAAATTTATACTGGCATTAGACAGCTGAAGTAAGGTGGAAGCATCAACTATCGGATGAAATTAAAATTAAGCAGGGAGTGCGTCGGGGTTGTATTCTATCGCCCTTGTTGTTCAACCTCTATTTGGAGGTGATATTCAACGAAACACTCACTGGTACCACGGAAAGAATCAACTTCAACGGCGTTAACCGTTAAGACAAAATATATGATAAGTAAATAATCTATTATAGAGTTGATAAATTAATGTATCTCCGCAGCAACATCAACGACCACTGGGACCCGACTGTGGAAGTTAAAATTCGAATAGAAAAGGCGGCACGGAAAGTCTACGGTTCAACCCTTTCCGAACGGCTGTCAATAAAACGATCATCATCGACAGGTAACCAACATGATAACCAATGGTCACTGAATTGTCATGGTATCCAAAAAAGAAAAAGAGAAAGTAACAACTGACCAGACCAACCAAGTGGTGGGAATGATCACCGGCCACTCTCACATAAGGAAACCTTTACTACATAACAGGGACACTATGTAATGAAGAGGAAGACACCCTACGCACATCCTATATGAGTGTGTGGCTTTAACTTGCAATACCCGTAGACATAAACTGTTTGGAGGTATACATTGCGGCGATAAATTACCATATAAGGGAAAAAATAAAGCCCCAACTTCAAACAAATACCTAGTATACAAGGGTCATTTGAAAAGTAAGGTAAACAAGGAAGAAAATACGAACGAAACTGAAAAATTCACCTTTATTTTTCGACATAATCTCCTCCGAGCTCGATACTACATTTCGTCCAGCGATATTCCCATGGCATTAAACCATTTTTATAACATGATTTCTCATGATGTGCAAAATAGTTATTCACAGCGTACATAACGCCATTCCGTGAAATCATTGTCCTCCAAGAAATTTTTTAAGGTTCGGGAACAAAAAAAAGTCCGAAGGGATCAAATCGAGTGAATAGGATGGATGGCTAACCAATTCGAACCGATGTCCATGAATTTTTGACCATGGCAACGAGTAACGTGTGAGCATGTGCATTGTCGTGACGCGTGCACACAGCTTTTGCATACCCAAATGTTCTTGCAAAATGTTAAGCTCGCATTGACTTGAGATCTCTACAATGTTAGCAATCTCCTGAACCTTCAAACGGTGATCATTCAAAACCAATTTGTGGATTCGGAGTTCTCACATCGCCGGAGTGTCCACTGCGTTGCTCGTCATTTGTGCTTGTTCGGTCACGTTTCCACTCGGAAATCCAGGAGTTTATGATCTTCACCGAGTCCCCGAGACATAGATGTGACTGTTGTTGCCAACCAATTGCTCGAAAATGTGCCCTCGTACATATATTTAGGATAGAAGAGCCAACCGGGAAAAGAGAATCAAGATGTGGAAATCTCCGGAGGAACAAGTCTTGGATGGACAGCATTCGATAAACTGGGACATATAATGAAGTCACCAGTTATCCCAGTAAATCTTAAAAGGAAAGTCTTTAATAGTTGTATAATGCCTGTTCTCACTTATGGTCTAGAAATTACGGCACTAACTCGCACATCCGCTAAGCTCCAAATCACTCGAGGAGCAATGGAAAGCCATGCTTGGAATAAGCCTTAGAGACCGAATCAGAAATCTAGATATCCAAGAAAGAACAAAAGTACCGGATGTATTGGAAAAAAATAGCACGACTAAAGTGGCAATGAATTATGAGACAAGATCCGAATAGATAGACTAATAAACTATTAACATGGAGACCAAGAGAAGTGTGGGAAGACCACAAAAGCAATGGCGAGAAGACATCCAGAGGATTGGATGAACACATGCTGAGAAAGAAGAAGATCGTCTTTAATGAAGAAGAAGAGTCACATTGTCAAGCTTCCCTTTTATTTCGGTGGCCATTTTCTTTTTCAAAAAGTAAAATTTTATCACAGTTCAGTTTTTTCGATGATATTGGAAATCGCGTATACACGTTTGTATTTCGACCGTGATCTTCTAAGGAATGAAACTAAATGATCCAATACTGATTTCGATCATAGGATTGCCATGTGTGTCATTTACCTTACTTTTCAAATGACCCGCGTATGTTAGAACAAAATTTAACACACTATTAAATTTTGGAACAAATTTTGCATGTATTTCAGACCCTATTGACATGAGTTCAAATAATGACTCTATTCATTGCTCTAACATGCACAAGTTAATTTGTAAATAGCAGCATGTTAACACTAAGCCTCTTGTTGACGTGCTTTAAACTAAGAAACTATTAAAAAATCGCCTTCTTGTAAAGACTGAAAACTAACAACTGACTTTATGTATAAAAATTAAAAACAATATCAAAATCTATTTGTACTAATAGGTAATCAAAATTTCTCCTAAAATTAAATTAACAAGTAGAGCTAACAGCCTTTTTTTTCAACTGCGAACAATTCTGGTTCACAATATCGAAAAAAAAGTTCTTTAGCATTATCAGAGCTACTTCTTCTAGCTTTTTTTGGATTTTGTTCTGTAACTATTGCAGATACATCTTCTACATTACACGGTGTCTTACTGTTATCTTTGTCAGTACTAATTTTTCTCGATTTCTTTACTTTCTGTCCAATTATTGGGGAGACATCCTCTATGTTACAAGGTGTCATATTTTTATTCGGTTTTTCTTCTGCGACATCGATTTTTTTGCCTTCATTGCTCATACTCATGTTTATAGGACATCGGCATTTGTTGCACAATACCTGAAAGAACCTCAATAATATAGACAATGCTTATATCTAACTAACTTAAATGCTTAAAGTAGTATTGAGGATTTGATAATACCACATGAACCATAACCAAAAATTAGAAGAAGAACATCATAAGAAATGTGACATTACCTTTGTAAAACTTACTGGCTTAGGCACAAGGAACCTATTTTTTAAAATTCGGCAGTAAGGAACCGGTCTCTAGCAAGTTATTTAGTTTGTTATTTGGAGGCACTATTTCATTCATTCGGTAATAAACTATACTGCAACTTTTATGTCTATATATTTATTATAACAATAACATAAGACCTTCTCTTTGGATCACTCTTATACCTCTTGTTTATAGTGTTTTAAAACTTGTATAAACGTATTTGTAAAGAATGAATATTACAAATATTCTTATTTATTATTTGTCAGTGTGGTTAGTAGTATAAAAATCAGTATTTTATTTTGTCTTATTTTTTCCTTTTGTGACAACGAAACCTATTCGAAGAAATGTTGTGAGTCTAGTTAAAGAATTACATCCAAGTAGCAAAGTATGCAAATTATCTTAGACTGATTAAAGTGTTATATAGTTATTTCTAGAACAGTGGTTCCCAACCTTTTTTAATCGCGACCCTGTTTAGATTAAAATGTTCAGGACCCTCCTTTCCCATTCGCCAAAATGGATCAGCAAAACAAAAAAGGGTTTAAAAAAATATATTTTAGGACCTAGCAGTGATATTTTTTTATAAAGTATTAATTATTAAGTATTAATGATTAATGTGATGATTGAGTTTGCAGCTGCTTAACAAGTGTTATAATTCTCGGTTGAGTTTTTGTCAAGGCTAATCTCTTATCATCTTGAACATCCAACTTATTATTGGCTTTTGTCTTGATCTGCAGACGAGTTGACAAACCACTTTCGCTTTCGCAGAGGTAAGTAGAAGAAAACGGCAAGTGCTGAGAGCACTACATTTTACATAATTAACAATTGTCACCAAAAAGTCAAGCACTTATTTCAAAGACTTTAGAGGAGTCTTGGCAGCAAGGGCAAATCAATGATTTATGCAGTACAGTCCCTTTGCTTAGGATATTAACATTTTAACACCTACCTTTAAATTTTAAAATTTAATTTTGGTTTTTAAAATTGATAACCAGCGGCCCCTCAAACCGGCGACCCCCTTGTGAGTCGCGACCCACCGGTTGGGAAACAACGTTCTAGAATGATAACTGTCATAGGATAAAGGTTGTGCAAAGATTTTTAAAATCATTACATCTATATTTCATGTGAAAATCCTAATTTACCCGCGACAACATTGCTTCAAAGTGTCGGTTACATTTATTTGTAAAAAATATGTTTATTTATTTTTCATTTAATTACTAATGATAAAATTGATTATCCAAATAAACCGGAAGTGCCTGAAATGCTACAAAACTATAATAATGAAAGAGGAAAAAGTGAGGTAGTAAATCAGACTCGGCAGCAGAGGATGTTTCAAAACCAAGTGAATGCAGAGCAGCAGTAGCCACAGCATAGTAGTCAGCCGGGACGTACAAACAGGAGCACAAGCAGGAACCTAACAGATAGATAAAATGTTTATAGATAGTGACATTGAAAATCATTTTACACAAGAATATGTGCACACGAACCTGGAAAGTTTAAATAAAAATGTTATTAACACCTCTGATCTGGTTGTAGTACACTGTAATATCAGGAGTTTAAATAAAAATTTTAACGAAATGAACGTATTTCTGGAAACCCTGGCTTGCGACCCGGGTGTCATAATTTGTACTGAAACATGGAAACTTGCCTGTCCGAGTTATTTCGGGCTTCAAGGGTATGAAATGCACTATAACGAGAGTCAGATAAATCAGGCTGATGGCGTAGTTATTTTTGTACAGAGGGATCTTGTAACTGAGGTGGAAATTGAAAAGATAGGGATTACAACTTTTTTGAGTATAATAACAGGAGATAACAATATGGAAAAAATAAAATTCACGGCATTGTATAGATGCCATGATAATACAGTAAGAGACTTTGTTAATAATGTACAAATGTTTTTGAATAGGAATAGGGGGTCAAGAATCATTTTATAATTGGGGACTTTAACATATATATATATATATATATATATATATATATATATATATATATATATATATATATATATATATATATATATATATATATATATTAAAACCAGATAAGAACGGGGAAGATTTTTTGAATAATTTTTTGGAAAGGTAATACGTACCATTTTCTTATACAGCCACAAGGTCAATTATAGGGGGTGAAGGCTCTTGTATTGACAATGCCTATGGGAAGGTGCAGGATGTAAATGTGATTGCACATAAACTTGAGTATAGGTTGACAGATCATGATGTGCTGTTTTTGCGAATAGACAGAATTAGGATTGATTATAATAAACTTTTGTGGTACTGTAATTTGGAAAACTGGAATATAACAAATTATAATAATATTGATGGCAGTACTAACCATCTAGTAAAGAACATAAATAATGTGATAGAAAAATCTAAGTTTTTACTTCATAGGACCAGAAATGGATAACTGGTGAGATTATTGAGTCAAGCAATATCAAAAGTATTTTATATAAAAAATGTATCCAAATGATGATAAACTAAAACCAGAATATAAGACGTATGCCAATAAACTGTACCTAATTATAGATAAGCCCGAAGAATTATATGAGAGAAGTAAAGTTGATTCATTTGGTAATGATAGTAAAAAACCATGGCAATATGAAAAAGAAAAAACAGGAAATACTAACAAAAAACGAGAGGCAGTAAAAGTGTTAGTGACAGACAGGAAAAATCGAAAACGGATATGATATTGCAATTCATTTTAATGAGTTTTTTAGTGGTATTGGAGAAAAGCTTGCCAAAGAAATTCTGAAAACAAACCAATCAAGTTGTACACCTAAAAAGAATGTTTGCAGTTCCTTGTTTTTGAGACCGACCAATGTTTATGAAATTGAGCTAACATTAAACCAGTTAAAAAATAAGGCAGGGGGTGTAGATAATATACACACGCAGGTCATTAAAAAAATAAGCAGTTATATTGTAGAGCCACGTGCACATATAATAAACATGTGTTTTGAGAGAGGGAAATATCCCAGTCACTTCAAAATGGCAGAAATAGTACTAAGGCTCAACGACAGAAGCAACAAACTATAGGCCTATTTTCTTAATATTAAATTTTGCTAAAATATTTGAAAAAATACTCCACAATTGACTTACAAATTTTTTAGATAAGCACAAAATGATATCAAACAGGCAATATGGGTTCAAAAAAGGTGTTGGTACAAATGATGCTTTAGCATTTGTATGTGACTTTTTGTATAGTAATCTAGATAAAAGCAGATGGACCTGGCCAAGGCTTTTGATACAGTATACCATGAGATATTATTACAAAAACTAGAGTACTATAGTATAAGGGGTGTTGCGCATAAGCTTGTCAAAGATTAACTTACTGACAGAACACAAACTGTAAAAATAGGAAATAATAATAAAAGTAGTTTTAAAGAAGTGAAAACTGGAGTACTGCGAGGTACTATTTTAGGGCCTTTACGTATCCTCATTTACATTAATGATTTGTTTGAGAATCTGCCAATGGATAGAATAGTCTCGTATGCTGATGACACTATTATTTTATGTACGAGGAGAACTGGACAAAAACAGTCATACAAGCAAATGCATTTTTGGGCAAAGTATACTTCTGGTCGAATACAAATCAACTTTCTTTGAATGTTGCAAAAACATACATTACGTTTGCCAATTATATTGATTCAATTCCACCTGAGGCACTCTTGACAATAAATACACAAGAATTGAAGAGAGTTGATAACACTAAATATTTAGGGGTAACATTTGATGCAAATATGAAATGGAAAAAAATATAGAAAATATTGTCAGGAGACCTAGATATTTGATATATATTTTTGCAAAACTAGTAAAGATCGTGGATAGAGACACTTTATTCAGGAAATATCATGGCTTTTTAATGGTGCTGCAAGCTATCGTATAGTATAGTGTGGCGTGGGACTCTGCATATGATAATGCAATGGGATCTCTTGCACATATTGAGAAAATACTAGTAAAAATTATTAATAAAGCTAGATCAATAACTGTTAACAAGAAACTATTAAATATAAAACAAACATATGCACTAGAGATCCTTATGCATAATTATACGAATTTGCGTGATGAGTACACCACCTCAAAAAGATTACCAGAAATAAAAATATTGCACTTAGAAGGGTTTATCTAGAAATAAGAAAAAAGAGTCATGTATATATGGCAACTAAACTTTTTAATAAGCTTCCAAATGAACTTAAAAATATATCTGGGAGTAATGGAGTTATCAAGAACAAATTGAAAAAATGGGTTTTAGAAAGTTGTTAATAAGACAAGTAGGAAAAAAAAGGGGTAAAAATTTTGTGTTTGGAACCTTTGTGTTTTGGAATTTTGGTGCATTTCAGAAGTCTTGACACCTCTTTTCTTTCAATTGATATAAATTATTTTACTCAATATGTTTTTAATTTTAAGTTTAAATTTTGTAATGTTTCATCGTTAATATTAAGTTTTTGTTATGTTTTTATCCAAGCCTGCATACAGGTATGACCTACTGCAGGCTCCAGTGCTTTTGGAATACTTTATTTTTGTATTTGGATTATAAATAAAAAAATAAATAAATTTTGGATGTTTTGTTTACTTTACCAGTGGTGGGGATGTTCAAAGCCTAAAAGAGCATTTTTTTTCTGCCAGGATTCACCAGTTTCAATATATTAACGTTAATTTTTTAAAAATACAAGCCCCAATCTATAAAATGTAATTCTATTTTTCTGTAAACAAAAAAAATGTAATTTACCTTATTATTTAAATAACCAGTATGTAATTCGCGCCTATTTCTTTCAAATGCTTTATGTGCAACCAATTGACACAGTTTCTGACAAATTTTTCTGTCTACAAGTCCTTTATATTGCATACTTTTAAAAAGTCTCAATTTGTCCCCAGTGAAAAGCTATTTTGGTTCTGCCTATGAGTCCATCATTTTGACTCAAATAATAGGCCATAATCATATGTTTTATAGTTTTTGATTCATCATATAAGTCATGGCTTAAAGTTCTACAACATAAAATTTTATTATTAAAAATCTGCATGCTGCAAGTATGAAACAACCAAGTTCTTGGAAATAAAATAAGAGGTAGTACCAAATTGTAGTCCTCCATGTCCCCCAAAAGAGGGGGACATACTAACTCTGTTATAATCATATTAAGAAATGATTTTTAGAAAAATTTTAAAGTTGCTAAAGTCTTCAAACTACTACAAAAAATTTAGAACTCACACTAACACTGAAGGTGGCTTATCCTAGTACCGTCTTATGAAACGGGCCTTATGACCTTGAAAATTGGTATAATTTTTAAGAATTTCAAGTTTCCACATTCCCTATAGACAAAGATAGAGACCCCCTCCTCCACCTTACATGGACATTGGAAACGAGTAGGAAATGACAATAATATCTCAGATTTGGTATACACACTGCAATATGATTCTTACTCCATATTGTAGTGTGTCCTCCCTTCTCAAATGAAGTCTGCATTTTTGCCTCTAGGCAACATAAAGAGCTAAAATTTAAGTTCTAGCTTTACCTTTACTAAATGCTGTAGGTTATAAACTTTACTTTACGGCAGGGTTATAGTGCTGGCACCAGAGTAAGGGCAACACTAATTTTTTTCTATAGGTTCATTATAGCTGCCAAGAGATTTAGTTTTATCTCTGTCCTTGTGGAAATGAAGATCTGATATTTTACTTTCAATTTGGTATCCTTAAGAATTATACAAGGTTGTAGACACTACAATGGGACATCAAGGGACTGAATTACATGAATTATAAATACTTACAAAGCTAAAAAGAAATTTCGCGGTGTATAATCTTCTTCTTTAAACCCGGCCCTCATAAAAAACTGGAAAACTATGATGAGATGATATTTATCGCACATTACCCCACACCGGTCCCTTTTTAAAAACTGGGCAATGTAGAAATTATCTAGAAAAATGAAAAAACTATATTTAATATGAAAAGAAACATTGTAATTTTTATTATACCTAAAAGTTTATTAAAACATTCCGTATGCTGTTTAAAATTCATTTTTATTCGAATTTTAAATTGAAATTATTCAGAAGATTTGTTTACAAACTTTTTCCGGTAAGGCAACTACCATATTTTTGACATTTCAAAATGTATATTTGATTGCCTACCTCTACCTCTAAAGGCCTCCTTGACCGATCAATCCTGATTAAGATCTCTAATCAAAGTATAGGGACAGTTGTATTTAACAATAGTGAATGCAAACCTCAGCTGTTCCTTTAACGTCATAATAAGATAACTTGTGTGCTTTTCTAAATTATCATTTTTTACACATTAACATTTATTTTAAAAATAGGAATGGCATTTTAATATCCTTTTTCGCGTCTTACCAGCATCGTTTGGAATGTTTTGGAAATTCACAAAAGTCGCTAACCAGACCCTTTTCAACAGACCAATCGTCACTGACGACTAAGTTGACTGTGACCAATCGCCACTGTCGACTAAGGTTGGCTGTCTATGAGGTCCCCAATATTTAATTAACGAATCAGGTCAACATTCGTTTTTTATCACCGACCAATAAGAATCTTCCACGCTCAAAAGTTCACGAATCAACCGCCAGGGCGACAGTAACAAATTTTGACGTTTGTCACACGAAGAATAACAAATCGAAAACCACGACACGATAAACACGTATAAGTAATTAGAATTGGTTTTAAAAAAATTATTGAAACAGATGTGAAAATTTCAAGTGTTGTGACCAAATCTAAACAAAATGAGGTTTCTAGGCATATCTCTGGTTAGTTTTTTGTTGACTTCTATAGTTGTGACAAATGCCTGGTATCAGAAGAAACAGTTTTACCCATCTGTGGTTTATATTACCAAATCTAATCCTAGCATGGCTGTAAGTACTTGTGTTTTTATTAATCTTATATGTTTCAAATATAGCCCTTCTGTTATATTTGATACCTTTCATAGTAACATCCTAAAGGTCAGTGTAAAAATATGTCTGATAAGCTTTAGTACTACTTAACAGGTCTTATCAAATTATGGGTTCCCTGTGTCTATTTTTTTAGAATATAATTGTATGTTTTGCTTACAGGTAATTTATATACAAGCTTTTATTGGCGTGTGGATCCTGGGTAAAATTATGCGTAAGATATTTTTTGGACAATTACGAACGACTGAGTTTGAGGTAATTACTAAAACTAACTAATATTTAAATGTTATTTAAAGGTGTACATTTATATTGTTTAGTATTTACATTTGTTAATTGTCATCAAAAACAGTTAATTTGTTGTCTATTTTTGAAACAAATTACATATTTTGTAGCATTTAATGGAACGGTCATGGTATGCCATTACTGAGACATGTTTAGCCTTTACACTTTTCCGAGATGATTTTACCCCAAAGTTTGTCGCTCTTTTTACACTTCTGCTATTTTTGAAGTCCTTTCATTGGTTAGCCGAGGACAGAGTAGATTATGTGAGTATTTTTTTACTATTTCTTTTATTTATTTATTTCTATTTATCAAGAAATACAATGAAATTACTATAACTAATCTTATATTTTCGATACTACTGATGCGTAGGCAAAAAGTATGCATCCCATTTTAGTCCTTACTATCTATTTAACAGCCACAGTTTTTATAAAAAAAAGAGTCCGTGCAATATCCAGACCAAACATAATCATCCTTTATACCTACTTTACCTCTCATAAACTGTGGAAAAACGAATTTCAGTGACTGTCTATCCAAATAATGGTGCAAAGATGCTGAAGTTTTTATAAACATACCTTATGCATACCTTATCAAATTTCTTTTTATTTTTTATATACATATATCGTCGATGGTGTTATTCGTAAGGTGTCAAAGGTGTTGTTTTTTAACGTTTGGCCTGGAAAAAGTTTAACAAAATTTTCGTTAGGGATTCTTACTCTTTGTGCCCTATTTATCCTGGAAACTGCTATCATGATCTTTAAAAAACATCATCTTGAGGCAATGCCAGTCAGCCGGAGCGGCACTAGGCGAGCGTTCGTCCTGCCATTGCCGGCACTGAAAACGGAGCTGATCAAATCTGCAATTGTTTATAATGGCAAGAAAATATATAATCATCTGCCTCTCAAATTGAGAGGATTGAATTGCGAGAGGGTCTTTAGCCCTACTTATAAAAAAGGCGTACTATGTACTTGACGAATTCTACAATGACAGACTGGAATCAGCATATAACAGTAGTTGAGTGGTTGGCATTTGGGTTGACATATGTGTAATTTTTATTTCATTTATTTTGTATTTACTGCAATGACTACTAATCTTGTTCTGTTTCCTTATTTTTTCTTTCTTTGAATTTGTGTTTATTAATATAATAATAATTTAAGTTAAGCTTGCTTTGTCAACAAATACTTTGTATTTTAGGACAGTAAAGCATATTTCTATTCTATTCTATTCTATTTCTCTAATATGACTGGGAAGCAAGTTGTAAGATGTTGGAACAAGATAATTCAGATACTTTAGATTTATGTTTTTTTGACTGTCTGGAATCTTTAGGTTTTTGTTTGCCTTTGAGCGGGTGTTGTATGGCTTACATAATTTTTGGTAGTATTTTTAAACCTTACACACCTACAGGAGTCTTGAGGGATACCTTTTATTTTTTCCAAAAATAATTTTTAATATATATTTTTGTGTTATGTTCAACTTATAGAGCATATTCTTATACAGTCCCCCCTGTTCAATAATAATCTCTAAATACTTGTGAAACCTCGCTTATTTGAGTGTCATCTATTGGTATACTTGTGTTATTGAAAAAGGTCCACTCTTGTTATTGAAAAAGGAATGTACAGTCGACACTGTTTATAGTGAAACTCTATATAGTGAAAAACTCTTTATAGTGCAATTTTTTCAAGACCTAGAATATTTTAATGAAATTTCATCTAAAAAGCCCTGCATATAGTGAATCTGTAAAATCGTAACACTCTATATAATAAAATTTTTACCGGAATTTTATGTATAAATTTTTTATGCATTTATTGAGATCTTGGCCATTTCGGGTTTCCCATTTTTATCTAACGTTAGCACGAATTCCATTTGTATGACGCATTCTTTTGAAAAGGTTTTTAACGCGGTTATAACGCCTAATGGTTGGCAATAAATCAGATAGATTTCTATGAGAAACCCGGGCAATAACCCATTTTATAGAAACCCGGGGAAAAACCCATTTTATAGTCGAGGCCTAGTAATTCGCAAATTCAGGTTCAGTTTCTTTTTGTTTAAGAATCAAGTAAGATGTCCAAGCGAGTGTGTTTAAGTTTAGCTGAGAAAATTAAAGTTTTGGAGAAAGTTGATAAAGGCTGCAAAAAAATTGAGTTGCTGCAAAATTTGGTGTTTCTCCAAGTTGCGTCTCTATGATAATAAAAAGTCGCGACAGTATCATCAAGAAACCTAGTGTTCCAAGCAGTCGAAAACGAGTACGGGTGAGTACTTACGAGGATGTAAATGAAGCAGTTTTACGATGGTTTCAAGTGGCCCGTACGCATCAAAACGTACCAATATCGGGAAATTTAATAAAGCAAAAGGCTCTACAATTTGCTAAAGAATTTAACTGCGTTAATTTTCAAGCTAGTGAAGGGTGGTCGAGTGCCTAGAAGACTCGCAATTCAATTGTTTTCAAGACGGTGTCTGGCGAGAGTGCAAGCGTTAGTCAGGAGGACTGTGACATTTGGACTGAAACTGTTTTAAAAAGTGCATTGAAAAAGTACGAGCCAAAAAACGTTTTCAATTGTGATGAAACCGGTTTGTTTTTTAAATGTTTGCCAAATAAAACTTTTGCTTTTAAAAGTGATAAATGTTTTGGTGTTAAAACAAGTAAAGAAAGGGTGACACTTATGGTTGGAGCAAACATGGATGGCTCAGAAAAACTGAAATTACTGCTCATAGGTAAAAGCAAAAATCCCCGTTGGAGTTAGATTACGCCAATAATAAAAAGGCATGGATGACTTCTGAGATTTTCGAAAGATGGATCAAAGAACTGGACACGAAAATGAAAAGCCAAAAGCGAAAGATTGTGATGTTTATAGACAATTGTCCTGCACATCCAGTTACTGTAAGTAAAAAATTAAGGAATATTGAATTGATCTTTTTTCCACCAAACATAGCCTCCAAATTGCAACCTATGGACCAGGGTATTATAAAAAACATAAAACATCATTACCGAAACAGAATTGTTCACAAAATTGTTAATGCGATTGATAACAACCTTCCAGTCCAAAAATTGATTACCCTTAAAGAGTGTATAACCGAAGTCGCTAAAGTATGGAGTGAAAATGTTTCTCAGAAAACTATCAAAAACTGCTTTTCTAAGGCAGGTTTTACTGAAAAAATTGACGAATGGGAAGAAGAAGACGAAATGGATCTCGCTACCTTAAAAAGGCCATGGGGTATTCTACAAAAGCTGCTACCGTCGACGCAGATTTTTTACTTGAAGATTTCTTAGAAATCGACAATGATGTTGGCACGACAGATCTCCCAACTGACCAAGACATAATTGACGATATAAAAAGTATAGAAGATCATGAAGAAGAAACTGAAACCGGGGAATATCCTGCTAAATTTAGTGAAAATGAAATAAGAAATGCATTTGACATTGTGCGAACTACTCTCAGGGACCAGGAAAGTGTACCTGATCAAATCTTTATACATTTGAATAAATGCGAGAATTTTGTTGAGCAACAATTATTTTTCAAAAGTAATGTTCAAAAGAAAATAACTGATTATTTTTCCTAGTACGTAGTATGTAGATATGTATTAACAGATTTTGTATTATTCTTTTTATTTCGTATGTAGTACATACATACATCCGTACGTTACATCTTTACACGTGCGTCATAGTTTTCAGGCAATATCCCAGACGACTATTATATTTTTTGTCTCTTTTTACCAATACCTACAATTTATTGGTGAAAAGAGACAAATAATATAATAGTCGTCTGTTATATGGCCTGAAAACTATGACGCACGGGTAAAGATATAACGTACGGACTTTATGTATGTATGTAGCCCTGTACATGCTATGTACTATTTAAACTTTCAAATGTTTAATAAAATCTTTTCTAATAATTCAATTTTGCAATTTTTTTTGTTGCTTGTACCTTATAAAATACAAGTAAATGATTACCAATATAAAATACATACATAGCAATATATACGGATTATTTCTTTATATGGTGAAAAACTTTTTATAGTGAAATTTCGGTCAACATTTTGGTCTTTCACTATATAGAGTGTCGACTGTAATTTGTTTTGGTTATGTTAAGGGTTAATTTATATGTCTCCAACCATTTGGCTACAAAGCCCTGAGTCATACACAAAGTTTCGAGTGGTTTTAGCAATTTAAGGCCAGCCAAATTTCGGTGGAAGACTGCCAGCGTTCCGGATGGTCTTTAACTGAACGCCGTCGGACAATTCTGAGCATCTCTGATGAACTTCCTGTTGGTTATAAGATGGTCAAAGCTTTGTAGCGAGAAGAGGGTCTTCCTGGATTACAACAATGCACCAGCCCACAGTTTGTTCTGTATGCAACAGTTTTTGGCAAACAATTCCTTGAATTCGCCCACCTCCTTATTCACCTGAGTTGGCACCATGTGACTTCAGGATGTCCCCACATAGAAGTATGAAGTTAAAGTGCGCCGTTTCAAGACAATAGAGAAGTTACAATCAAAGGCGGCGCTGGAGGCAGTGGAAAGAACGAAGCATTCTGAAGCACAGGGAATTGCTTTTGAGGTGACGAAAGCCACAAAGTTTAAAAGTAACTACTTCAGATTTTATAGCATTAATATGGGAATTTTTGGATTGCACCAGGTATACTAAAATATGTAGGAAATATTTAGCATCTCCAATTCCATTATTTAAAACCATCTTAAGAGTATTTCCATCCTTTGTGTTCTAGAGTAGTAATAATAGTTAGAAATCTGAGATTGCTTTTGTTCATTGTTTACTCTAACTGGAAGTGAGGGTTGGAGGTGTCTCACTTATTTTTTTACCTTACAAGTACTAGCAAATCATTATATAATGCGCATAATGCCACAATAAAATTATACTGTATACTAATGGAAAGGATCTGCAGATTATTAGCAACCTCTACCGAAACCAGATGGCATTTATTAAGGCAAAAGGGGGGGCGTTTAGAAGCAATATCAAATGAGCGTGGAGTAAAGCAGGGCTGCGTCTTGTCTCCACTATTGTTTAATATATACTTTGAGCAAATCTTCAGAGAGGCCCTGGAGGAGCTGCTTAATAGGGAGTTATGCTAACGATAAGGCGGTTATTGCTGATAAATTAAAGGGTCTACAACTATCACAAAAATAAGCGAAGTTAGTAATCGCTACGGCCTCGAACTTAATATCAGCAAAACAAAGTACATGGTAATCAGCAAATTTCTAGTTCCTACTATCTTGTTGATGGTTAACAATCAACAAATACAAAGAACTCTACAATATTCATATCTAGGTACCATGATAAATGAACAGTGGGATCACTCGCAGAAAATTCGTTGACGTATCGAAAAAGTTAGAACAGTGTTCCTTAAAATGACGTCACTTTTCGAAAGCTCACCAATAAAATTAAGCACAAAAATAAGACTCCTAAGATGTTATGTCTTCAGCGTCCTTCTTTATGGTGTGGAATCTTGGGCGCTGATTGAAGCCACTTCTAAGAAACTTGAAGCATTTGAATTATGGCTATAACGCAGAATTTTAAAAATTTCTTATACTGACCATATTACCAACGAGGATGTCTTCCGTCGCATGAACAAGAAATTGGAAATTATGAAAATTGTTAAAATAGGAAAATTGGAGTATTTAGGACACATAATGAGAAATTCCCACAGATATGGATTACTACAGCAAATACAGTAGAACCCCGATTGACCGAGTCGCGATTATCCGAGCTCCGGATTAACCGAGCCAATCTAAGAACCTAATTATCCGAGGTACGCGCGTCTATGCTGCGTATTAACCGAGCTTTTAAAATATGTATGTACATATTTCCATTTAAAATCGCCGGGGCCTTCGGAGAATCCCCCTGGTCCGTGTGAGGGGTTCCCCTATTTATGTTTTTGGACTCTTTCAGCATGTAAATTTGCGTGAATGCAGTGCGTTATAGCGTTTACTACGGAGAAGTACGAGTATACTCACATAATTTATTTGATTGGAGTTCTGGTAGTTAAGTGTAATTAATACCAACTGCTTTGTTTGAATTTTTGTTTGATGTATTATAATGGAGCAAAACAAGCGTAAAAGAATCGTATGTTTCAATGCATCTGGCAAGCACAAAATCCCACTGATGGCGATTGGCAAGTCTGCACGTCCAAGAGCTTTAAAAGACATCTCATCCAAAGCCCTACCAGTCTATTACAAAAGTCAGAAGAGCGCATGGATGGATGCGACCTTATTTACTAACTGGTTTGAAGAAGAGTTCGTGCCATCTGCGACTAAATTTTTGAACAGAGACCGTCTTCCTATTAAAACAATTTTGTTAATGGATAATGCCCCCTCTCACCCTGGAGAAGGACTTCATGTGGGCGAAATTGTAAAATTTTTTTCCTCCAAATGTAACCAGCATAATGCAACCAATTGATCAAGGCATCCTCAAAAACATTAAAAAAAATTATAGGCGTTTATATCTTGAACATCTGTTAGAATACACAGAAAAGGAGGATATTATCAATGGGATGAGAAAGGTTACACTGAAAAATGTTACTTACTGCGTAAGTCAAGCTTGGGATTCTGTGCATACTACCACTATTCAAAAATCTTGGTCAAAAGTTATTGATTTTGAGGACTATAATGACAGTGAAGATGATACTCCATTAAATGAATTAGCTTAGAAATTGAGAAAGCCATGGAGAAATGTCCTGTTCAAATTTTGACAGCGAGATAGAAGAAAAAGAAAAAAGTTTATTTGAATTAATGCAAAAATTAAAAGGTTGCGAAAGTGTGACAAGAGAAGATGTTGTTGAATGGATTACAGCAGATGATTTAGAAGAAGAAATGAGTATTGAAGAAATAACGAATGCCTTTCAGGAAACCGAAAAATCAGATGACTATGACGAAGCGGCGAACAGTCTCTAAGATCTCTCATCAAGAAGGTTTTGTTTCTTTGGAAAAAGCTTTGAGGTATATCGAACAACAACCAGAGGCAACCCCAGCGGATTTGCTTCTTCTTAATAGATGGAGAAACATTGCAGCGAGAAAAAGAAGATGCAGTATGAAACAGAAGCGCATAGATACCTGTTTTCCTGTTTTATAATGTATGTACCTATTTATATGTTAAAAACGTTAATACATCGGTTTAAAGTATTGGTGTTTATTTTTTGAATGAATAAAAAACAAATCCGGATTATCCGAGTTTTTTAGTTATCCGAGGAGGGTGCCCCCCCTCGGATAACAGGGGTTCTACTGTATTCTAAGGAACGGTTTTTTGAAAACGGTAACTAGGACGCAGATGTATCTCCTGACTAAACAATCTGCGAAATTGGTTCTCAACAAACACTGCCGGACCTTTTAGAGCCGCAATGGGTAAAGTAATAATAGCCAGAATGATTGCCAATATTCGAACCAAATAGGCACTTTAAGAAGAATATACTAATATATTCACGCGAAAACATTAGATATTTGTACATACCTCTGGAGAATGTTAAAAAATTAACTGTACCTCTATAGTAATGCCCGGGAATGCTCTGTACTATCGGGGGTTCCATAGACTGTCACATAATTCCAAGTTATATCCTGGACTGTCACATATACTATTGCAACCTACATGTATTCCCATAGGGCCAGAAGTCCCGAGACTTTCCGAGAGACGGCAGCACAAACAAAAAAACCATATGATTTTCAATTAGTGTCAACTCTGGGAAGATTCATGTAAAATTTTCGTGACATTTTGACTACTGGTTTACAGCTGTTTGAGTGACGCTAATTTTGATTTTTACAAACACCGATGATGCATCACGTTTCGGATGTCCAAACAGGAAGTCACTCTAAAAAAACACAAAAAAATCCACCCTATTATTCTGAATGACCGCAGAATGAAAGTAAGCGAGATAGCTCATATCATGCTAGCCGCCTGAACGCCCGCGTGCAAAACCTACTATGCCCACCCCCCCCAGAAATTTTTTGTGACCGTCCCCATCCTATTTTCCTTGATTGTAATTTGTACAAAAGGTTCTGTATTTGCCACTCCTCTGGAGGTGCCGCCCGCACGCATGTGAACAAACTCTGCGCCCGATAGGTGCTGCGCACTCTCACGATTGTTCAAAAACAGCAACGTGTCGAAGATTCAGAACGCTATTTGGCACTATTTCGGCGTGTTCCAAAAGACATTTTGCGTCGATTCATAACAATGGACGTGACTTGGATCCACCACTACACGTCTGAGTCCAACAGTCAGTCCGCAGAGTGGCTGAAACTGCATGAAAGCCGAGCTAAGCGTCCCAAAACACAAACATCAGCTGAAAAGGTTTCGGCCAGTATTTTTTGGGATGTGCATGGAATAATACCGATGAACTATTTTGAGGCGAGGGCGAACAATCACTGGAGACTATTACGTTGGTTTTTGGATCGTCTGAATGGTGAAATCAAGAAAAAGAGGACGCATTTAGCGGAGAAAAAACTGTTGTTGCGCCAAGATAATGTACCAGCTCACAAATCCACAAAATCGATGGTGAAATTGGACCAATCGGGCTATGAATTACTTCCTCATACGCCGTATTCACCAGATCTGTCCCCCAGCGATTAATATGTCTTTCCAAATTTGAAAAGGTGGCTCCAGGGGAAAAGATTTGAAGTTGAATGGGAAACAGGTATATTTTAGAGAGGTCAATAAATCGTACCCAAAAAAAGTATCCAAATATTGGAAGATCGCTGGAATAAATGTATCGCTCTTAAAGGAAACTCTGTTGAAGAATAAAACCGACTTTTGGCAAAAAGATTGTTTTTTTCTTTAAAAATCTCGAGATTTTTCACCCTATGATGTATGTTCTAAAAAATATCCAATTATTTTGCTATATCATCTTTGGAAAACCGTTTCGTATTACGTTTGCTCTGCAACTTAAAATATATTTTCATTGTTCAGGATATCATATTCAAATATGTGATATTTTACAATAATATTGACACTATGTTATCTACCTTTGCAGATATTTTTCTTGCCATTTAATGTCAATTTACATAAAAAAACACGCCGAATTAACAATGAGTTTGTTCGGGGTTATTAATGTTTTTTTTATGTACAATGAAAACATACTTTTCAGTTCTTTTCGTGTCAGATACGTCAAGCAAACTTTCCGCATTTATTTGAGAACCAAACTTTTGTTTGGTGTTCGTTTTACAATTTTATGAAGGAAAATAATTAATAAAATATATTTAACGATTACAGGAGACAGAAAGATAATATTAGATTTAGATAGTTTTATTTATTTATTCAGTTCACATTCTAGATCACAATGTGACATTTGCTTCGTCATCAATTCGGCTTAAAATGAATTGCAATAAATAGTTAAATGTAAAAACAAGAAAGTTATAAACAAACGACAGGCCTCAAATTTATTAACCGGCCAAGTGCAAGTCGGACTTTCGCAATTAGTGTTCCGTACGATGATGAATAAAATTTTTTGTTACGGAGGTATATAATGATTGATGACTTGACAAAACACACCCCAAATGAGTTTTCAACAAAGTTTGTTTCTGATGTTTTGAAAACTGATAGCCTTGAAATTTTTGTTTTTTTTTATATACCAGATCAATTATTAAAGGTAATGCACTCGTGATAATTTTCGTTCAATCTACACTCTGCTGGGAATATTCCAGAAATTTTTCAAAATTTTTTGATCAGTAATTTTCGACATAAGGGGGACAGGATCTTTCATTTGACACCCCACTTGATGACGTGGTAAAATTTTTTTTTTTCATTTCACGTTGTTCTTGAATCGCTGTAAATTGTACTCGGTGGGAAACACAGCACTGGGCAAATTATTCCAAAGGGATGATGTTCTCCATATAAAAGACTGCTTGAAAAGCATTGTACGCGGAGTAACAAGCTGAACTCATACAGATGTGAAGCACCAGCGCCACGTGTATTTCTAACATGGACCGCTTTGGGAGGAATTAAGCGGGCTACATCCTTCGAACACCTTCCAGGAAAATACTTGTAGAACAGACTCAAGTCGCCAATCGTTCTTCGATGTTCCAGCGAATCAAGGCCGCCGGTCAGTTCCGGGTCTCCAATCAGACGAATAGCTCTTCTCTGAACAGAATCCAACAAATGCAGTGTATGTTTGGGAGCGGAGCCCCAAACATGGGAGCAGTATTCTATAGTTGGTCGAATTTGAGCTTTGTAAAGAATTAACAGTTGTGTGTGTGTGGAGTGTAAAGCTTTCTGGTTCGAAATAATATTCCCAAATTTTGAGAAGCTCTCCTTGCTTGCCTGCAAAATGTTCATGCCAGGACATATTTGCTCCCAAATTAATGCCTAACAAATTGAGCGACGGTGATAGGGGAATGGAGTGCCCCGACATAACTATGTCGGGTTCAGCAACGTTAACTTTTTTAGAAAAAACTGTCGCCTGGATTTTTGAAGCATTAAATTCCACTTCGTTACTGTCACCCCAAGATAAAATTTCTTCCAGGTCTTTGTTAAGTTGAACGACCTCCTGCTGTTTGCGGATATTCGCCTGAGCAGCCGATGTCCGAGCGTTCAAAGTGAATGAAGAGACAAGCGTACTGTCATTTGCAAAGCTGTAGATTGGATTCCCGGTCTTTTCCAGCAGATCGTTAATGTAAACGAGAAAGAGAGTAGGAGACAGTATGGAGCCTTAGTGCACACCGGCGTTGATAGTGAAGGTGTTAGAAAGAAATCCATCAACCGCCACTCGTAAAGAACGCTCTCTGAGGAAACATGAGAGCCACAAACAGAACTTTTCAGACATACCACAAGAGCTTAGCTTAGCCAACAGTCCATCGTGCCAAACACAGTCGAATGCCTTGGATATGTCAAGAGCAATCGCTCGAGATTCTCCAACGTGTTCAATTGCGTTGTTCCAAACATGTGTTACATAAGTCAAAAGATCTCCTGTTGATCTATGTTTACGAAAGCCATATTGGTGATCGCTAATAAGATTGAGTCGTTCAAGATATTTTAGAAGATGCTGATTGATAGCCTTTTCCATGACTTTCGATATTATTGAAAGCAGTGCGACTGGTCGGTAATTATTTGGCAAGGTCTTCTTGCCTTTTTTAGGTATCGGCTGAACCGTGGCACATTTCCAGCAGGATAGGTTGAAAAGTCTACAGAAAACTGGTGTTAGTTCCCTGGCACAGTTTTTGAGAACTATGGCAGGTATTCCGTGAGCGCCAAAAGCCTTTTTGGTGTCTAGCTTCATTAAAATACGCTTTATGATGCGCTGTCTGAAGACAACATCGGGGATCTTTGACTGCAATATGGGAATAGTAGGTGGTGTTTTTCCTTGGAAATCGACAGTAGAATGTGAAGCAGAGTCCAGCCAACAAGTTCACTCTCCCAACAGGTGTGGTTGCAATGGAATTATCTGGCCGTGTGAGTGGTGGTATGGTGGATTTGGTGAAATTTTGACTAACTGCCTTAACGACAGCCCAAAAGGACCTGGAATTGTTAAGACAAGCGGGAAGTTTGTTTCTAATTCGTTGATTGTGTGCCTCCTTGGTTTCGTCGATAATTCCTTTGCATCTGTGCCGGGCACGAACAAAGGTGTTACTATTTATGGTGTTAGGATTTTCACGCCATTGTCGGTAGGATGTGACCCCAAAACTAACCCTTTAAGTCAAAATTTCATTTTCAAAACTACACGGTTCTGATGGGGCCCTCAATTCCTATGTTAGTATTTAATAAATATGTAATAAGTTATGTAATGTTAAAAGTTATATAGTTTTTGTGGTTTTAATAAAAAATAATGTATTCTTGTTTTTTATTGTTCAAAGATATTTCATTAAAGGAAAAACCTCAACAGCATAGTAACTAATATTATTATAATTACTGTCAGATTAAACTATGACAGCAACCTACACTATTTTAGAGGATTTTTTGCTGCATAACTTTTTTGCAAAACAAATTAGAAAAAAACAGTTTAAGGAGAAAATGTTGAACAAAATTAGTGCTTTCCAATGCCGTTTTACAAAAGGTATGTCGATGGAAAAAAAAGTTGTTTGGTGTCGCGGCGCCCAGCGTCGTTTTCACTATGAAATGTCAAATACGTCAGTATACTCTTTGACATGCACTATACCACTCTACATTTAAAAAAATAATAAATATACAACAATTTTCCGTAAATTGGGGCCGGGCGTCTCCCTGTATCCATCGCTACTTGTGAGCACGAATCGATACTAATTCGCGCTCTTGCTGTATACTGTTAGCTCTGGAACTTTTGGAGCACACCTCGTATAATGTCAACAGTAAAGTCTTCTTAACAGTTAACAAAAATAAATAATAAAGTTGGTTTATTTTCATTTTTATTTATATACCTTGTTTTCCCAATAATAATATTTATTTTATTGTGGTTGTTTGTCATGACTTTACATCGACCGTCAATAAAGACTTGCTTATAGAAAATCCCATCTTATATCGGCCTTTTTAATTTTTATAGATGGAAAGAAGTCCTGTTATCAGTTGGTTGTTCCATGTCAGGGTACTCAGTTTACTGTTAATGTTGGGCGCTTTAGATTTGCATTTTATCTCCCACGCCTATCAATCTACTGTAACTAAGGTAAGTTATATTTTTTGATAATTTAATAGCATTAAGATACCACCAAAGAAATGTTCTTTCCTATATTCCACACTTCCGTTTACTGTCATTGTGCTAATTTAAAGGGAGGTTTAAAATTTTCGAAACTAGATGGCGTCACATTCTTAACCAATCAGACTGCATAATTAAGGGGGTCAATGCCTCTTTAAGCACCCTTACGCGAAAAAAAAATCTTGAAACTATGTATTAAACAGTTCTAAAACTGTTGTTCATGACATGTTCACCTACCAAAGTAGACAATGAAGGTTAAAGTTTTTTTATTTCTGTACGTCCAGGGTTAAAAATTAACTAATAAGTATATTTTTTAATTTCCAGGGAGCCTCAGTGCAACTAGTATTTGGCTTTGAATATGCTATTCTTATAACAGTAGTAATAAACATAGCCATAAAGTACGCTCTACATTCCGTTGATCTTAACAGTGAGACACCATGGGACAACAAAGCCGTCTTTCTCCTCTATACAGAGCTGGTTATGGGTTTAATTAAAGTTATTTTGTATGTTGCATTTGTCGCTATTATGGTAAGTACAGAATAAGGGATTTTGGTCATACAGAAGAGTAGAAAAGTACGGTATTAACGAATTTATTTTCATAGAAAGCAAGTTTTGTGTTCTACCTATGGATACATATAACCTGTATTTTCGCACTTAAGCGTTTTGAAGTAAAATTATACAAGTGATGTTGCCAAATTTGACCTTTATCCATAAGAATCGAAATTTAGAAATACGTGCCTCACAAAGAGGAACGAAGAACTCCATTCTTTTCCTTCACATTCTAGGGTTTGTATCTTTCTAGCCCCAGCTAGGTTAATTTGCTGACTGTGCTGCCCAATTATTTTGAGCGTCGAACTCATAGCACAGCTCTGACGAAAAACCCAGTACCCGTGTGTCAGAGTCTATTCAGTTTATAAATTAAAATATAAGGACTTATGTCAGGGGTGCTCAAACTTGAACTGCTGGCGATCTACCTCAATATTGTTAGACTACGATCGATCGACTCTGAGAGGCTGTAAGTAAGTGTGATGCAGGATTGTCGTCTAGGTAGGGTGTATCGTGGCATAGATATTAGTTTTCCGCACAATATGCATTTTTTTAGTCAAGGTAAGTGTAGGTCTGCTCTAAAATGTCAATAAAAAAACTCATAATTATTCAAAATTGCGAGTTTATTGGTTCTTGCAAAACAAACGAGTTTTAGTGTCTAAACTTAACTAAAGACTGACTTTGGATGTTGAAGCGTGGCACTGCATGTCCTCAACATACTTTTCATAAGATAGTACGTAATTACCGAGTGCTAATCGCAAGCATGATGACATACGAGGCTGGTTTGAAAAGTCCGTGCAAAGTCCGAGAGATGGCACCACCGGCGCGTATCGAGGTCATGTTTAGTTAGTAGCATCTCTTGAATGAACGCACACCAAGTTTCAGCCATATTGGTCTATTTCTTTGTGTTTGGCATTCGTATGAATATCAAGGAAATCGAGTGATTTTCAAGAAATGGACGAAAAAGAATTTCGTGTGGTGATTAAACATTACTTTATGACAGGCAAAACGCCCCAGGAGACTAAAGAGAAGCTTGATAAACATTATGGTGACTCTGCACCTTCGATTAGAACAGTTTATAAGTGGTTTCAAAATTTTCGGATTGGCCATATGGGCACAAGTGACGCTGAACGTTCTGGACGGCCTGTGGAGGTTACGACTCCAGAAATCATTGATCAAATCCATGATATGGTGATGGATGACAGAAGAGTTAAGGTGCGTGAGATTGCTAGTGCTGTGGGCATCTCGACTGAACGGGTACATAATATTTTGCATAAACATTTGGACATGAGAAAGCTATCCGCAAGATGGGTGCCGCGATTGCTCACGCTTGACCAAAAACGGAATCGTGTGAAGTGTTGCAAGGATGGTTTGCAGCTGTTGCAGAAGAATCCGGAAGACTTTAAGCGTCGTTTCATCACTGTGGATGAAACATGGATACATTACTATACTCCTGAGACCAAACAACAATCTAAACAATGGGTTACCAAGGGGGAATCTGCACCAAAAAAGGCGAAGACCGTTCCTTCGGCCGGAAAGGTTATGGCGACTGTCTTTTGGGATTCGCAAGGGATAATCCTCATCGACTATCTGGAAAAGGGTAAAACTATTACAGGTGAATATTATTCATCGTTATTGGACCGTTTGAAAACCGAGCTGCAAGAAAAACGCCCGCGATTGGCCCACAAGAAAGTCCTTTTCCATCACGACAACGCACCAGCACACACCTCAGCAGTTGTGGTCGCAAAATTAATGGAAATAGGATTCCAACTCGTTTCACATCCCCCCTATTCTCCAGACTTGGCTTCCTCGGACTACTATTTGTTCCCCAATTTGAAGAAATGGCTGACGGGACAAAGATTTTATCCAAACGAGGAGGTGATTGCAGACACTAATGGATATTTTGCAGACTTGGACAAATCCTATTATTCGGAAGGGATCAACAAACTAGAACATCGTTGGACGAAGTGTATAAGCCTAAAAGGAGACTATGTCTAAAAATAAAAAAGGTTTACCCCAAACACATAAGTAGTTTTTATTTTTGCACGGACTTTTCAAACCAGCCTCGTATGTTCGTCAGTTAGTCGATTGCGATATTTTGACTTAATTATCTTCATTTCAGAAAATGCAGACTCGCACAAGTAAGTTGACCCAAACATTGCCGTCAGTTGAAGGGCGATTTACCTTAGATTCGGATATTTATCTTCAGATATAAAACACCAGAATTTTGTATCAGATGCTGTGGCTTCGAGATGTATATCTGATATAATCTGCACTAACTCATTTTCAACAGAACATGAGTCCATGTTAAACTGACTTGCTATTTCAGTAGCTAATTCCTCAATGTTTTTACACGAAAAAGAATAACTCATAAATGATGCGATATTTGCCAATTTACTGAAATCATAAAAACGTATTTCGAATTGGCCCAAAATATTTGATAATTCTGCCTCATAAATATCATAATTCAACTGAGGAATCCTTGCTTTCAAAGACGGAAAATTTTTCAGATCCTTTCTTTTCAGTTCAGTATCATAAGTTGCAATTTACTTTTGAATGCGTTTATTGCGCTAATCATCTCAATAATAGTTTTTCCTTTACCTTGAAGCTCCAAATTAATGGTGTTTAAATGCATTATGATGTCTGTCAAAAATGCCAAATCAGTCAGCCATTTTCCGTTTTTCAGCATCTGAGTGTCATCACCTCTTTCGTCCAGAAAAGCTGTTATTTCGGGCAATAATTCTTGAAACCTTTCTAGGAATTTTCCGCGACTCAACCACCTGACGTCCGTGTGAAGAACTAAATCAGTGTGTTCAGCTGACTCACTATCTTCCAACTGCAATTTAAAGAGCCGTCGTTGCAAGCTACGTGCACGGATAGAATTCACAATTTTAATTGCAATGCCCATAATCTCCTCCATGTTTAAAACTTTTGAACACAAAACTTGTTGATGTATAACGCAATGGAAGGAGAAAAATGAAGGGAAATCATCTTTAGCTCGATACAATGCCACAAAACCGTTTTTGTTTCCAGTCATTGCTGGTGCTCCATCGGTTGTAATGTACACTAGTTTATATATTGGTAGCTTGTAGTTTGTTACAAAATTGAAGAAAACTTCATATATATCTTCGCCACGGGTCTTTCCTTTCAGAGGAATCATTGTCAAAAACTCTTCCTGCGCCGACATGTCATTGAATACCATTCGAATAAAAATACACAGCTGGGCAGTGTCTGTCATATCGGTGGATTCGTCGAACTGTAAAGAAAAGTATGTACATTCCATGATATCATGTTTTAGTTTATCTGCCATGTCCTGACTCATGACTTCAACACGCCTTGTGACAGTCGGACGAGATAACTGAAGTTCTCTAATAGCAGACATAATCTCTGTTTTATTTTTAAAATCTCCAAATAAAGTCTCATCCGGTTCAATAAATGCTTCCTTCACAACCAATCCATCATCAAATGGTTTCTTGGGTTTCACCAATATATGAGATATTTTAAATGACGCGATCGTTGCAGCTTTTGATTGTTTGGCTGGTCTTGTGAACATGGTTTGTTCTTTTTTTAAACAAGTTATCAAATCACGTACTTTTCGTTTTCTTAATTCACTCTGTGACAGAAAATCCTTTTCATAGTTTTTATGAACCGTTTTATGATGCCTCTCTAAGTTCCCACGCTTAGGTATTGCAACTGACGCACGGCAAATGAGACAAATGCACTTATCCTTTACCATACAAAAGAAAAATTCTTCCTCCCAATCGTTATTAAAATGATAAGTTTTACTTTTCTTCGCCGCACTCATTTTGGATTATTTATTAATAAACTTTGTATCGATGTATCGCCTTCAAGTTACAACTCGGACTGACTCCTATTCCTGCAGGCGCAACATATATATCGGCGCGAACGAAGTCTCGAATGTTCCCGTCAAACACGCCGCCCGAAGTTTCTAGAAAAATCGGCGGGAATCAAAAACGCGGCTTTTCTTTGACAAGTACCGCGCGTTCCTTTGATAAAGCCGCCTTTTGCCGCTAGCAGGGGGTTATTACGATAAAAGAAAGTGATGAGGGGGTTATTCTGGCCTAATTGTGGATCGAATAAATTTTTAGTAGTTTATTCATTACATTTTGTTTTAGTTACCTAAAACAAAATCTGTGAATAGTTCTATATCGGAATTTTTTTCTCGAGATCGACTCAAAAAGCACTCGCGATCGACTTGTCGATCGGGATCGACCGTTTGAGCACCCCTGACTTATGTGCTTGGGACGGTTTTTTATGATGTACCTTCGCCCCCAATTAACGGGGTACTAGCCGAAGGACTCGCCAACGAAACTGGTACACTCTTTCGAGTCGGATTTCTGTTAGGCGGAAGATCTTGAACTTAACATCGACAAAAAACACGACACACACTTCTTCACTTAATGCACGATGGGACACTCGAAAGTTGCGCATATAAGAATCCTGTTTCCCTGTCCTTAATTTTCCCGTTGAGAACCCTACTATTAGTATATTGCCGCATAATTCCCCAAAACATAGCCAGAATGCCGCCATTTAGGACTTGACGATGTAAGAATGAACAAGTTCTACAGCATATAGACCTCTAAAGGGCAACATACTTTAAGGACAGCAACCTTCCGGATTGAATCTCCTTAATACACTTCCTGTCTATAACTATTGGAGATCTCATTTGAGTTTATCTAGCCGTCGTGATTACCAGACAAGACTTAATTAGATGCAATCTGGTTCATCTTTGACCTGAATGCAAGGGAGGTGCTAATTCAGATGATAGTGTCCTGTGAGGATTTCTGTCATCATTTTCAAGTCTCTTTGATTGTCTGGTGTATTGTTCCAGTCCCTGAAGAATCTACTGTGTTTAGAAGATCTGTGATAGCTCCACCGCCGCTATTACACGGGACTCCTAAAAAGGCTTCGGTCCTGTTGGGTTTATCATCTCTCCCTGTTTAAGCCAGTATGTTAGTCATCTCATTTCCTTGGACATCAGTGTGGCCCAAATGAGCAGCTTAATATATTAATTGAAGTGCCATATACTAACCACATACAAAATTTCGATTTTCTTAAACCAAAATTTTAAATTACTTAGCTATTTTTTTTTTAAATTAAATTATCTAACCTTAGTAGATATTTATAATTTTTGTGTTACCTTAATTTTGTATCCCATTGGATTAAAATTCATTTTTAAACGTTTAGTGTATTTACAGCTAGTTAATCTAACTTTTTCAACACTAAAACCTTTATGGTATACTTTATCAATGCAACAATAGCCTAAAACAACAAGTTACGTTTTTAATTAATTTAAAATTATGATATGATTTCTTGCACACGTCTTCACACGGTGGGAAGCTCGAAAATTGCGAATATAGAAATCCCTAGTCACTCTCCTTAGTTTTCCGTTGAGACCCCTATTGGTGTATCCCGCCATAATTCCGAAAACATAGCCAAAATCTCGCCATTTAGGACTTGATGATGCAAGAACATGTCACTCAATGCACAAGGGCGCGTCCTAATTGTTTTAGAACGCCTAAAATATCGAAAATGATCGGTGTTTTCTATCACATCGTTAGTTTCAAACTTCAGATTAATACAGTCTGTCAAGTAAGAACGTTTCCGTGATAATTTATTTTTGCTAGATGCGATTCTAGCGATTTAACTAAAAATCGATAGAGGAGACCTTTGTCTACGACCCATTTCAGTAAAGTATCGGTCGATTCCGAACTTTCGTCAAAATCATGTCAAATTCAAAATGTTTGCGCGTAGGTTCGAAGCAGTGTTTCTTTATTCCCATTTAAAAGGGTCTAAAACGACACATTCCGCGGATTTGAATGTGTCCTATGAGACCATTCGACAACATCTTCGTGCTCCTGACGACAAATTCCGAACTACGTTGAGGAAACCTTTGCTGGGCGAAAATCACGTTGCCAAGCGCTTGGGCCCATGATAAGATACCAGAGTAGCCCCTCACAATCGCCAGATGCCAACCCTATTGAAAACGTTTGGTCCCACTATAAAGAGAAAGCTCAGAGGAAAGACTGAGGGTTTTGACTCGGTTGTCTCGCAAGATTCGAAAAATTTGCAGAGTATGTGGAAAATCTTGTCGATAGCATGCCTCGAAGATGCTAGGCGATTATTGATGCAGGAGGCGATTGGACAACTTACTAAGGTAATTGCGCCGTCGTTAGCACACCAAAGAATACATTGATGGCAAACAATGTTCTTGAAACACATTTTTTCAAGGATACGAGCGGTCACGTCTTACTTGACAGACTGTACGTTAAACGACTAATTTCAAATTACATTTAATACTTACTTGATTAAATGTACATAAAATGGTCCAGTATTTTGCAAATTTGTTGTAATAGACCTTTTAAATAATCGTGAGGTGCCTCAATGCCGTAAGAGTTAATAAAAACTAAGATTTAGTTTTAAAACATTTAAGCAAAAAGTGTTTTGCGGGCATAGTTCGTCTACTGAACTTGATCCCGTTTCGTCGGGTCCCAAAATACAGGATTGTGGCTCATTTTCGCCGAATTAAGGGGTAAAAACTCCACTGCCTAGTTGAGAGTCCTATCGGGAAACTCAAGCGGATTCGGAAGACTCGTAATGGCCGTGTTTTTTTTTTGTCTGTATTTAGTTTGGACAGGTTTATAGCCGGATGTTTCCGGCAGTCCTTTGAAGAAACTAACATTTAACTAGGTGCCGAGGCTCATAGAAAAAGAGTCGTCTCAGACACGCAAGTGGGGTATGCGTGAGCATGTGTAGTAAAAGAAACAGGATAGCCATTCCTTTTTGTGTATTTCGCAGCCCCGATTATGTAATTCTTAGCTAGATGCTGTCAAGCATAAAGCCATTGTAATCTTAGAACAGAATAACATCCAAACAAAAATCTCACACCTAATTTAAGGTTATATGTTTAAAATTGGCTCTTTTCTACTGGTCGATAACACCCCATGTTCCTTAATATTATCCTTCGCGCGAAGGAAGACGTGTTCTCTACCCTCCCATTATTTGGCTTAACCACAGGAGATCACGAAAGTATATCATTAAAAAACATCTTAAAGTAACACTCAAGGTTGACTCATTCAAATGTTCCCTGACCTTCTTTTCAAGTCCCTATTTCAGACTCTATTTGTAGTGTTCTGTACGGAACACTCGTAAGATCACTCCGGTGTCTGTCCATCTGACACACCCGATTTTCTCCGAAACTATTTGACATAGAAAGTTGAAATTTGGCATTAATATAAGACTTGATGTCCTCATCAGAGCCGTGTAGTTTTGAAAATTAAATTTTGACTTAAGGGGTTAGTTTTGGGGAGTGAAATCAGAAGTGAAAGAAAGATTTTTTTACCAGGTTATCGAGTGAGGTGTCAAATGAAAGCTTGTAAAAAAATATATATATAATGTAATACTTGCGCACACGTTTCTTTGTATTATTTTTAAAAAATTTCGAAAAATTGCTGCCCCTCCTTATCTCGAAAAGTCCAGATCAAGATATTTTGAAAAACTTGTAGAATATTCTCCTCAGGGTGCAGAATGAAGAAAAATTATCACAAGTGCATTACCTTTAATAATTTATCTGTTATACAGGGTGGCCCAAAATTACCGAAGGGGTTTGAGTTCATTATAAAATTTTATTTAAGACATAATTATAATATTTTTTTTTAAATACAGTATATTAATGGAGAATATTTTTAATTTAATTATGAAAAATTATATCTCACAAGTGGTGGCCATTTTCTGCTTCGCATATTCGTGCTCTTTCCAAAACATTTTCCATAACCTTTCGCAAAACTTCAGGTGTTATGTTGTTGATTTCGTCGCGTATATTGTTTTTTAATTGCTGGATAGTTCTAGGCTTATTAATATAGACTTTTCCTTTCAAATAACCCCAAAGGAAAAAGTCTGGAGCGGTTAAATCCGGTGAACGCGGAGGCCAATTAAAATCACTTGTACGCGAAATAATTCGTTCACCAAAGATGTCGCGTAAAAGAGCCATTGTGTCCCTCGCAGTGTGCGCTGTGGCTCCATCCTGTTAGAATCATACTTGCGGATGGTTTTCCACGGCTGGCCTTAAAAAATTTTCCAACATTGTCCGATATCGAACACCAGTGATGGAAACGGCGACACCGTGTTCATTTTCAAAAAAATATGGGCCAATTATCCTTTCCGACCAAACACCGCACCAAACAGTACACTTAAGTGGGTGTAAAGGCTGTTGAACTACTCTTGGTTTTTCCGTAGCCCATATCCTGCAGTTTTGCCTATTAACGAACCCATTTAATTGGAAATGGGCTTCGTCGCTCATAATTAAATTAGGAATAAAATCATGATTTTCTTCTGCTTTTTGCCGGAAATAAATTGCATAATCAAGTCGTTGCTGGTAATCTGTCGGTTTCCATTCTTGGACAAGTTGAATTTTGTAAGGAAACATTCTTATTGTATGCAAAATTCTCTGCAGCGACCCTCGTGAGAGGCCAAGTTGTATCGAACGTCTCGTGGTTGATGTTTCTCCATCTTCCCGAATACTCTCCTGTACCCGTTCAATATTGTCATCCGTGTGCACCGTTCGTCGTCTGCCGGCACTAGAAAGGTTCCTTACTGCCCCTTGTTGTCGAAAATTTGCAACCAGGCGGTTTATTGTTGCCTCTGAGGGTCCAACCCGCACATTAAAATATCGACGATATGCACGCTGAGTCAAAACAATGGACCGTTGATTTGAGAAATAAAGTTCAACGATTTGGGCACGTTGTTCAATTGTGTACTGTTCCATTTTAAATTCCCCAAGTCTTCTTTACAAAATACTGAAAAGAAATAAAAAACAAAATTATAATAAAAAAAAAGTTATAAGGAATTCAAACCCCTTCGGTAACTTTGGGCCACTCTGTATATAAAAAAAAATCGAGGTCATCAATTTTCAGTAAATATCGGTAAAAAACCTGTTGAAAACTCATTTGGGGTGTGTTTTGTGAAGTCATTGATCATTTTATACCTCTATAACAAAAAGTTTTATTTTAAAAGCAATCAACGTACGGAACACTAATTGCGCAAGTCCGACTTGTAGTTAACAGGTTTTATCACTCACGTTGGGGATGGTGGAAAACTTATGTAATTAGATTTAACGGCAACAGTGTATTTTCAGTCAAATTTCAGTTATGTTTGATTTGTTTTATATTCAAATTTCACCAGTTTTTATTTACTTTTTCAGGTTAGAATATACACTCTACCGCTATTCGCGTTCAGACCGATGTACTATACAATACGGAACTTTAAGAAGGCTTTCAGTGACGTTATTTTATCAAGACGAGCTATCCATAATATGAACACGTTATATCCGGATGCTACACCAGAGGAGCTGGCGGCAGCAGACAATGTGTGTATTATTTGTAGAGAAGAAATGGTTACAGCCTCGAAAAAATTACCTTGTAATCATATTTTCCATACTTCGTGTTTGAGGTAGGTTGTTGAAATTTACGCGTACGTTTCGACACATTCCTTGTCTTCATCGCGGCTATGAAGAAATCATCGGACTGAACTATATTGATTTTAAAAAAGATGACTTCCTAGTAGCCCTGATGATGACACGAAGTGTGCCGAAACGTGAGTATTAGACTTAAATAAAAAAGTTTGTTCAGAAAGTTGTCTCCTTGCGGGCACGTACTAATTAATTTGTTTTACAGATCGTGGTTCCAGCGCCAACAAACCTGTCCCACTTGCCGCTTGAACATCCTTCGCACGCCTACCCCGCCTACAAACAACAACATTCCAGGCGCGCAGGCTCCGGGCGCTGTCCCGCCAAATGTAGGGGCGAATCCGTTCTTTAATGCTTTCGCAGCCGCTGGGCCGAATCCGTTCCAACTTTTTAACCAACCACAGGTAATATATGTACCAGGTGTACAAGTATGAAATGCGGTTTCTTTTTCTAAAAAAACATGTTAAATTCGGAAGAATGATAAAAAGTGCTTTATTCAAAGTATGCTCCATCGCTTGTTATACATTTTTCCCATCTTTCGGGCAATTTGTGAATACCACGCCGATAAAATCTTCCCCTTTTGCTGCGAACCATTCATCGAGCCATTTTTTCACATCTTCGTACGAACCAAAGCGCTGCTCAGCAAGTGCGTGACCCATCGAAGCAAACAAGTGGTAATCGGAAAGAGCCAAGTCTATTGAGTAAGCCGCATGGGGTAGAACTTCCCAGCTGAGTGCTTCCAACGTGTCGCGAACTGGTTTTGCCGTATGTGATGGAGCATTGTCATGAAGAAAAATGACTTTGTGTTGCCTCTTTCGGTATTCTGGCCTTTTTTCAAGCAGCGAATGGTTCAAATCAGTCAATTGTTGTTGGTAAGATTTTAACAGCTCATAATAGACCACGCCCCTCTGGTTCCACCAAACACAGAGTATCGTCTTTCTGCCAAAGTGATTCGGTCGATGTGGATGGTTCGTCTGGGTCTACCCATGATTTTTTGCGCTTGGGATTCTCAAAATAAATCCACTTTTCATCCCCTGTAATTATACGATGCAAAAACGACTCCCTTTTGTACCGAGCCAGCAAAATGTCACACATGGTTTTGCGCTTTTCCATTTGCCTGTCGTTCAACTCGTGGTACCCATCTACCGGTCTTCTGAATCTTTCTCATCTCTCGCTTCTCGAAGTAATCAGTATGACTCAGCAGCAGTTTTCTATAAATGAAAACAAAAAATTAATGCTGTCCGCGAATGCTCTTTGTTCGGTATAAATTTCGATATATTGAATACAACAACACAAGACTATGCACACACTTTTCCAATTTATCACTCGTGCGCGTCTGACACTTGTTGATGACACAACAAAATGGCGCAGTGTCGAATCTTTATAGCACAAACTGCATTGGTGCACCATCTATTGTCTGAAATCCGCATTTCACACTTGTACACCTGGTAAATATTAATAGTTGGTTATATCATACAGGCCTCTACTTCACAATGCCCCTTCGCAAGAATATTTGAATATTGCTTGAATAACAGGATAACAAGGTTTCTCAAGTTTAGTCATATTTTAACAAAACGATAAGCTGATTTTAGGCCTAAACATCCTGCTGATACCGCCTTAAATTTATCGTTTTAGCATATACGACAATCTTAAGTTTTTATAAAAACAATGAAAAAAAAATTTTTTTTGGTACTAATCTTTTTATAGTTTCTTAAAATATTCGCTTTTAAAATTTATACACTTTGCACGCATTCGAATCAATTCTCGAAACATTTTTTCCACTCTGAAGTTGGTACCTCAAAAACATGGTTTTTTTAAGGATTCAACAGCTTCTTTAGGTGATGAAAATCGCTGTCCTTCCATTTTTTTTACATTCGGAAACATAAGGAAGTCGTTAGGCAATAAATCAAGTGAATACGGAGACATTAATTCGATGTTTTTCTCCATCAAATAATCAATTGTTTGACGTACTGTGTGAGAGCTGGAGGCTGGAAAAAAATTTCACCAAATCCACCATACCACCACTCACGGCTGAATAATTCCATTGCAACGACACCTGTTGCGAACTTGTTGGCTGAACTCTTTGCTTCAGATTCTACTGTCGATTTCCAAGGAAAAACATCACCTACTATTCCCATATTGCAGTCAGGGATGCCTGATGTGGTCTTCAGACAGCGTATCATAAAGAGTATTTTAATGAAGCTAGACACCAAAAAGGCTTCTGGCGCTGACAGAATAGCTGCCATAGTTCTCAAAAACTGTGCGAGGGAACTAACACCAGTTTTCTGTAGACTTTTAAACCTATCCTACAGAAAGGGAATATTTCCTTCCTGCTGGAAATGTGCCACACTTCAGCCGATACCTAAAAAAAGCAAGAAGACATTGCCAAATAACTACCGACCAGTTGCACTGCTTTCAATAATATCGAAAGTCATGGAAAAATATCTTGAATGATTCAACATTATTAGCGATCACCAAAATGGCTTTCGTAAACATGGATCAATAGGAGACCTTCTGACTTATTTAACACATGTTTGGAACAACGCAATTGAACACTTTGGAGAATCTCGAGCGGTTGCTCTTGCCATATCCAAGGCATTCGATCGTGTTTGACCCGATGGACTGTTGGCTAAGCTAGGCTCTTATGGTATGTCTGAAAAGTTCTGTTTGTGGCTCTCATGTTTCCTCAGAGAGCGTTCTTTACGAGTGGTGGTCGACGGATTTCTTTCTAACACCTTCACTATACACGCCGGTGTGCCCCAAAGCTCCATACTGTCTCCTACTCTCTTTCTCATTTACATTAACGATCTGCTGGAAAAAAACCGGGAATCCCATCTACAGCTTTGCAGATGGCAGTACGCTTATCTCTTCATTCACTTTGAATGGTTGGACATCGGCTGCTCAGGCGAATATCCGCAGACAGCAGGAGGTCGTTCAACTTAACAAAGACCTGGAAGAAATTCAGTCTTGGGGTGACAGTAACCAAGCGGAATTTAACGCTGCAAAAACCCAGACGGCAGTTTTTTCTAGAAAAGTTGACATTGCTGAGCCCGACATAGTTATGTCGGCGCACTCCATTCCCCTAGCATCGTCACTCGATTTGTTGGGCGTTAATTTGTGAGCAAATATATCCTGGCATGAACATGTTGCACGCATAACAAGGAGAGTTTCTCAAAAGTTGGGAATATTATTTCAAACGAGAAAGTTTTACACTCCATAACAACTGTTAATTCTTTACAAAGCTTAAATTCGACCAACTATGGAATACTGCTCCCATGTTTGGGGCTTCGCTTCCAAACATACACTGCATTTGTTGGATTCTGTTCAGAGAAGAGCTATTCGTCTGATTGGAGACCCGGAACTGACCGGCGGCCTTGATTCGCTGGAATATCGAAGAACGGTTGGCGACTTGAGTCTGTTCTACAAGTATTTTCATGGAAAGTGTTCGAAGGATGTGGCCCGCTTAATTCCTTCCAGAGCGGTGCATGTTAGAAATACACGTCGCCCTAATACTTCACATCCGTATGAGGTTCAGCTTGTTACTCCTCGTACAACGCTTTTCAAACAGTCTTTTATATGGAGAACATCACCCTTTTGGAATAATTTGCCCAGAGCTGTGTTTCCCACCGAGTACAATTTACAGCGATTCAAGAACAACGTGAATCGCCTTTTTCGCACACATGCCGCTCCTGGAGCGCTTTAGGGGCTTCCATGCAACACGTGTGCTAGACCTATAAAAAAAAATTGTTATGATGAAGAATGATGCGACGTTTTCGGTTGTTTTTCCTGATTTCATCGATAAGTTCTGGCAAACCAATTGTTGTATACCATTCATCATTAACTGTTCTTCGATCCTCTAGAGCAGTGATTGCAACATGTCTAGTATAACCAAAGAAACAAGCGATCATTTTCTTGGAAGTGCTTCGCGAACGAACCACTTTTGTTGGAATCGGTTCATCTTAGAACACCCAAACCCAGATTGTTGTTTAGTTTCCGATTCGTACGAATATAGCCAAGTTTCGTCTCCTGTTACGATGTTGTATAAGGATTTTTCATGTCCTCGTTCGAGCATTAAGCATTTCCTTACACCAATTGACACGAGCCTGTTTTTGATTATCAAAAGTGGAACGAAGCGATTCGATTGTTAAATTATAAAAATTATCCAACGAAAATCTTCACGCGAAATTTCCATTTGGTCACAAAACTGTTTTTTTACACCTTATTTAAAAAATATATCAATTATTAAGTATTGATAACTGGATAAATGCGCGTGCGAGTCACGTGTTTATTCTAGTATCTTTTAAAAGAAAGTCTGATCAGTGCAATGCGTATATGTGATTCAAAATTTGAACGTCCCCGCGCGTATCTTCTTCAAGCTACGTTGCCACAGCGAAAATTCACTTCATAAAATAAAGGCTGTCTCAAAATGACCTAATATTTTAAATTGTGCGCCATTTTTTTTGTGGCGCACATCCTCGACAACTGGCATGATTAAGTATTGAGGTTTAGTCACGGAGAATTTCACGATCGAGCAACGCATAGAAGTTGTGAAAATTCACTATAAAAATGGTGAAAATATTGCAGAGCCGGTTCGAAAAGTCCGCACTTTTGGTCATCATAGCGCACCATCTCGCAACACTGTGGTGCAGTTAATCAAAAAATTTGAAATTAGTGGTTCAATTCTAACCGCGAAATGCAGTGGCCGTCCTCGTACCGGCCGGTCGAATGAAAACATAGCCGCAGTGAATGCGAATGTTGACGAAAGTCCTTCCACCTCGATTCGCCATCGTGCTTAGCAATTGAACATTTCAAGATGCTCTATACAATGAATTTTGACGAAAGATCTGCATTTGCATGCTTACAAGATCCAATTGATACGAGAACTGCAGCCAGCAGACCATGCGCAACGCGGTACATTTGCCAATTGGATATTTGAGCATCAACAAATCGATGGTGATTTTTCGAAGCAAATCGTCGCCAGCGATGAGGCGCATTTAGTGGCTACGTAAATAAAGGAAACTGTCGAATTTGGTGGACCGAAAATCGACAAGTGATCCAACAGCTTCCCATGCATCCACCACGAGTCACTGTTTGGTGTGGATTTTGGTTTGGAGGAGTGATTGGGCCGTATTTTTTCGAGAATGCTGCTGGAAATGCGGTTACCGTCAATGGTGTTCGTTATCGTGACATGATAACCAACTTTTTATGGAACCATGGTTCAATAGCCTCTCGCATCAATAATCGCGTGGCATCTTTGAGACATGAGATCGACGAAATTTTCTGCATACTCGCGCGGGAATGATCTCCAAATTTTTCGAATCTCGCGAGACAACTGAGTCAAAGTCCTCAGAGTCTTTCCTTTGAGCATTCTCTTTACAAGGGACCAAACGTTTTGAATAGGTTTGGCGTCCGGTGATTGTGAGGGCCACTCTAGTATCTTATCGTGAACTCAAGCTAGCTGCTTCGCGACCTGATTTTTCGCCCAGCAAAGGTTTCTTCAACGTGCTTCGAAATTTGACATCATGAGCACGAAGATGTTGTCGAATGGTCTCATGGGACATATTGAAACCCGATTTTCTTAATTTTGCCGCTCCTTGACACAGCGTCAATTTCGGGTCCCGTGAAAACAAAGACACGATTCGTTTTTCTACTTTCGGAATGACTTTGCCTACCGAGCCACGTTTTCGCAAGTCATCGACATTTTTCGTCTCGTTAAAATGACTTACCCACTTTTTCACAAACGATACCTACTTTTTAATATACAGTGCGACCTCGATAATCCGGACTAATTAAAACCGCGGTGATCCGAATTAGTAAATAATTCGAATTACTGAAGCAGGACATTATTTATATTAAAAAACGAATCATTTAATACGAAACAACTAAAAAATGGTACATACATAGAATAATATTTAAAATAGAAGCATATTTTATCAAGTTTTATTTTATTTCGTAAAACAATTTGTAATTTTTGTTTTCTTGACCCTTCTCTGGTTCATCATAAAAGCAATTTCTTTTAATCTTTGAAGTACAAGAAGATCACTTAGAGGGATATAATTTTCTTCTGCCCATTTCATGCACACATTGAAACTTTTAACTGCCTCAACATTCTTCACAGTGTTCTTAACAGGCTGGTTTGTATTAGTATTTAACTCTGAACCTTCATTATTACTCTCGTGTTGTTCATCTGTATCATCTATGTCTTCCAGTGGTAACAAATCTTCATCATTTTCAAGCCAATTACATATTTCCACGTTCGTGAGATTCTGCTCAGTGAGAACATTCAGCATATCTGAAACATCTGTTAAATATTTACGAATTAACCAAAAAATACTAAAAGAAAAATTTCAGGCTTTACCTTTCATTTCTTCATTCGTTAAAAGCAAATTGTGCCGCAATTCACTCAGAGGAATCAGATCTTCAGCATCATATTCAGCGTCTGGGTTGGTATCTGCCACATAAGCCATAATTTTGTGCCAGTACTTTTTCAAGACTTCAGGGGAGATTTTTTCCCATGAATTGCATAGTAGACATACAGCATCTTTTAGGATAATGCTTTTTAATAACCTAACAAGGTTCTCTTCATTATTTGGTAAAATATGGGCTAAAAGACTTTTCCGATAAAATAATTTTGTCAGTCTGATTGCATTCTGGTCCATAGGCTGCAAAAGTGCAGTACAATTTGGTGGAAGAAATGTTGTAAACTGTCCATCCTCACTAGTCAGCTCTTCTATAGTTCCATGGCTCAAAGCGTTATCAACGATTAGCAGGGCTCTTTCAGGCAAGTTGAGACCTCTTAAATGACTTTTGACTTGATGAATAAAAGAATGATGAAACCAGTCTAAGAAAATTGCTGTAGTCATCCATGCATTGGCAGATGATTTGTACTCAACAGGTATGTTCACATTTTTAAAAGCCCTCGGATTTTTTGCCTTTCCTATCACTAACAACTTTAATTTTTGTGATCCATCAGCATTGCAACATGCTAGAAAGGTAACCCGTTCTTTGTTTATTTTTCGACCTAGTGGGGTCTTTTCCTGAGAACGAACCAGCGTTTTTTCAGGCAACATTTTCCAATACAGAGCTGATTCATCTTCATTGTATATTTGAGTAGGTCCAAGGTTTAATTCTTTTATCTTATCTTTAATAAAGTTAGGGAAGGATCGACGGCACTTTCATCATTGGATAGTTTTTCGCCACAAACTTTTAAAGCAAGCAGACCATGTCTTTTTCTGAAGTTAGAAATCCAGCCTCTGCTAGCTCTAAAATTATTATTCCCGTAGGTTTCAGTGTAAAACTGTTTTGCTTTGCCTGATAAAATTTCGTAGGAAATTGGGGGACGTGCCTTGATCGTTGCGTACAAAACCATGTATACAAACGAGTTTCCATTTCTGGATATTCGGCTTTTCGTAAGGTTTTTCTGACGCCAGGACCGGAATCACATTTGGAAATAAATCTAAAAGAAGTTACACGTCCATAGTGAATGTTCAAAATTATCTTTAAAATAAATCATATATACATACCTTTTGATTTTCCCTTGCTTCTTTTTTATATCCGAAATTGTTCCTACTCCGTATTCATTTGCCAACACTTTTCCGCTTTCATCAAGAACTAGTCTCTCTAATATATCGGACTTTTGTTTTATTGTTAGTGTAATATGTTTTCTTTTAGAAGGCATTTTAATATGTAGGTACATATACGTAAAAAAAATTTACATACTTATATGAACCACATAAAGTAAAATAGAACGTAGGTATGTTGTACTTGTGACAATAAACAAACAACTACAAAGTCCTTAACCTTTAGACGCGATACGCGATGCATTGTAGGCAAATCAAAGGCACCTACAGTTTATGTAAATCCCAGATGTATTAGACTGGAAGTTAGGGGAATCCCCTCACTATCGATTTCAGTTTTCCCATGTAGTTTAAATTAAGTAGATGTCTAAAAACGCAGGTCCGGATTACTTAGTACTTTCAAATCTCGATTATAAAGTACACAATGCATTAGAAATGTTTGTCCGGATTATTAAAGAATCCGGTTTAATGGAGATCCGGATTATCGAGGTGGCACTGTATTTGGCGGGGGAGCATGTGTCCCTTTGGATGGGAACAAAGAAAGACGCGCAAACAAGTGACTCATTTTGAATTTTACGTGATTTCTACGCAAGTTCGGAATCGACTGATATTTTTACTAAAATGCATCGTAGGCAAAGGTTCCCTCTACCGATTTTTTGTTGAATCGCTAGAATCGCATCTCTACCAAAAATTAATTATTGTGGACACGTTCTTACTCGACAGACTGTACTAACCACATAGAAAAGTTCGATTTTATTAGACCAAAATTTTCAAATGTCATTGTTTTTAAAGTTTTCCATTGTTTTTTCTTTATTTAATATATTAAATTACTTAGTTATTTTTTAACATTAAGTTTATCTAATCTTAGTAAATATTTATTTGTCTTATCTTAATTTTGTATTGGATTAGAATTCATTTTTAATCGTCTACTGTTTTTACAACTAGTTAGTGTAGATTTTTCAACCCAGAAACCTTACATATGGTATACTTTATTAATGCAACAATGGCCTAAACTAGCAAGTTTCGTTCTTACTTAAATTAAAAATATTGAGCTCCATCATATAGAATAATAATATCAGTTTCAGAGCAGTGTATTTTTGTTGTAATTTAGTACTTACTCGTGTTGTGTTATTTTTAGATTAGGCCGCTGTTTCACTAATAGCACAGTAAACATACTACAGTAGCGAAACTGAGCTCCAATTTGGTGACGAGATTTTGACGGCGCGTGCGTCGACGGGTCCTGTTTCAAAATGGCCGCTCAGTGTTTACATCCGATCGCGGAATGTGTCTTTGGAAATGTATTGTCCATCGTTTCTTGATGTGACTGCAGTTTATATGAATATAAAGACAGAAGGAAAAGAGAGTTTGTAGAAAAAAAGAATTAAAAACGTTTGTAAGTGAAGAGAATCGAAAAGGTTGAGAAACAATTTATATAATCTTGGGGAAAGGAGGTTATTGTTGTGCCGTTGAGAATTGCAATATTCCATATAATTATTTTCGCAAATTATTTGCTCGAGTCACACTTTTTTATGCTCTAAAATTTGCAAATAAGAAATTTCTAACTCAATCAGGGCGCGCTAAGACTATTATTCTAAATCATAACTAAATTTAATTATGCTTTATTTACATCACATGTAATCATCAACAGTATTATCTGTCAAAGTTTAAGTTGCTGCATTAATGATTTTTTTTTGCAATTCCTCTGTTTTTAGTTGAAACAATGATTTCATAGAAATCATGGTATGCGATTAAAGTTGTTGGAGTTGTTGATTATTTTAATAAATCTCTATTGCTTCCTTTCACAAGACAACTTTTCACTATCTTAAATGCATTTTTGAAAAAATACATATGCATGAAACAATATTATCATTACTAATGTACATTTTGTTTAGGCGTATTTGCTCAAGAGACAGCCTTCCAGGGGACCTTGATTGATTTAATAAAACGTTCGTATTGGTAGAGTGATTTGGTCATTAAAGCTTGAAATTTATTTCTAAACTTAGTTCGGCTGGTTATTTAAAAATCCTGACGTGATTGTTCAATTCTGACCTCGGATTCGGTTTCAGCGCCCAAAAATACATATAGTTATAGCGATCTGTTCGGTACTGAAAAACTTTTTTTGTGTGCCTGTGTAATTTTTTTATGATTAATAAATAAATAATCCTCCAAATTCTGGTTTTTAGAAAGATTTATTTTTGTGTAAACTAGTATTCAGTTATTTAAAACTATTTATATTTGATAAATTATAAATAAAACATATTATTTTTTTCTAAAAGGTGTATTCTCAAGAGGCTTCTAGTTTTCAATAACTTCATCAGAATTAATTGTTTGACACACCTTTTCTAATAATAAACCTGATAAATTTAACACTGTTTAATTGCAAGTACAATTAATACTCTGAAAGTGACTTTTTTTTTTTATTTTTCTCTATAAATTACATTGCTCCTTTTTCATGCCAATCTTTCAAAAGTTTCTGTGAATATATTATAAGGAATACAGAACCTATAACAACATATTTATTATTTTCAAATTTTAGACAGTATATTTTATTTTCTTATAAGCTGGATTTGAAAGTTTAAATATTAAGTGTCGTGTTGAGATCACAAAGCCACTGGGGAATGGGATTATTGAAATAACTGATATAAATAGATTATTGAATCAAATATGCTATTAAAATAAGAAAAATTTTAATGTGATTCCAAAGAAATTTTTGTAATATGATTTTGTCAGACGATGTGTGCCAGAGGGTAAAATATTCTGAAAATAAGTTCGTTAAATGGACAGTACACCTAATCGAAGTCCATTTTGATGGTAATTATGGTTACTATTAAAATTTTGAAGATTTAGTTACCTGTTATTAATATTCCTCCTATAAAGAACTTATTTCTCTTGATGTATACCTATAAATTAAATATAGTTATTTTCCTTTTAAACTGTAATTGACAATACTCAGTATATATGAGTCAATCATTTCTCCTAATGAAGCTAATATGGTTAGCGAAACGCGCGTCGAGTGCAAAAATAAAGTGTTTGGTGTAGTGGTGATATATACTGAGTAGTGTCATTGTGCCAAAGATTCCACATTCCCAATATAGTTGTAATTGACAAGTCAGCTTGGTCGTAACTAAGTATTGTATGTAACTATAATTAGGAAATTACTGTATTGACTCTTTGATCTAAATATTAATTCATTGTAAATAAAAGCAAGCGTTAATTACATTATCAAAAAGCAATACAGATAACAGAACACAAAAAGGTATAGAACCTCTAAGAATCATTCACATAGAAAATAGAGGTCTATACATATACGTTCATAATTCATTAATAATATTATATTAACCTTTCTCGAAGTTACAGAATATAGTTTTGTAGTTTAAGAAAAAATAAGTACCAAAAAAGTAGATACAGTGTTTTTTAATTAACGAGAGATCTATCACACCAAACAACACTGCTTAGAAAAAAATGCTCTTATTTTAGAAGATTGACATCTTAGTAATGACAATTAAAATTAAATTAATTTAGTCCTTAAAAACATCTTTAATCACAAATTTACTTGAAAAATAATGTAAATAAAACTTTAACCTCAAACAGTGACGTTTAACTTTGATAGACTTTTGAATTTTTGGATAAGGTTATTAAAAACTGAAGTTGAATATGAAGAATTCCATCAAATACCTTCCTATCAGGTTTTTCACCTGTATTCATTTCTTTTCTAACCATTCTTTTTTTTTTTATATTACTCATGCTGCATTAACTTTTATATTACTCATGCTGTATTAAATAACAAATCAAAAATTTTCAAACATTTCTATATCTATGATTTTGAATGATAAAACTTTGCACAACTTTATTTGTATTTCAAATCTCGCGCTGGTCCACTTTTAACATGGCGGATTGCCACGTGACCTTCTGAAAACGAACCTGATTTTCCTATGCGATTATCCTTGAGTTTCGCTACTGTATAGTGTGTTTACTGTGCTAATAGCTTCCGTGTAATCAGCTTTTTGAGTATTACAATTAAATGCTGTTCTTAGAGACAAACGATAAATATGTTCGTTAAATCGTATCGTATCAAATATTTCATATTTCTATGGTACTGCTAAGGGCTAGCAAGGACTGCCGATTTTATATTTAAAATAAATAACCGGTCAAGTGCAAGTTGAACTTGCGCAATTAGTGTTCCGTACGTTGATTGCTTCTGAAATAAAAATTTTTATTTGTTACGGAGGTTTAAAATGATCAGTGACTTCACAAAACACACCCCAAATGAGTTTTCAACAAAGTTTGTTTCCGATCTTTACTGAAAACTGATGACCTTGAAATTTTTATTTTTTATATATTCCAGCTAAATTATTAAAGGTAATGCACTCGTGATAATTTTCGTTCAATCTACACCCCGTGGAGAATATTCCAGAATTTTTTCAAAACTTTTTGATCAGTACTTTTTGAGATAAGGGGGGCAGCGATTTTTCGCGATTTTTAAAAAATAATACAAAGAAAAGTGTGCGGAAGTATTACATTATATATATATATATATATATATATATATATATATATATATATATATATATATATATTTTACTCGTGTTTTCACAAGCTTTCATTTGACCCCACACTTGATGACCTAGTAAAAAAATTTTTCACATCCGATTTCACCCCCAAAAACTAACCCCTTAAGTTAATTTAACTTTCAAAACTACACGGCTTTGATGAGGCCATCAATTCGTGAATTATTACTAAATTTAAACCTTCTGTTACAAATAGTTTCGGAGAAAAACGGGTGCGACGGACAGGCAGACAGACAGACAGACACCGAAGTCATCTTATAAGTGTTCCGTACGGAACACTAAAAAATGGGTCTCTGTATGTATTTTGATCGAGTATTCAAAGTATGTTATTAATATTATTTTTAATTGTGTTCGCAGGTAAATCCAATCGGTAATTTAGGTGCGGGGGCCGCAGGCGCAAACGCAGCACCTCAGAATGTACCAGGGGTACAACCTCAGGGGGAGCCGAAGCTACTCAAGGAGCAGCGGGAGCAGGTGCTGGAACTGGAACTGCACAAACTGGTATATATTTCTATTATTACAGAAATAAACAAATGCATATATATATATATATATATATATATATATATATATATATATATATATATATATATATATATATACATACATATACATATATATACATACACTCCTGGACAAAATTAACGCAACAATATATTAAATCATACAAATCTCTATAATGAATTAATTTTAATAATATTTTATGAACATTGGTTACACTAAAAGTTAGAAAAAAACTTATTCGGATACTTTAAAAAGTGAATTAGCTACCAAATTTCTCTATAAGATTCGAATTAAAATTATTCTTAAGACCTAATAACAAAATCGTTGAAATTATGTAATAATGAAAAAAATAACCTGGGACACTAGTAGCAAAATTAATAGTGTAACTGGGACACTAGTAGCGTGTGTTGCCTCCTTTACTTCGGATGATAGCGTTTATGCGCCTAGGCATGCTTCTAATTAAATTTTGGATAAAATCTTGAGGAATTTACTCCCATTCTGTGATAACTGCATTTTCAAGTTCCCTCAGGTTTCAAGGTGCAGGTATATGACGTTTCACATTTTTCTTAAGGTGATCCCATACATGTTCTATCGGATTCAGATCCGGGCTTTTTGGTGGCCATTGCATAATCGGTATATCAACTTGATTAAGATAATCGAGTACCTCCCTAGCCACGTGAGGTCGAGCGTTGTCTTGCATAAATAGGAAATTGGGTCCAACAAAATGACCGAAAGGCATCACATGTTCTATTACAATATTCTCAAAATAGTAGTCAGCATTCATGTATCTCGTACGGACAGGAACTAACTCTGTGCGTGCATCAAAGTAGATGCCACCCCAGAACATAACAGAGCCACCGCCGAATGGACTCCTTGCAGAGATATTGCAAGGAGCAAACCTCTCTCCTGGTCTTCGCCATACTCGCTCACGACCATCTGGATGTTTTAGACTAACCCTAGTTTCATCTGTGAAGAAAACTTGTTTCCAATCATCCACAGACCAGTTTTCGTGATTTCGAGCAAAACGTAACCTGGCAACTCTATTATTCTAGTAAGCAAGGGCGCAGTGGCTGGTCTCCTACTGTTTAATCCATCTTCATTTAACCGTCTTCTAACTGTTTTAGAAGAAATTGTGACATTGCGAACAGTTTCGAGTTCGTTTCTTATTATAGAACTAGTGACAGTCCTGTTTCTTAAAGCATATTGTCTTATAAAACGTTCATCTAGGTCGCTAGTGCATTGTTTTCGCCCTTGCCCTAGAATAAGTTCCTACTTCATTCAAGCGTCTTACCATACGACTTATTGTGGAACGATGTTTGCCTAACAAATTGGCAACATAACTCTGACAATATTCCTCGTCCAATAAAACTGAGGCTCGCACTACCTCGTGTTTCAGTTAAATTCCTTGTTCGATTCATTTTTCTAATTCTTCGAGGTCAAAAATAAAACAGTCTATCACAAAAACGTATTACTTTGAAAAAAGGCACAATTTATAAGCTTACTTTTAAAGAAAATCTATTGCATTATTACAGAAAAATTGTTTATCTTCTAAAAAATTCTTTAAAACTGTAAATCTAAACGAATTGTTTTGATTTCTGTCATGAGCAACGAAACAAAATATGCATAGCCTACTATTCAAATACTCGATAAACTTTAAAACTGACATAAGAAAAAGATATATTAATTTTCAGATTGTTGCGTTAATTTTGTCCAGGAGTTTATATATATATATATATATATATATATATATATATATATATATATATATATATATATATATATATATATAAACTCCTGGACAAAATTAACGCAACAATCTGAAAATTAATATATCTTTTTATATATATATATATATATATATATATATATATATATATATATATATATATATATATATATATATATATATATATATATATATGGTTCAATGTAAAACAACTGAAAATGTACCAAACCCAAATTTCAGCAGTCTATCCACTGTTCTCTCATCTGTCAATCCATCCCGACACGCGTTTTGCCGTATTACGGCTCATCAGTCGGGCCAGGTTAGAGAATCAAGAGATCAAAATTTCTAGTACTTGTGCTGGTACTTTCGCAAAACAAAATATTTCTAATTATGATCAAAGTAAAAGAAATTTAGCTCATTTGAACTACTTAGACAAAAAAATGTTTTCATATGTTGCCAACTTTTTGCCGGTCACTATGTATATACGAGGCTGGTTTGAAAAGGCCGTACAAAGTCCGAGAGATGGCACCACCGGCGCGTATCGAGGTCATGTTTAGTTAGTAGCATCTCTTGAATGAACGCACACCAAGTTTCAGCCATATTGGTCTATTTCTTTGTGTTTGGCATTCGTGTGAATCAAGGAAGTCGAGTGATTTTCAAGAAATGGACGAAAAAGAATTTCGTGTGGTGATTAAACATTACTTTATGAAAGGCAAAACGCCTCAGCAGACTAAAGAGAAGCTTGATAAACATTATAGTGACTCTGCACCTTCGATTAGAACAGTTTATAAGTGGTTTCAAAATTTTCGGACTGGCCATATGGGCACAAGTGACGCTGAACATTCTGGACGGCCTGTGGAGGTTACGACTCCAGAAATCATTGATCAAATCCATGATATGGTGATGGATGACAGAAGAGTTAAGGTGCATGAGATTGCTAGTGCTGTGGGCATCTCGACTGAACGGGTACATAATATTTTGCATAAACATTTGGACATGAGAAAGCTATCCGCAAGATGGGTGCCGCGATTGCTCACGCTTGACCAAAAACGGAATCGTGTGAAGTGTTGCAAGGATGGTTTGCAGCTGTTCCAGAAGAATCCGGAGGACTTTAAGCGTCGTTTCGTCACTGTGGATGAAACAGGGATACATTACTATACTCCTGAGACGAAACAACAATCTAAACAACGAAGACCGTTCTTTCGGCCGGAAAGGTTATGGCGACTGTCTTTTGGGATTCGCAAGGGATAATCCTCATCGACTATCTGGAAAAGGGTAAAACTATTACAGGTGAATATTATTCATCGTTATTGGACCGTTTGAAAACCGAGCTGCAAGAAAAACGCCCGCGATTAGCCCACAAGAAAATCCTTTTTCCATCACGACAACGCACCAGCACACACTTTAGCAGTTGTGGGTCGCAAAATTAATGGAAATAGGATTCCAACTCGTTTCACATCCCCCCTATTCTCCAGACTTGGCTCCCTCGGACTACTATTTGTTCCCCAATTTGAAGAAATGGCTGGCGGGACAAAGATTTTATTCAAACGAGGATGTATATTTTGCAGACTTGGATAAATCCTATTATTCCGAAGGGATCAACAAACTAGAACATCGTTGGACGAAGTGTATAAGCCTAAAAGGAGACTATGTCGAAGAATAAAAAAGGTTTACCCCAAACAGTAATTTTTATTTTTGCACGGACTTTTCAAACCAGCCTCGTATATATATATATATATATATATATATATATATATATATATATATATATATATATGTATATGTATATGTATATGTATATATGTATATGTATATGTATATGTATATGTATATGTATATGTATATGTATATGTATATGTATATGTATATGTATATGTATATGTATATGTATATGTATATGTATATGTATATGTATATGTATATGTATATGTATATGTATATGTATATGTATATGTATATGTATATGTATATGTTATATGTATATGTATATGTATATGTATATGTATATGTATATGTATATGTATATGTATATGTATATATATATATATATATATATATATATATATATATATATATATATATATATATATATATATACATATACATATACATATACATATACATATATATATATATATATATATATATATATATATATATATATATATATATATATATACATATATATATATATATATATATATATATATATATATATATTATATATATATGTATATGTATATGTATATGTATATGTATATGTATATGTATATGTATATGTATATGTATATGTATATGTATATGTATATGTATATGTATATGTATATGTATATAATATATATATATATATATATATATATATATATATATATATACATATAACATATATATATATATATATATATATATATATATATATATATATATATATATATATGTATGTACGTGGGACGTTTCACGTCAAACGTACCATTTCCGTACCCAAAATTTAAGGCATCCAAAAAAATCTCTGAAGGGTATCTATTTTTTCGTTGAAACGTCTACTTTAGAATGCCTCGTGCCGTATCTGAAAAAAACAAGATGGCGGCTGAAAATGGCTGCTAAACTCAGAAAAACCAGGCATAGGTAATAAGGAAATTTAATTAGTTAGCCTAGTTAAGTTAAAAAGAGTTCAAAACTGAGCAAAAAATGTAATATTGAGTTAGTGTAACAAGGGGTATTTTTGGAAATACCATCATGGTGCTTGCAAAGGAAAATTCCATGAAGTAAGACAATTTTTAAGTAAGATACCTCTTTTTCTTACAAAAATACACCTACCTGGTATTCAGATATTAAAAATTAATAACTTTCAAAAATTCAATTTGGTCATGCCCATATAGCGAGAAAGCAGAAATTGGTTGACAAAGATGTTTAGATGATAAAAGTACCATCTTTGGCAACTATTATTGCTGCATGTAACCAAAAATAAAAAAAAGTCATTATGGCTGTAAAAATATGGCGTCTATAAAGGGGTAAATCACATTAATTAAAGAAAAAAGACCAATTTTCATTGAAAAAACCTTATTAATTGTCTGAGCAAAGCGGAGACGTTAAATGACTTTCTTACTTTTTGTGAATACTGTAACTCATTAACGAATGAACTGATTGGATCCAAATTTGGATGAGGAGTTCCTTATAGTCCCATGATATGCTGTTTAGTTTTTGGAGAGTTGTGACTGATGACAACTATCAATTTAGGTGTCAAAACTATGAGTAACGTTTAAAATTGTAGTAACCGTACCTTTTAAGTTATGGGGGTCGCTGATTACGAATTTCACATCAAAAATTAATTTTAACATCTGCCAAGTATAGTTATTATAAAATCATCAATTGAGCTATTAAAAAAATTAAAATGTCATTTACACTTGTCGTTATAACTGTCTTACAAGTTCTTAGTATCATTCATTACTAATTCAGTTACAGTATTCACAAATAGTTAGAACGTCAGTCGATGTCTTCGCTTCGCCCAGACAATTAATAAGCTTTTGTCAATGAAAATTCGCCTTTTCTCTTTAATTAATGTGATTTACATCTTTATAGACGCTATATTGTTACAGCCATAATTTCTTTTTTTTTATTTTTGATTATTTGCAACAACAATGGTTGCCAAAGATTTTTAATCATCTTTGTCAACCAATTTCTGCCTTCTCCCATCAAATTAATATGATTTTCCTCTTTATAGGCGCCATATGGGTATGGCCATATTGAATTTTTGAAAGTTATTATTAATTTCTAATATCTGAATACCGTATTTTTGTAAGAAAAAGAGTTATCTTACTCAAAAATTTTCATAATTCATGTAATTTTCCTTTGCAAGCTCCATATTGGAACCGCCATGTTGGTGTTACCAAAAGTACCCTTTGGTACCCTAACCAGTTACTTAATATTACATTTTTGCTCAATTTTGAACTCTTTCTTATTTAACTAGGCTGAATAATTAAATTTCCTTATTATCTTTTCCTAGTTTTTCTGATTCTAACCGCTATTTGCAGCCATCATCTTGTTTTTTTTTTCAAAAACGACACTCGGCATTCGACAGTAGACATTTTAACGAAAAAATAGGTACCCTTCAGAGACGTGAAACATCCCATATATATATATATATATATATATATATATATATATATATATATATATATATATATATATATATATATATGCGGAGCATAATTCGGATAAGTAGTTCTCGAGTGATAAGCGCACTAACGGACGGACAGACAGACAGAAAGACGTTGCATTTTATATATATTCTTTGCTACATGATATTGTTCCATATTTAATGGTTTAGACAGTGTATTGCAAGAGAATGCGCCAGAAGCAAACTTTTTTTCGACTTTATTCACTATTACCGTCACTGCTTATTCCTTATGTTACCTAACATAATAAAATATAGCCTATAACCTGGCCAGAGAACATATGAATGTTTTAAAAAAAAGCACGTAAATCGGATAAGTGGTTCGCCAGTGATAAGCGCACTAACGGACAGACAGACAGAGAGACGTTTCATTTTATATATATATATATTACAGTTGCCACGTCTCCCTGTCTATATGTCTGTTTGTCCACGCCAGCGGACCCTCGGGCACAGCTAGTATATATATATATATATATATATATATATATATATATATATATATATATATATATATATATATATATATATAAATAATTTATTTTTTTCCTCCCAAACTAAATATATTTTTCAAATTGTAGGCCCAACTCCATCACAAGTTCCACCATTCGTCCCACCATTTGCCTTCCCACCTTTCCCATTTGGTATGCCCTTCATGGCACCCCCTCCGATGCCCCCAGGAAATCTTACAAATCTTTCTGAGGAAGAGCTAAGAAATTTGGAGGGTAATGAGAGGCAGAATATTGAGGCAAGGATACAGTGTCTGAGAAATATCCAGGTAATATTTTTATGTTCGTCTTTACAGTTTCCGTCAGAAGCTCTACACTATATTGTATCGTTGCTTTTTTCAAAATATTAATATAACTTAAAAACTCGGTTTTATTTAATTATATTTTTTCCATTAATTATTTTTTTCCATTTAGACCCTCCTCGATGCCGCAGTCCAAATGATGCAACAATACAGCGCCGCTGCGGTCATCTCATCTATGCAAAGAGGTCCTGCACCCTCGACCGCTGCAAGTAACAGCGTACCGAACAATATTTTTGGCAATCCGAGCCCCAACGTTGCTAATTCTTCGAATGGTGCCAATGTTCCGGCGGCGAATGGAAGTAGCGAGAGCACTTCTGCCACATCTAATGGAGCAGTTCCTAGTACGAGTGAGGGAGAGGTAACGAGTGCAGGAGACTCAGAAAAAGGTAACAATAATGTATTGGATTATTGATGCATTAAACAAATACAGGATCTTCGATTTCTTCGTAAATACTGTTTAAGCTTGGTGGGTTTTCGTGGTGTAATCTTCATTTAAAAATTAATTTAATTAAGTTTCCTTCTATACTCTATTTATTTAAAACTGATAGTAATAAAAATGCTAGTGGACTGACCGGCGGACCTATAGCAGAGGCATGCAACATATTCCCAGATATTTTTCAGGTAACAATGCTATAAATACATATTTAGAGTAGCATGCCTAAGTGTCAAGCCGGTTAGTGACAAGTCAATTAGTGTGTTAACAAAATGTCTTCTCCAGCGAAACGCCAAAAGTTCGGGCAGCTAACTGATAATGAAAAGCGCATAGTTAAAAATGTATTTAACTACGTTAAAAACGATCAAAATTGTGATTTAAGTGTGGACGATTGTGGACAAAATGTTCCATAATGACCGGAGTTGGTAAAGCCAGAGACTTACAGAATTTTAAGAAAAGAAAAGCAGAGAGTATAAACTCTCCAAAAAAAAGGACCAGGAAGAAAAGAACTTCAGCTGACAGACAACTCAAAATAAGCAGAAAGGCGTATTGTTCATAACTTTTTTATCAAAAGAATTCCAACTTTGGATATAATCTTGCAGGCTGCGACATGCCACCCAGAAAAATTATGGAGTGTTTTAAAAGGTATGAATTTTTATTGAAAATAATGTGAAAGAAAATCTTTATTGATAGAAAGTGGAGAAATTGTACACTGGAGAAGAGGATATATTACTTAGACGAGACGTGGATAAATGAGGGGTACACAGTCTAGACATTTTGGCAAATGTCAAAAATCCTCGCCAAGCATTCAGTGAAGGTCTCTACTGGTCTTAAACCGCCATCTAGTAAGGGACACAGGTTAATTATTACGCATGTTGGAAGCGAAAGTGATTTTGTAGACGTTAACATTCGTATCCAAGAAAATAGGAGATTATTACGAATATACGAATTCCGATGTATTTGATGGATGGTTTTCGCGGATGATAGACCTGCGAGGCTGGTTTGAAAAGTCCATGCAAAAATAAAAACTACTTATGTGTTTGGGGTAAACCTTTTTTTATTTTTCGACATAGTCTCCTTTTAGGCTTATACACTTCGTCCAACGATGTTCTAGTTTGTTGATCCCTTTCGAATAATAGAATTTGTCCAAGTCTGCAAAATATCCATTAGTGTCTGCAGTCACCTCCTCGTTTGAATAAAATCTTTGTCCCGCCAGCCATTTCTTCAAATTGGAGAACAAATAGTAGTCCGAGGGAGTCAAGTCCGGAGAATAAGGGGGATGTGAAACGAGTTGGAATCCTATTTCCATTAATTTTGCGACCACAACTGCTGAGGTGTGTGCTGGTGCGTTGTCGTGATGGAAAAGGACTTTCTTGTGGGCCAATCGCGGGCGTTTTTCTTGTAGCTCGGTTTTCAAACGGTCCAATAACGATGAATAATATTCACCTGTAATAGTTTTTACCCTTTTCCAGATAGTCGATGAGGATTATCCCTTGCGAATCCCAAAAGACAGTCGCCATAACCTTTCCGGCCGAAGGAACGGTCTTCGCCTTTTTTGGTGCAGATTCCCCCTTGGTAACCCATTGTTTAGACTGTTGTTTGGTCTCAGGAGTATAGTAATGTATCCATGTTTCATCCACAGTGACGAAACGACGCTTAAAGTCCTCCGGATTCTTCTGGAACAGCTGCAAACCATCCTCGCAACACTTCACACGATTCCGTTTTTGGTCAAGCGTGAGCAATCGCGGCACCCATCTTGCGGATAGCTTTCTCATGTCCAAATGTTTATGCAAAATATTATGTACCCGTTCAGTCGAGATGCCCACAGCACTAGCAATCTCACGCACCTTAACTCTTCTGTCATCCATCACCATATCATGGATTTGATCAATGATTTCTAGAGTCGTAACCTCCACAGGCCGTCCAGAACGTTCAGCGTCACTTGTGCCCATATGGCCAGTCCGAAAATTTTGAAACCACTTATAAACTGTTCTAATCGAAGGTGCAGAGTCACCATAATGTTTATCAAGCTTCTCTTTAGTCTCCTAAGGCGTTTTGCCTTTCATAAAGTAATGTTTAATCACCACCACACGAAATTCTTTTTCGTCCATTTCTTGAAAATCACTCGACTTCCTTGATTCACACGAATGCCAAACACAAAGAAATAGACCAATATGACTGAAACTTGGTGTGCGTTCATTCAAGAGATGCTACTAACTAAACATGACCTCGATACGCGCCGGTGGTGCCATCTCTCGGACTTTGCACGGACTTTTCAAACCAGCCTCGTAATATCAGACGTTTTTGATATTGTAATGGATAACGCAAACTATCATTCTAAAAAATTAGAACGAGTTCCAACCTTGGGTTCGCTGAAGGACATCCAATCTTGGATGATTGAGAAAAACATTTCATTTCCAAAAAACAGCGTTAAGTTAGATCTCGTAAAATTTGAAATTCTCAGAAAGAGAGACAAGTACACAAGTTTCGTCATCGACGAGATGGCAAAAACCGTAATATTACTGTTTATAGCCTGCCACCATCTCTGATAGAACTTATATGAGCACAGGTTAAAGGTGAAGTCGCAAGGAACAATACGACCTGTAAATTAGCAGACGTATAAACCTTTTGCAGAATGCCATATCTAATGTTTTCATAGAAAATTGGCAAAAACGCGTCGAGCATGTATTGAGGGTGTAAGATACAATGTGGACTAGAGATATGGCAGACGGCCAGACAGACAGACGGACAAACACCGAAGTGATCTTATAAGTGTTCCGAACGGAATACTAAAAACAACCCTTAGCCAGGTCTGCTTCTTAATGTTAGGTTGATATCAACTAAATTTTTTTTTATCGTTCAGCTCCTCGCCTGAGTAGGGGTTTTACCCTTTTTCATATCCTGAGGATATCGGCGGGGATGTCGTAATACCCGTCAAATTTGCCCAAGTGCCCAAACAGACATTTTTGTATTTCACACCTTTTAGACAACACGGTAGTGCTGCCACGGACATTATTGCATTTCTGCAAACAACTACTACCTATGTATATACATGGCCAGGCCATATATTCTTAAATAAATAAGTATACCAACCTGCCGGGATTGGGACCTGAGACCTTCTGCACCGCAAGCAAGTACTACGTGACGCAGCCATGGGCCGCCTCAATTACTTAATATCTCTTACTACTGAAACATAGTCAATATCGCGTAAACAGGCCAGGTCAGAGTTTCTGACTGTGAGTCGTTGGATGGAGTGGAAATCGTATTACATTATTGAACCTTTAATTATACATGTAAATTCAAATGAGTCGGACAATGATAGTTTTTCAATGTTGTCTGATCTCCTCATTTGTATATTTTTTAATTATTAATGTTTCATTATAAAATGTTATTGTTTTTTAATAAATGTATTATAAAATATTATAAAACCGTTTCAGTCATACTATTCGCAAATAATACGTATACGCCCAGACGCACCACCACTGGCCAGAACTATTTCAGACTTTTAGCCCCAAATAACAAAAAAAAGGGTCGTTTTCCTATTGTATTCAAACATCTGAGGTTGCGAATATTAGACCGATGCCAAATTGTATTCCAATAAAGTTGTTGAACTTGAAAATGTAGGTAAAACCTGGGACCCTTACTACTGCTTGATGCTAATTTGTATAATTCTAGCTGATTTATTGTTATCACTTTTAAATAAATAGAGTTATTGTATAGTACCTCAAAGTAAAACTAGGCATTTCTTGTTTCAGTCTCGGCGACAGAAAAGACATCACCTGTCCTTACGCAGGTGAATGGAATTAGTGATATAGAATCTTCAAGCGCAAATAATGAAACCAGTACGGCATCACCTGAAGAAGAGATTAGGAGAAGAAGGTGAGTGCAAAGCCAGTAGAGCAGCGTATGGCCCATAAAACGGTTCTGATAGAATTTTTTCTATAGAAAACGAATTCGTTTACAGAATTGCTTTATCGCTTCTGGTTCCGGAGATTGTTGCGATTGAAATATAATAAACACGGCTTTGAGAACAATTTGTGCAATTACAATCTAGGCTTAAAATAAAGTTAAATATTCGACTTTGCATGCTATGTAGAAAATATACTTGATGACTTATAGGCTTAGACCGTCAAGTAAGTTTTTGCCCTTGAATCAAAAGTGTGGGTCGTTTAAGAGTAAGGGACATCCCGGACGTGCCATCTATACTACATGGGGTGAAAAATCCCGAGACTTTTGAAGAAAAAACAATGTTTTCGCCAAAAATCGATTTTATTCTTCAACATAAATATAAAATAGCTGTCAAATGACCATCAACTATTGAAAAACTTGAAAAAAATCTTATAATTTTGTAGTTTTAAGGTCGTTAAATTCGAATTTGATATTAGATTGACTATCGTGACACTTGATAGCTGTCAAATCGCTATTAACTATTGAAAAATTAGAAATAATCTTATAACTCGATGTTTTTGAGGTCGCTGAATTTGAATCTGATATCAGATTGACGATTTTGACTGTTGGCAGCTGTCCAATCACTATTAACTATTGAAAAACTAGAAATTATTTTTATTACTTTATGTTTTTGAGGTCGCTGAATTCGAATCTGATGTCAGATTGACGATTTTGAGAGTTGGCAGCTGTCAGATAGCTGTAAAACCAAAAAAATACAATGAGGTACATAAAAAAATATTTCATTACAAATAGAACCTGTTTTCTTAATTTCATGAAGCTGCTATTGGTTTTGACAGATGTCAAGTACTTAAATAATTTCTTGTCTATCTTTAATTGTAAACAAATCTACTCAGAATGAAATCTTTGAAACCATGTACGTTTGCGCCTCATGCCTAAAATTTTTGGCCAACATTCACCAACATTTTCTCTGAAACTGTTTTAAATTTTACTAAAAACTTTCTCCGGCTCGGACTAACTCACTAACTCTGACTTTGCTAGCAGCATTGTGTGCAGAGAAACTATAAAATGTGCAGACCAGTCCTCGACATAGAGAAAGACAAACGATTTGGGAGGTCATCTATATCTCTTCACTCACGAGGCTGTTAACATTTGTATATTTATTATAAAATTTTTATTCATTTCAATAAATCGAAGTGTTAAGGAATAGATTAATGAGGGTGACCCGCCAAATAATTTATCTCTATCTTTGTGGGAGACCAGCTTAAACAACTGTATAGGCCAGTTCATATGGTTGTGTTGTATTCTGGTTATTTATCTAATACTGTCAACAAATGAAATGCAAATCTAAATACCATTATTAAATATATGTAATAAAAAACCATCTTATTTCACCAGTTGGCAGTATTGAAAAAATTATTATTTTTTTACAGCTAAAGGTAGAAAAAATGTTTTAAGTACTTGACATCTGTCAAAATCACTAGCAGCTTTCATGAAATTAAGAAAACAGGTTCTATGTGTGATGAAAAAAAGCTTTTTTATGTACCTTATTGTATTTTTCCAGGTTTTAGAATAAGAAATGTATGCAAAATATACGTCACACTCAGTGGTGATTTGACGGCTGGTAAAAGCTGCCAAGTGTCAAAATCGTCAATCCGACATCAGATTCTAATTCAGAGACCTCAAAAACATAAGGTTATAAGTTATAAGATTATTTCAAGTTTTTCTGTAGTTAATCCTGATTTGATAGTTATTTGACCGCAGCCAGTTGTCAAAATCGTCAATCTGACATCAGATTCGAATTTAGCAACCTCAAAAATATAAAGTTATATGATTATTTCAAGTTGTTCCATAGTTGATGATGATTTGACAGCTATTGAACAGCTGCCAGCTGTCAAAATTGTCAATCTGACATCAGATTCGAATTCAGTGACCTAAAAAACATAATATTATAAGATTATTTGAAGTTTTTCAATAATTGATGGTGATTTGACAGTTGTCAAGTCGTCAATTTATTATCAGATTTAAATTCAGCTACCTGAAAAGCATACAGTGTGTTCCAAAAAGTTTTATACAAATGGAGAAAAAGTTTATCTTACATATTACAAAAAAATTTATTCTTGATAAAAAGTTCTGCATCACATGGAAATCTATAATCAAGCATCAAAAGTATAAAATATTTGATGCTATACAGGGAAAATAAAAAATAACCGGTCAAGTGCAAGTTGAACTTGCGCAATAAGTGTTCCGTACGTTGATTGCTTTTAAAATAAAAAAATGTTGTTACGGAGGTATAAAATGATCAGTGACTTCACAAAACACACCCTAAATGAGTTTTCAACAAAGTTTGTTTCCAATCTTTACTGAAAACTGATGACCTTGAAATTTTTTTTTTTTTTTTTTTATATATACCAGATAAATTATTAAAGGTAATGCACTCGTGATAATTTTCGTTCAATTTATACCCCGTGGAGAATATTCCAGAACTATTTCAAAATTTTTTGATCAGTACTTTTCGAGATAAGACGGGGACAGTCATTTTTCGCGATTTTTAAAAAATAATACAAAGAAAGGTGTGCGCAACTATTACATTATGTATGTATATATATATATATATATATATATATATATATATATATATATATATATATATATATATATATATATATGTATTTTACTCGTGTTTTTACAAGCTTTCATTTGACACCACACTCGATGACATAATAATTTTTTTTTTTCACTTCCGATTTCACCCCCAAAACTAACCCCTTAAATCAAAATTTAACTTTCAAAACTACACGGCTCTGATGAGGCCATCAATTCCTATATTAGTACCAAATTTTAACTTTCTATGACAAATAGTTTCGGAGAAAATCCTGTGTGACAGACACCGAAGTGATCTTAAAAGAGTTCCGTACGGAACACTAATAATGATTTATAACAAAGAATAAAGTATGTTTAAATGTAAGTACAGAGCAAAAACAATCACCACTTATGCAATAAAGTTAGAATTAATCCATATCTTTAGTTGTTATGTTATGTACATAGTAATTAAGTAATGTTGCAATTTCAAAATAAAATAATATTAGCACAAATTTATTATGGATGTAATTGTTGCAAAACAGATAAAGAGGTTATCAAATTTTTAACAAAAATATGATACAATCAAAATCGAGTTTTTAATTAATTTCGTTTTCATTTATTCAGTAAATAATCCGACAATTACTTACGTGTTTACTGGAGTTTTTTCTGAATTTTTAACTAGAAAGGCCACAAATCTAAACGTGAGTAATTTTTTAGTTCTTATTAACATTTTTAATTAATATTTTGCCCTGTATTTAAATTTAAACACACTTTACTCTCCATTATAAATCATTATTTTTTATTTTCCCCGTATACCCTCAAATATTTTAAACTTTTGATGCTTGATTTTGGATTTCCATGTGATGCAGAACTTGTTCTCCATTTTCTCCATTTATATAAAACTTTTTTGGGACACGCTGTATATACGGATATTACGGTTATTAAAATATCCTTAAAAAAAGTATGACTCAAAGGATTAAAAAAAAACGGTATTTACTCGTTTTAGGGTTTCAGCCTATGCCGGTTTATAGGAGATATACTGCACGCAAACAAAAAAATTCGTCAAAGTGGCAGTGACGATTCACTATTCCAGACCCCTTTACAAGTATTAAAAAAAAACGTTGATAGGTCAAAAATTAACTCTCAGAGCGATTTTTTATCGTTTCGCCACACTGTGCGGCGAATGACGAAGCAATTCATTGCCTAGTCGGTCCAATCTCACCATCAATTTTATGGATTTGTCAGCCGATGCATTATCTTGGTAAAACACCATTTTTTTTCGCAAAATGCGGCCTTTTTTTCTTGATTTTACCATTCAAACGGTCTAATAAACCAACGTAATAGGCTCCGGTGATTGTTCGCCCCTTCTCAAGATAATCGATCAGTATTATTCCATTTGCATCCCAAAAAATACTTGCCAAAATCTGTCCAGCTGATGTTTGTGTTTTTGGGCGCTTCGGTCGGCTTTCATGCATTGGACTCAGGCGTGTAGTGGAGAATCCATGTTTCGCCCGTGGTTACGAATTGAAAACTCCTTTGGATTACGCCGAAATAGTGCCAAACAGCGTTCTGAATCTTCGAGACGTTGCTGTCTTTGATCAATCGTGAGAGAGCGCGGCACCTATCCGGCACAAAGCTTTTTCGTATGCAAATATTCATGCAAAATATGCCTCACGCATTCCGTTGATATCTTTACGATGTCAGCTATCTCTCTCACTTTCACTTTGCGGTCGTTCAGAACAATATGGTGGATTTTTTTGTGTTTTTTGGAGTTACTGCCTATATACTGGGTAGTCATTAAAAACACTTTTGTAAAAGTGAAAATGTAAAGTAGTATGATTTAAAATACAGCCAAATTCCTTTTGTAAATTAAATTTTAGGATCATTATTAAACTCGAAACTATAATAATATAAAAATATTATTAGTATTTTTCTATTTGTTTTTTTTTTTTATTTTCAGGTTACAACGGTTTTTACAGCAAGAACAGCAGCCTCAGAATTAGATATTGCAATATAATTATATAGAAGGCATTCACTATCCCAAAAAGAAAATTGCCCGATAAGATTAAATGGGTTTTTGTATAATATAGTAAACAAATTGGACTGGATACTTTTAATTATTACTTTTTTCTGTTAATTTATTAATTATATTTTTATTAATTTTAGTATTCTAATAATAAATTCTTCTTAAATGAGGCTGATGAACTTTTTGAAAGGACTAAAGGAGGCTGTTTTAATATATAAACATATTGGACCTATGCTTTAAAAAAAAAGGCCAAGTGCAAGTCGGGCTTGCGCAATAGGCCGCTCCCTGTTTTGTGGGTGCGGTAATGTTTTTCTCGGTGTGCTCAATACCAATTCAGTAACGAAAACATGTCGAATGCCTATATTTTAATGAAACCCACCTGTCTTGCTACGCATATTTATTGCGACGCACACGTGCTGCAGAGAAGTCCCTAAAGCGCTCCAGGAGCGGCATGTGTGCGGATATTATGATAAACCTATCAAAACAATCACTCTAAAGGACGCATTAATTTCATCCCAACAGTTCTTAAATTTTTCTTCAAAACCTTGCGTACTTGTTGCCCATAGTGCACGTTTGGATTCGTCCCATTTAATTCAAGGTATAATTAATTTTGCAATGATCGAGGCTTTTAAAAATTTTGCTAGTTTTTCGGATACAGTAAATCTTTTTAAAAAACGTTTTCCTGACCGGAAAGGCTCAGAAATGGTTAAGCTTGGAAAGTTAGCGCATGATTTATTGTAAATAGCACCAAACGAAGAATTCCACGAGGCGATATATGACGATAAAATCCTTGAGGATTTGGCAAATGAGTTTTTGAAGAGAGAAGATTTAATTACAAATTACGTATCGTATAAAGAGTGTGTCGTGGAAAAACTAATATTACCATCGTTAATGCCTTTAAAAAGTGTTATTTCAGATCTTATGATTAAAAGAATTGCTTTGAATGCATAACTTTGGAAGATCTAAAAAGTTCTTATGTTAAGTTGGGTTCTAGAGGAATAGTCGAAAAGACAATGGCAAACCACATGTAACCAAAAATACGCGAGTAGTAAATAAAGTAATTAATTAGTTTACAAATAGTTTATAATACACATTCCAAAAAAACTTATGGCAAAATCTCCCACAATAATTATCTGAGATGTGTGTTTATATTTTTATCTATACAATGAATAACATTTTTTATTACATAGGATGGGCACTTGTATACAAGTATGAAACATAGATTAAACAAAGTTTGATTCCGTCATTTTCATTTTTTTTTTCTTCTTAACCGAAGTTTATCCACTCCTTGACGTAGGGCTCTTCGAATCTCTTCCATGCTTCTTTTGCCAGCTTCAACTATTGCTTACCTGCTTCTACTTTTATAATATTGACCCATCGTTTCTGTGGACGTCCCACGCCTCTTCCTGTTTCTCTGGGTCTCCATACTGTGACCCTATATACCCATCTGTCTTGGGATAATCTAGTCACATGACCCGCCCATCGTCACTTCATCATTGCCGCCTCCAGAGTTACGTCACTGACTTTGGTTCGTCTCCTTATTTGCTCGTTATGAATTCTATCTCTAAGAGAGATGACAAGTATACTTCTTTCAATAGCTTTCTGTAAAGTTACGAGCTTTTTTTAGCAAATACTTTAGTGAAGCACATCGTTTCAAGTCCATATGTGCTGACAGGTAGTACACAGGTATCGTAGACTTTAGTTTTAAGTTTATGGGTATTGTAATACTTTTTAAGATATATCCTAGTTTTCCAAAAGCTGCCCTTGCTAGCCTTATTCGCCTGGTAATTTCTGCATGCCGGTTCTCCTTTCCGGTCTTAATCAATCTACATCTTATGGAGAATATTCCAGAGTTTTTGCGAAATTTTTCAATTAGTATTTTTAGAGATAGGGTGGGGGGACAGCCATTTTTGGCAGTTTCTTAAAAATAATATAAGGAAAAGTTTGTGCAAGTATTGCATCATATATATTTTTAAAATCGTGTTTTCACAGGCTTTCATTTGATAGTCCACTCGATGACGTTGAAAAAAAAAATTAGTAACACTTTTTTTAAAGTATTTTATTTATTTACTTCATTAATTAAAACGGAGTATATTTTTTCAGATTTCTTCACTTATTATATATATATTTGGTCCCTAAAAAAAGAGATATGTTATTCTGTATTCTTTCGTACTTCTTGAATTTTTTAACAACCTAAAAATTATGGTCGTAATTTTTACTGAATATGGCAAAAAAATCTCCCGTTTGAAACCACACAACTCTGTAGGATAGATGATATACGTGTCTGAAAAGTTCTCTACCTTACAACGAAACAAAAATTTTTTTGACGTGAAATACACTACCGTCAGAAAGTATTTGCCCACCTAGTTACGAGTGTTTCAGTCCCAAGACAACAAAAACCCACATAATATATATTTTTTTAATTTTAATGAATTATTATTTATTTTCACATTATTTACAGTCTAGAAAATCAGAAAAATATTCATGATTTTCCAAGATTTTTCTCATCTATGTGACCTCCTTTGTTTTTAATTACCGCTTTACAGAGTTTCGGCATTTTGTCCAGTAGTTTCTTTAGAGTTTCTTCGGTTATTTTAACCCATTCTGCTTGTAAAAGTTCCCACGAGTGGTTTTCTGATGTTGGATTGAGTTTTCGAACACACCTGTCCAAATGGTCCCACAGCAATTCGATAGGGTTCAAGGCGGGTGATTGCGGAGGCCAAGTCATGACTTCCAGGACGTCATCGGATTTCCATTGGTCCAAAAGTTTTCTAACTTGTTCAGCAGAACGTTTAGGGTCGTTGTCCTGCTGAAAAATATATTTCCCCTGAAAAATATCTCTTCCAGAAGGAAGCATTTCAGTTAGCAAAATTTCTTGATCCTGTTCTTTTCGCATGATTCCTTCTATCCTAAAGATTTTTCCAACCTTACCGTTGCCAAAACAACCCCAAACCATTACTGAACCTCCACCATGTTTTACTGTAGGCAACTGACAGTCTTCCAACATCCTCTCTTCAGCTGACCGCCGCACGTAAACCCGTCGATTTGAACCGAAAAATTTCGAATTTAGATTCGTCGCTCCAGAGGACGGAATTCCATTGTTCTGATGTCCAATTTTCATGTTCTCGGGCCCGTTCTAATCGTTTACGTTTATTCACTTGCCTAAGAAGTGGTTTCCTCACTGCAACTCTCCCGTGTAGTTCACATTCTGCTAACCTGTTCTTCACGGTTGTCACGTTGATGGGGATGGGCCGTTCCAGGTTTACTTGAGCCGTGATTTCTGCTGCGGTTAGGCGGCGATTACGTCTGCTGGACATTGTTATAGCTCTATCTTCAGCGGGAGTCGTTTTTCGATGCCTTCTAGAACGTTTTTGGTTGAGAATGTCCTGCAGAAATTTTTTTTACGATTTAGTCTACCGTTCTCCTTGGCATCCGCATATCACTCGCGATTTGTCGACTCGAGTGACAATTTTAATGTCTCACAATTATCAAAGCCCGATTTTCAACGGAAACTTCTTTCGTTTTTGGCATTATCACAAAACAATTGAGCCTGTATCAATAACAAAGTACTGTTTGTGAATGGTTAATTTCCAAAAGGGCAATGGTATTTATAGCATAGTTTTTATCATAAAATGTCACTAGGAATTTCCATAATCCCTAGAAACTTGAAATGAGTTCTTACTTCAACTGGACTTCTCAGAAATCGCCTCAAAAAAACGATTATCGTGCAAAACGTGGAAATTTGTTCTAATTGGTTTTTAATTTGTGACTTTTTGACCAAAAAGGCTTATCTAAACAATTTTATGATGAACACTTGTTAAGAACAATTAATATTACCTAATATAATAAAAGGGTTTAATTAGGTATTAAATTTTGGCAGTTACATTGAAATTTCTAGGTGGGCAATTACTTTCTAACGGTAGTGTGTTTTATTTTTAAAAATAATCTCCTGAAATTTCAATACATTTATTACAACGTTTTTCCAATAATTCAATACCATCATTAAAGTGATTTCGGAAGGTCTGCAAAATATCCATCCATGGCTGCAATAGCTTCGTCATTAAACGATGCTTTCCAGCCAGGATTTTTTTAAGTTTGGAAACAGATAATAGTCAGAGGGAGCCACATCTGGTAAATACCCGAGATTTTCAAGCAATTCGTAAATTTTGCCATCATCAAAACACTTGTGAGTGTTTCTTCTTTAAAGCAGGTCTTTTCTCACGAATTTTTGCATCCAACTGATCCAAAAGATTACAATAATATTCAGAGATAATTGTTTTGCCTTGCTAAAGATAATCGATCAACAAAACACATTTGTAATCCCAAAAAACTGTTTCCATAACCTTCCCTGTTGATGGATCCGTTTTTGTCTTCTTTGGTGCACTTTTACCGGCTCGAATACATTTTTTCGACTGTTCTTTTCGCTCTGGTGTATAGTAGTCGATTCAAGTTTCATCAACACTTATGAAACGACTCTTGAAATTCATTTTAATGTTGCTTAAAACGATCTAAACACGCTTGAGAAATACGCATTCGAATGCGTTTTTGGTCAGTTGTCAGCAAATACTGCACCCATCTTTCACAAAGCTTTTTCATATGTAATTCTTCATGCAAAATATTTCTAATTCGTTCTTTCGAGATGCCTATGGCTTTAGCTATTTCACGCATTTTCACTCGTCGATCATCTAACACCATATCATGGATTTCTTGAATGATTTGTGGTGTTGCAGCAGTTTTTGGACGACCTTCGCGTGGATCATCTTCGAGACTTGTACGGCGGGATTTAAAAAGGACAGCCCATTTTTCGTAGTAAAGAGTGAAGGTAATGCATCCTTATGCACTTATTTTGGATCAATTTTTGTTGGTGTTAAACCATCCAAAACAAAGAATTTAATCACTGCACGACATGCAATTTGTTCCATTTTAAAAACATCAACGACACGTCAATATTAAAGAACTGCTACTACTCGAATGAATTAACAGGTAGAAATAAAATTTTACTTGTGTGTATATAAAGGATGGTACTTTCCAATACAATTATGGTTTCACAGTTTCTAACGCCCTCTGTGTGTCAGGTCGAGAACTTTTCAGACAGCCTAGGTACATCCAGGAACGGACACACGATTCTACAGTAAAACTATTAAATAAGAATGAAGTACAAGACTTTGAATTGTTGTGGCTGTTACTTGATGGAAATTCATAACGAATGTAATGAAAGACTGATTTTGTTGTTACATTTATACAAATACCCTAAGGTAGATAGGTAATAAAATTAATACTATATGCTAATGAATATTACTGGGAAATTCATTCTGAATATTAAGTGTATAAATTGAGTAAAGGTGAGTTACCATGGGCCAGACAGGTATCTTTTTGTTCGTTTAAGATTATGTCTGAATTTTTAATTCTATTTATTTCTAAATTTTCTAATAGGTTTAATTTTACGCCTTTGTTTTGTATGTGTAGAATTTTAAATTTATCGTCAAAAAGATGATTTGATTCTGTTAAATGATTACTGTACGCTGAGTCAGTTTTGTTTTTTAAATAGCTTCTTCTATGTTCTGAAATCCGAGTTTCGAATGAGCGACCTGTCTGACCTATGTACCTGTCTGAACTATGTAAGTTACATAGGTCAGACAGATCGCTTATTCGAAACTCGGATTTCAGAACATAAAAGAAGCTATTTAAAAAACAAACCTGACTCAGCGTACAGTAATCATTTAACAGAATCAAATCATCTTTTTGACGATAAATTTAAAATTCTACACGTACAAAACAAAGGCGTAAAATTAAACCTATTAGAAACTTCAGAAATAAATAGAATTAAAAATTCAGACATCATCTTAAACGAACAAAAAGATACCTGTCTGGCCCATTGTAACTCCTCTTTACTCAATTTATACAATTAATATTCAGAATGGATTTCCCAGCAATATTCATTAGCATATAGTATTAATTTTATTACCTATCTACCTTAGGGTATTTGTATAAATGTAACAACACTAATATTCAAATATCATTTTGTATCAGAAAAAGTTATAGTATAGCGAAACGCGTTTCAGTGAAACTAAATAAAGTGGAAATTTGACAAAATCAGTCTTGCATTACATTCATAAAGTACAAGAGTTAAATTTTTGGAATTACAAGAATATCGCCAATGAAAAGCCAAAATTAATATTTAGAATTTTAACTTAAAAATTATAAGAAGTCTTAAAAATAGAAAAATCTCAGGACCAGACGACATTACAAATGAGATGCTAAAATATCGAGGAGAAAATCTATATCAACAACTAGCACAGCACTTTACGAACATAGTAAAAAATGGACAAATACCTACAGATTGGAAAACTAGCATAACAATCCCAATGTTCAAAAAGAGGCAAAAAAACGTCACCCGAAAACTGCTGCGGAATAACGCTCCTAAATACTACCTTAAAAGTATTAACAAAAATCCTACTGGAAGAAATGAGCAAGGATATTCAAATAAGATTCAATCGATCGACCATAGATGCCATATTTGACAGATAATGAAAAAAGCTAAAGAATTTAACAAATCTGCATATATGAGTTTCGTTGACATGACTCAAGCCTTCCACAGAGTGTAATTAACAGATATTATAAAAATATTACAAGAAAAGCAGACGAACCAGAAGTTAATAAAAATCATACATGACATTAACACAGAATGCAGAATAAATATAAAAGTGGGTCATCTACTGAGCAAGGAAGTAAAAATAAACGCCGGAATAAGACAAGGCGATTCACTTAGTCCCTTTATCTTCAACCTCGTCATGGACAGAATAGTGGAGAATCTTCCAAAAATTAGAGGATTCAAAATGGGCAACACAGACTTCCAGACAAACTGCTACGTCGATGATGCAGTCTTCATTTCTAGTTCTGAGGACAGTCTTCAGAAGATATTTCATGCCTTCAATTTGGAAGTGAGAAAACACGATTATCAACCCAATCAAGACAAAAAAAAAATTCAAAAGAATTATTAAGATGCAAGCTGGAGGTTCAAGGAAGTATTACTAAATTTTAAATACCTGGGAACAATGATAACAAGCTATGGACACTTAAACAGGGAAGTAAAACAACAATCTGTGAAGGCATCACTGATAGCAAGTTGCTTGATGGATATAGTATGGAAAAATAAATACCTTACAGTGGAAAGTAAAATAAGAATATACAAGTCAACAGTGATCCTCACATATGCTGGCACAGCACAAATGATGAGGACAACAGAAATGCAGGTGATTAGGGATATTCATGAAAAAAATATTCACGACAGAATCAACAAAGATTTACAAGAACTAAGTAAGATTCAAGAAATATCCAAATGGACCAGACCTAGAAAAACAATGGAATAAACACGTAGGTCGGATGGACGACAACAGACTGGTAAAAAGGGCCACCTCGGAAGAGGCTTAATGGGGATAAAACGGGTAATATGCCCATTTATATGACACACCATATAAGAAAGAAGAAGAAGAATTTTAACTGATTTTGGTCGGATAGGAATTATCTAAAACTTGAAGCAGGCGAGTACTGGAAAACATCCGAATTGATGGAAAACCAAAAGTTTCCTGTTGTACAACTGCACAAGATCCGCCCTATACTATACCCTGATTTAGCACTCGGTGACTGTATTTGTTTAAATATCTAAAGGAAGATATCAGAGGCTACAAAGTTTCCTCGAATGATGAATTCAAAGCAGCTACAGTCGGTCAAGTAAAAGCCTATAACTTGAGGTCGGTAAAAGAAATTCCTTTTTTTAGGTTATTGTTGGCACCTGTGCAAACAATGCTTTGTGAAAAGAGATTCATTTCTAACCCTATTTATGGTTAAATAGTACATTATCGAACATGAGTGCTGCATACGCTCCGCGCTTCAAGGCATCCAAAAGATCCGAAAATGACGCCTACAGTGGCTGCTAAATACATGGACAAGTCGAGGGCATTCGCTATTAAGTGGGTAAAATGATGCTCCCAGTTAAAAAATGTTGATGATCTACCAGAACGTAGGAAAAGTGTCGGACAAAGACGAAAAAATAATTATTAACATGTTCCCGAAATCCTCAATTAACTTTGCGCCAAAGGGCGCAAAAGCTAAAACAGAAAGGTTTGGATACATTGTATGAAATGATTCGCACTCATCTCTGGGCTAGCAAATTTGAAGTGGCTGAGTAAAATTAAGAAGCCATTGCTGAGTGAAAAGCGCCGGGAGAAACGACTCGCGTGGGCAGTGGAAAACATAGATAGAGACTGGAGCAATGGAATTTTTTCCGATGAAGCTTCACGTGAGGTTACGTTATCACTCCACGAGCCTGCTCAGTTTCCACTGACTGATTGGTTCAGCGCACCTGTGAAGATCCATGTTTGAGGACGCCCAATCGAGAACGTGTAATAAAAAGGTGTACACGCGGCAAATTCGGGCAATTTAGAAATCTTTGCCCCAAGGATATGCGAAAAATCTGATCGAAAGTATGCCCCGAAGACGCCAGGCGATCATCGACGCTGATTGGTGCTGGACGAACTAGTGAATCATTAGCATTTTAATGGCAATCCTTTACTATCTAATGATGTAAAAAACTTTGAAATAAATATATTTTTTTTTTTAATAAACAACGCGTGACATGATCTTACTTGAGCGACTGTAAAGCGTCTGTGTTAAGGCGCAAACAAAAAATTAATCCCACCATTATGTCCCATGAAACAGTGTTTGTTTTCAAACAGGACGCGTTTTTTTTAGCCTCGTCTCGTATTACAGCTTAACAATATGAACGTACATCTTATAAACCAGTTTGTCTTTAAAGCTGCGTTTTCTTCACGTAGTGCTTCTAGTTTATTCAAAATTGTCGGGGGAATGGTCGAATATATCATAGCTTTTTCTATTAACATCTAAAACAGGAAAAGTTCATTGCTACTGGCTAGAAATGCTCTTCTGTTGATCTCGGGGACGCCTACGGTGGAACTACCTGTACAGATTGTTTCATTCAAAAAAGTCCACCTCCAATACGAGAACCGCTTTTTAAGCGACCACTAGATGTCGCTATTGAGATGTGACATTACCCTTGTTGTAAAATTTGACATTTGTTATTATTAAAACAGTGGCAGGTCAGAAATTGGCCGAGTAGTTTGTTTACAGTGAGCGTTTAAAAAAACAGTTTTGTGAAAAAATGGAAATTTCACGTGAAGGTTTTCGTTGGACGATTTTCTACGATTTTAGGAAAGGCCTGAGTCAACAACAAAGCCTCGAATCGCTTCGTTCAACTTTGGATTATGAATCACCGTCAGAAAAGACTGTTTACAATTGGTTTGCAGAATTTCGTCATGGTCGTGCTTCTGTCAGCGATGAATTTTGTGAAAGTCGGCCAAAATCGGCTGTTGTTCCAAAAAACATCCATGCTGTGCGCAACATGATTGAGAAGGATCGGCATATGACTTACCGTGAGATAAAGGCATCCTTAGGCATGCTGTGAAAAAGATCTGTCCTCGATAGATTACACATAATTTGACCAAAACTCAAAAACAAGCTCGTGTCAGTTGGTGTAAAGAAATGCTCAAAAAATTCGACCAGGACATGCAAATCCGTATACAACATCATAACAAGAGACGAAACTTGGATATATTCGTACGAGCCGGAAACTAAGCAACAACATTCGAAGATCGAATCCAACAAACATAGTTCATTCGCGAAGCACTTCCAAGAAAATGATCGCTTATTTTTTTTGGTTGCAAGATGCAACCATTACGTTAGAGGATCGAAGAACAGTTATTGCTGAATGATAAACAATAATTTGTTTGCCTAAGGTCATCGATGAAATTAGGAAAAACATCCGAAAACGTCGCATCATTCTTCATCATGACAATACCAGCTCTCACATATCACGTCAAACAGTTGATTATTTGACGGAGAAAAACATCGAATTAATATCTCATTGCCCGTATTCACCTGATTTATCGCCTAAGGACTTCTTTTTGTTCCCAAATGTCAGTGTGGGCAGCGATTTTCATCACCTCCAGAAGCTGTTGAATTCTTCCACAACCATGTTTTTGAGGTACCAACTTTAGAGTGGAAAAAATGTTGCAAGAATTGGTTCGAACGCTTACGAAAGTTTATAAATCTTAAATTTTGATATACAATTTGTACCAAAAAAATTTTTTCCTTTCACTGTTTTTGTAAAAACTTAAAAGGTAGCCTTCGTACAACATCTTTTAAGTTATCCGCCTAGCTATGAAGGAAAATGTATAGATCTTAAAAATATTTACTTTTCTACATAATTTGGTCCAGCGTTTCTCGAATTGTTTTATTACATCGAAAAGAAACATCCGTTGTTTGGGCCTCAAAAAATTACTGAACTTTCACCTCATCATCTGAGGAACATTTTTGAAGTCGCAGCACTATAGGATGGGCGTTTCGACTCGGTGATTCTACGGCTTCCAGTAATGACTCGCATTGTGCGAGCTTTGTAGAGCCTGCATTTGTCGTTAAACAGCAGTTATGGATTTGTATGAATTCGATCGTTTTTTCTTCAATGAACCTCCTTTTGGATCATCTTGCCGTAAACCTCTCCACTAGGCAAACTTCCTTTGCACTCCAAAAAAAAGGGTTGTCATCAACTTTCCAGAAGACTTCGCCTTCTTTAGAGGTGGAAAGCCCTTGCATTGCTCCATCCTGAATCGAGTCTCGCTCCATCACAACTGCTTAGGAAAAAAAGGCGAAGGATTGGTGCGCATCTGGGACATTCTTTTATGAACAACTTTTGGTTCATTTTTCTCTTTGCTGAGAAACTTTATTACTGCCCGATGCTTTAAACTAGTTTCGCTGATTTTTCGTAAAAAAAAGTGTGACCGCTCGTTTTCGCAACCTCCATAACTTTGAGACAAAAAAAAGCAAACCTAACGTAAACGGTCTAAAATTAAAAATCTAGTACATGTGAATCGAACGCCCGGCAATAGTCAACTCGTTTAACGAGCATTATTACGATAGTGTCTCGATCTATTTAATTATTTTGTCGATTACAAACGAGATAGCAAACGAGAAGGACTAGAAATAAAGCAGAGTGTAGTGTTAGATTAAGGCAATAAGTCAAAAATTTGAAGATTTATGAGAATAATTTTGTGAAATTGTATGAAGCTAACGAAATGACAAGCGACGACCTTGATCATTTTACTGTTTACAGTGATAAGAAATGTAAACGACAATTTTTTTTCTTTTTCTCCCGTGTTTGAAAATGGAATATACGAGGACCATACTTAAAGTTTTTATAACCGAAAGAACAATGGATAGCGATGATTATACCTCGGGAGACTCGAAAAGAGGAAGAGTCGAAGAAAAAGAAAAGCCAATGAGATTATACAAGAAGAGTAAAAAGCTGATAAGAACACCACAGAAAGAGAAAAACGAAAGAGTACAGTCCCTGGCCAAATTATTAGACGCACTGCAAGATTTCATGTAAAATATTAATTACGGAGTGATATTGTACCGTTTTATTATTTTAAATTGATTTGTTTTTTATTTTTATATTATCCAATCAATTACCTATTTATTTGACATAAATAAAACAGCATTAATTTAGAAAAGCATAAGTTTATTAAGTTTTAAAGAAAAGTGAAATTAATGTTAGTAAAAGTCAATATTTAGTTGAGCCACCTTTAGCCGCTATCAAAGCTTTAATTCTGCGCGGCATGCTATCAATGCAAGATTGTACTGTCTCCTGCATTTGAGGATGATGATTCCACACATGAATAATCTTTTCTAGGAGCTGGGTTTTGTTGGTAATCATATCTTTAGCCACTTCTCTTTTCATCAGCTCCCACACATTTTCAATGGGGTTCATATCAGGGCCAATCCAACAGAGGGATATTTTTTTCTGCCAAAAAAGCTTTAACAGACCGAGCAGTGTGGCAGGGAGCTCCATCTTGCATGAAAGTGAATGGTTCCCCATTTGGAAACCATTCTCTGAGCTGCGGAATCAACCGATTTTGTAATACTTCTTTGTACTGATCTTGCCTCATTATTCCTTTGACGACGTACAGACGTCCAGTGCCCTTGCCGCTGATGACTGACCAAATCATCACTTTGGTGGGATGTTTAACCGTCGGGACGACACAATCAGGAGGAAAATTTCCTCCATGACGACGACGAACATACTGAGCTTTATTCTGCAAAATTTCGAATGTGCTTTCGTCACTGAAGCAGACCTGTCAAAAATAGGAAAAATATATAAACTTCCATGTTTATTTGCTTTATTTAACTGAAAATGATAATAATGTATCAATTATTGATTAAATTGCTGTATCTTACCGATCTCCAGAAGTCCACATCTTTGTCTTGCCATTGTTTGGTCCACTTCAGGCGCTTTGCTTTCATTGCAGCTGTTAACTTGGGCTTCCTGGCGGGGCGACAGGCCTTAAAATCTAATTCTTTCAATTTTCTTCGAACAGTGCGCTCAGAAGCATTTACGCTATCATCCTGGAGTTGTGATTTTATTACCTTTGTGGTAGCAAATCTGGTTTCTACACAAATTTTCTTCAAACATCTCTTTGACCGTGAAGTGAAAATTGGTTTTCTACCGCATCTTTTCTTTCTTTTCGGGCTTAATTCCTTCCCTGACTCAATTTTCTTTTTTATGCCTCGTACACTAGCTTCAGAAACCTCCAATCTTCGTGATATTTCTCGGTTTGTAAATGTTTTCGCAATCACAAGGGCCTTCACTTCAGCTTTTTTACGTGGTGAAAGATCGCCTTTACTACCCATTTAAAACACTGCATACAAAATAAACTAATAACTGAGTAGTATAAAACTGTTAAACAAACAATCACAGTCCATAAAGCCACAGAAACACGTCCGTACCTGACTCGATTCCGATCGCGACTGATACAAGTTTGTACTTGTTTACGTTCATGTATCACTTTGTCAACACAGTGTTGCCATATGTTAAAAATAAATACAAATATGTAGTCTACAACAATTCTTTTAAATAAAAATCAATAATATTGTAGTTTAAATATAACATTATTGCATAAAAACTCTTAAGAAACATAAAATTACTAAAAAAAATACAGTGCGTCTAATAATTTGGCCAGGGACTGTAGATAAGATAGACAAGAAGTATGGATTTGAAGATGAGTAGACTGGAAAAAGACAACGTAAGGAATAATATTGTAATATCGGGAGTGAGATTTGAAGCGAATAACCAACCAGATTTGAAAATGGGTGTAGAACATTTTATGGAGAGGAGTATGGACACAAAAGTGCAGTTTAAAGATGTAATAAAAATAGGAGCGACTATATACAAGATAGAACTTGGAAACACGGGAGATAAAAAAGTTGTAATGAAAAATAAAACCAAACTGAGAAACCTAAAAGAGAGAGTTTATATAAACAACGATTTAACAAAAGATGAACGGGAAATTCAAAAGAAATTGAAGCATATAGCAGAGAACGAGAGAAAGAATCGAAAAAGGGTGAAAATAGGATATCAAAAAATCGTAATCGAAGGAAGAGAATATAAATGGGATATTGAGGAAGAAAAACGGAAAGAACAAACAAAGAATACTACGACCATCAAGTCAAAAAACTGAGAAAAAGGAAAGAGATAGGTAGATTGACGACGACCCTGGCAAAGATAAAGGATACGGAAGAGAGGACTAGTAAAAGGAAAACAAATAAGAAGATAATCAAAGAAATAGATAGGAAGAAAGAAATGGGAAATAATTATTAAGTTTTTAGATTGAGAACACGGAATAATAGGAATATAAACGGAAAGGAGGATGAACTGACAGAAGACCAACAAATGCACTATGTAGTAATCACTGAAACAGAAAGGAAAGGAAATGGATGCAAAAAATTAGAGGGAAAAGCATACAAAAATCCACGTAGAGACATAATACCGGAAAAAGATACAGAACTCATACAAACAGAAGAAACTAATACAGAAGAAACAAAAGAGGCAATCGGCAATTTAAACAGGATGGAAGGATATAGAAGGAAATATGAAAAAGACAAATATAGAAAAGATAGTTATAGAATAACTCAACTTCACGGGCCTAACACTCCTCAAGAGGTAGAAAGGCATAAGGATTAAGTAAGTAAAAATCTAAGAAGACATATTTTTCCATCTTTTTTGAACGTTAAAAAGGGTGAAAATAATTGATTGCTTTTAAAATAAAAATTTTTGTTTCCGATCTTTATTGAAAACTGATGACCTTGAGTTTTTTTTTTATCTATATACCAGATAAATTATTAAAGGTAATGCACTCGTGATAATTTTCGTTCAATCTACAGCCTGTGGCGAATATTCCAGAAGTTTTTTAAAATTTTTTGATCAGTACTTTTCGAGATAAGGGGGGGCCCCCCGGGGGGGGGGAGGGGGGGGGGGGGACAGCGCTGACAGCGATTTTTCGCGATTTTTTAAAAATAATACAAAAAAAGGTGTGCGCAAATATTACATTATATATATTTTTGAACTCGTGTTTTTACAAGCTTTCATTTGACACCACACTCGATGACCTAGTAAAAAAAACCTTTTTTTGAGTTCCGATTTCACCTCCCAAAACTAACCCCTTAAGTCAAAATTTAACTTTCAAAACTACACAACTCTGATGAGGCCATCAATTCTTATATTACTACCAAATTTCAACTTTTTATCTCAAATACTTTCGGAAAAAATCGGGTGTGACAGACAGACGGACGGACGGACAGACACCGAAATGATCTTATAAGTACGGAATACTAAAAAATATTTATGATGTGTAATTGATGAAAATAGGTCACTTTAATTATTTACATATTCTCTACCCTCCTAAAAGGGGATCACAATTAACAGGGGATCCTGCCATACTCACAAATATGACTCGCAAAACTAGGAAAAAATTCAAAGAAATAATCAAAATACTGAGAATATAGCGCTGGACTTATACGTGTTCCAAACTTATCGCTAAGCGATAACCACCCTCTAAAAGGAGGTTTAAATTCATGTTGGTGTTATTTTAACCTAAAAAATAACTTTTAATTTTGGGGAAAAAATTTATTTTCAAACTTTTCATTTTTAACCCCCAAAATAGGGTAGGTATAGGTAAATATGTCCTTCTAGATTTTTAATAAGCTTTAATTTAAGATCTTTTACATTAAGTTTGCTTTTTTTTTTGTCTCCAAGTTATGAAGGTTTTAAAAACGGACTAAAATTCAGACTTTTTTGAGGTTACTCTTTCGTCAAAGTACTTAAAACAATGGCAGTAATTTAATGACCAGGTAATTATTTTGTATGACGCCGTTTTCATAGCTAGGTAGCTCACTTAAAAACACACTCGGAGCTTGAAAACAAATAATTTTTGTAAATACGCAATAGCTGGAAAATATTCTGTAGGGGGGAGGGGAATCTTAGAATGTTAACCTGAACAAAAATCCTTTTCGCCTGGCGCCCCATCCGGAAATGCCCGACTTCTTTCTAAATTCGGTTGTCTAAAAACCATTCCATAGACTACAACAATTTTTTTGTTTGAATAATTGTATTTTTAGACAAGGCGAAATCGGCGCCATCGTTGGAAAAATTTTCTAATTGTTTTTTTAGGTAAATTGGACCATTTTGAACAAAAAATGTCTCTTGTGAATTCTCTCTAAAATGCGCCGTTTTCGAGATATCGGCGATTTTAGGTGCGAGAAAACGCGAAAATGGCCACTTTCACCTCCCAATATTGGGGTCAAAAATTAAAATTTTCAATGTTGCCAAGTGTCCAAATTAAAGTTTGAGATCTCTTCTACAAATTACCGTAGGAAATATTGCAATATCTTTATTTTTAAACATTGTTTTTTAACAGTTAACAAATTGCGTTCGAGCGCCCGCGGCCGCATCGAAACTGTATACATAGATATATACGCAACGCCCGTACGTAGGCGCGCGGAACTGTATACGCGCTGCAACTCGCTGTAACGTGAAGTATCATGCAAAAGTTCAAACATGCTATTGCTTAAATAAGAGTCGGACACTTTAATAGTTTATTCATTTCTTTTCCGCCCTTACAAGTATGTACATGTGTAATTATGTCTTTTTCTATTAAACGAATTAAATGTGATCATAAGTGCATTTTCTGTGGTAAGTGTGATGATGTTGTACAACAACCAAATTTTGAATCATTTCAAAAAATTCAACAAGCAGCTAATCGTCGGAAAGATGACATAAGTACAAAATTTAACGATTTATATAATCCAAGTAGCAGTGAACAAACTTTTTCTTGGCACAGAAAGTGTTATGCTTCCTATGTAAGTAAAGAAAAAATTGTACGTCGGGAAAATGCTCTCAAAAAACTGGAAGCAGAAAATAATGAAGCTGTTAATAATGAAAAACAGTTATTATCAATTGAACCCGAAGAGAAAGAAAAACCAACATTGCGATCAAAAAGTGTGTCAAAAGCAGAGTGCATGATCTGTGAAAAAATTTATAAAAATAAAGACAGTACAACTTATACACTTTCTGATTATAATGCAGCGGAAAAGCTAATGGCAACAGCTCGTCTTAAAATGGACAAAGTCTAAGCAACAACGTAAGTTGTATACTCATGTGTGGGTGTAATTTAAATATTTGCGAAAATTCTATTAAATATATATAAGTTATATTTCATAAAATTGTTTTAATTCTTCTACCATCCTAATCGAATTTTTATTTATATTCATTTGTTATAATAATTAAATTTGATATAACAATTACTCTTTAATAAATAAATATATTTTACATACTTTTCAAATATATTAATTTTAATAGGAAATCAAGAAACAAAGCTTTATAGAGCATCGCAGTGCGTATACAGTTCCGTGCGCCTACGTACGGGCGTTGCGTATATATCTATGTATACAGTTTCGATGCAGCCGCGGGCGCTCGAACGCAATTTGTTAACTGTTAAAAAACAATGTTTAAAAATAAAGATATTGCAATATTTCCTACGGTAATTTGTAGAAGAGATCTCAAACTTTAATTTGGACACTTGGCAACATTGAAAATTTTAATTTTTGACCCCAATATTGGGAGGTGAAAGTGGCCATTTTCGCGTTTTCTCGCACCTAAAATCGCCGATATCTCGAAAACGGCGCATTTTAGAGAAAATTCACAAGAGACATTTTTTGTTCAAAATGGTTCAATTTACCTAAAAAAACTTGTTCCGGGGCGAAAATTTCAATTTTTGGACTTTGTTTAAAAAAAATTTGTTTAAACAAATTCGGACCAGGTTACCGCCCGGCAACATGTTGATCCTCTTTCAGGGGCATCTCCTGGAGAAGGTTATGAAAAAAAATTCAATTAGAAAATTTTTTCCAACGATGGCGCCGATTTCGCCTTGTCTATTTAAGCTTTGATTTAACTACGGTAACATAAAAAAAATTCAATTTTCAAGTTCGTGGTAACCTTGGGATGTGAAAATTTATATTTTTGGCACATAATGTTCCTTTTCTACAATTCTAATGAGCCGATTTTCAACAATCTGAGGGTGATAGGTTTTTAAAATTTTACTTTGTTTAATTACAACTCCAAAAAAAAAGTATCAAAATGCATCTCAATTTTTTTCCTTCCGATAATTTTTTTTCGTAATTTTTTGATTTACGGAATAATCTGTGCCGCTCAAAATGTCCTAATTATTAAAGAAATCGTAATTATACCTACTACGATAGCTAAGAAAAAGAACACTGTGTAAGACCCGCCACTAGCCGCTTGAACGCTCGCGTACATAACCTACTATGTCCACCCCCCCCCCAAATTTTCTGTGGCCGCCTCCATTCTATTTTCCCTGACTGTAATTTGTAGAAAAGACTCTGTATTTACCGCCCCTGGAGGGGCCGTCGGCTTGCGGTGCACGCACCGCACGCCCGCTTACAGCGGGCCTGCACTGTGTCCCAAAAAACGTGACTTTTCAGGACAAGCGATTTTTTAAAAGTTGTCGGTTTCGTACTCGTTTCTTAGTTCTCTGTTCGCGTATGGAGTAGAAAAAGTATCTGTTTTGCTTTTACAAAGACTATACCCAACTATTCCAAGGGATAAGTTTTTCTATGACTTCTGTGTACTTGCTACCTGTCTACCTATTGCTATCTACGAATGCCCTCTTTTATTTTCCACTCTCTTCTTTTCTATTGTGTGACGCCACGTTCTAGTGCGCCTAAAGTTTTTAAAAAGCGGAGAGGATTCTGTCATAAAAACGAAGAATCCGTAGCAAACCCATAGGCAGTGAGTCCAGCAACACCCGGCTCATCCGTAATTTTCGCACTTTTAGGTTAGAATATCTTAAAAACCCTCCTAACCTCGGATTCGAATTCAGCGCGTCAAAAACCTTCGGAAAAGTATATTCTGGTTTCTGGGAAAAACGTTTGGCCAAATTTTGTCGGCCTGTGTTATTCGCTAATAAAAATTTTGTGGGTAAGTGCAAACATGTTTTACCAAAACTCTTGAAGTCCAGTCCTGTAATAAAAGGAATGGGGTGCGTAATCCAGCGAGAAAAACCACTACGACTAGCTAACTTCAAAAAATCATTTTACCCACCTCTAGTGGTCAGATCGATTTAAAATTTACACCATTTGATGCAAACTGCATGTGGTTTAATAAAAAAAAAATTCACCCAAAAACGATTAGCATCCCCTAACCTTTTACCTTTGTTATATTTACAGTTCTACTTGACATTTCAGATTGTGCTTCTAAACTAGCCTTGGCACTTGGTGCAAATATATTTGGAGCTATCACTACAGCCATATTGTAAGGGTCCATCTTGTTTTGAGAACAGAAGGTCGTTACCTCATTGAAAAACTAAAAATTCGTTATAAAATTAAAACTAAAGAATTTTGTGACGTTAATTTTTACGGAATATGGAAGTAATTAAAACAGTTATTTGCATTATTGACAAAAGTATGCGATTTTCGATACAAAAATTTGACTTCTACAGGAAAAATACCGTAACCGATAGATACGAGGGCCATTCAATAAGTAAAGAGACAAATAGCTCTAGCTCAAGAAAGGTTTATTGGATTGCTACAAAATTTGGCCTAGTTTTCGACATAATCCCCCCAACGTTAACATACTTATCCCATCTTTCTGCTAGCTTCTTGATTCCTGTGCCAACTTGTGCCATTCTTGCCCGTTTTCCTTCACTTTTTCATTGTCGGTGAACCTCTTTCCACGTAGGGCATCTTTGAGGGGTCCGAACAGGTAAAAATCACATGGAGCCAGATCTGGTCTGTATGTGGGACGAGACAAGATCGCCCAACTCAGTTCCTGAAGCTTTTCTTAGGTTAGCCGGACCGTAGGAGGGGGGCATTGTAAATGGTTCTGAATAATATTGTGAACAGTTCCAACGCTTACCCCAACCTCCTGAGCTATCATTTCAACAGTAATTCTTCTGTTATTACGAATAAGTTCATCAATCCTCGATTCCAACGAGGGACCGGAAACTTCCACGTCGCTGCTCATCACACACTCTTGTTCGGCCACTTTTGAACCGATCTATCCACTTGTAAACGTTCGCACGGTTCGTGCAACTTCGTCCATACTGTAATAACATTCTAGAATGTATTTCACTTGGCTTAACACCTTCTGCTACTAAAAATCTGATGACAGAACGCTGCTGTTTAAAAGTGTAGTCTTCCAATGGATTCGCAATGCTAAACTGGATATCTTGAGGTTATGTTTACATTAGATGATCGAACAGCTGATTAAAACTCATCGCCAGGTTGCCCAGTTGCTCTCCTAGAAGTATGGAGCGGTTTCGTTGAATGGGTTTAAGCGGAGACCAATTGTCTCTTTATTTATTGAATGAATCTCATATATTCCTTAGAATTTCTTTTATTGTAAAGACTTGCCCGTAACACATCTTGGTTCATTGTTTGGTCATTTTCCCTTTGAAAGAAATCAAATTCAAAAATGAAAAGAATACTATTAAGAATATACCTAGAATTAATGGTTATGAAGAAAAATTAAAAACAAGTTAATAAATAAACATATGTTTAGGTTAAATATTCATAATTCTACCCTTTGCACTCAGAGCAGAATAAGACGAAATGTATTTCAATACCATATAATTCAAAATATATCAGACGACCTTATAAGGTATTTAACAGTGTAGGCCTCGCGTTAGCCTATAGTCATCAGACAACTTAAAAGATAACTTAGGAAGTCCGAAGGATAGAACCAACAAATCTGAAAGGAGTCAAATTTATAAGTTTCTAAGAAGTATGTTAAGCAAACAAGACCGTCGATTCAAACAAGACTTAAAGAATATTTAGCTCCTTTAAGGTACTGTAGATGAGAAAAATCAAGTATTGCCGAACATACTCTTGAACATAATCTTACAGTAACATTAGATAACTTAAGGTTAATAAAAAATGTATGCTTCAGTATATTTTACAACTTAAAAAATAAAGCTTTTATGCAAGTTCGCAATATACCGTAAAAGGAAATACACCTCTTCTTCTTCTCTCTTCGTCTTCAGACAGCGCATCATAAAGCGTATTTTAATGAAGCTAGACACCAAGAAGGCTTCTGGCGCTGACGGAATACCTGCCATAGTTCTCAAAAAACTGTGCAAGGGAACTAACACCAGTTTTCTGTAGACTTTTTAACCTATCCTACAGAAAGGGAATATTTCCGTCCTGCTGGAAATGTGCCACGGTTCAGCCGATACCTAAAAAAGGTAAGAAGTCCTTGCCAAATAACTACCGACCAGTTGCACTGCTTTCAATAATATCGAAAGTCATGGAAAAGGTTATCAATGAGCATCTTCTAAAATATCTTGAACGATTCAATATTATTAGCGATCACCAATATGGTTTTCGTAAACATAGATCAACAGGAGATCTTCTGATTTATGTAACACATGTTTGGAACAACGCAATTGAACACTTTGGAGAATCTCGAGCGGTTGCTCTTGACATATCCAAGGCATTCGACCGTGTTTGGCACGATGGACTGTTGGCTAAGTTGCGCTCTTATGGTATGTCTGAAAGGTTCTGTTTGTGGCTCTCATGTTTCCTCAGAGAGCGTTCTTTACGAGTGGTGGTCGACGGATTTCTTTCTAACACCCTCACTATCAACGCCGGTGTGCCCCAGGGCTCCATACTGTCTCCTACTCTCTTTCTCATTTACATTAACGATCTGCTGGAAAAGACCGGGAATCCAATCTATAGCTTTGCAGATGACAGTACGCTTGTCTCTTCATTCACCTTGAACGCTCGGACATCGGCTGCTCAGGCGAATATCCGCAGACAGCAGGAGGTCGTTCAACTTAACAAAGACCTGGAAGAAATTCTATCTTGGGGTGACAGTAACCAAGTGGAATTTAACGCTACAAAAACCCAAGCGGCAGTTTTTTCTAAAAAAGTTAACGTTGCTGAACCCCACATAGTTATGTCGGGGCACTCCATTCCCCTAGCATCGTCGCTCAATTTGTTGGGCGTTAGTTTGGGAGCAAATATGTCTTGGCATGAACATGTTGCAGGCATAGCAAGGAGAGCTTCTCAAAAATTGGGAATATTATTTAGAACCAGAAAGCTTTACACCCCACAGCAACTGTTAATTCTTTACAAAGCCCAAATTCGACCAACTATGGAATACTGCTCCCACGTTTGGGGCTCCGCTCCCAAACATACACTGCATTTGTTGGATTCTGTTCAGAGAAGAGCGGTCCGTCTGATTGGTGACCCGGAATTGACCGGCGGCCTTGATTCGCTGGAACATCGAAGAACGGTTGGCGACTTGAGTCTGTTCTACAAGTATTTTCATGGAAAGTGTTCGAAGGATGTAGCCCGCTTAATTCCTCCCAAAGCGGTGCATGTTAGAAATACACGTCGCGCTGGTGCTTCGCATCCGTATGAGGTTCAGCTTGTTACTCCGCGTACGACGCTTTTCAAGCAATCTTTTATATGGAGAACATCATCCCTTTGGAATAATTTGCCCAGCGCTGTGTTTCCCACCGAGTACAATTTACAGCGATTCAAGAACAACGTGAATCGCTTTTTCCGCACTCGTGCCGCTCCTGGAGCGTTTTAGGGACTTCCCTGCAGCACGTGTGCTAGACCAATAAAAAAAAAACAAAAAAAAAACACCAATTAATGGAGGTTTTTTTTTCGTTTTTAGATGATTGAGACAGCAATAATAGCAGTATTATGATAATAATCAATGATTTCGTAGACCACATATCAATTTTTCCCTATCTCAGTCAGCCATAACACTGTGAAGCCAGAATTATATGCGAATCAGTCAGCTGAACTAACTTATCTCTCGTTAATTACTCGCTTGGATTCGGATCTCATGAATAAGGAACCTGATCTTGGTGCCAAACGACGGCGTCGACCTGCTGCGTTGTGCGGATTGGTCGTATATTATCCATAGTTAAAATATTTTTTTATAAAGATGGATAGCTCAGTCGTTAGGGGCAAATTTTGACGGAAAGCTCTCATTAAATGTTTTTTGAACAAATACTTAAAATAAATACCATATCACCAAAATATCGAATAATTTAATAAGGTTTACTTCAGATTTTTTTAACCTAATATTAGAAACAAATATTCGATTACTAACCTGCATAAGGAACAGCAAGAGGTAAATATTTACCAAAGGCAGAAGCCAAATACACAATCCGATGGCGTCAGCTGCATTATTTTCAAGTTTACTTGCTTCTAAAAACCATGTTGCATATTCACTGGATATAAGATAACCAGGTATATTTCTGAGAAACACTTTCGTAATTGCACCTACTTCAATGACACTTGTGTCTTCGGGTAAGGATTGACCTTCGTTCAAACTTCTCTAAATAAACGAAGCGAGGGAAAATATGAAGTGTTAAAATATTAAATAATCCGAATTTTTATCGTAACCAATCATAAAAATCCTATTTGTAAGAACGCATTTATAAAGTGATGAAATTTAAAATACAGCCAAATTCCTGTTTTCATTTTAGATCAGAATTGTGACGGCCCGGCCCTGGCTCCGTGATACAGTTCCGGCTCAGGTCAGAATATTTATTTATAACGAGAACCGCCTTTTAAGTCTTTAAAAAAGACCACTAGATGACCTTATTTTCACCATACCCTTGGGAAATATATATGGTATAGGTATGTGGATGATATTTTCGCGATTTTCGATACAAAAAAAGCAAATATTGATGAATTTGTTTCCAAATTAAATAGCCGGTATGATTCCATTAAATTCACTTACTAAGTTGAGAACAAAGGACAACTGCCTTTTCTAGATATTTTAATTATTAAAAATAATAATAGATTAGAATTTGATATCTATAGGAAAGACACAGTAATAGATAGATATATTCCTAATGATTCATTTCATTGCAAACAACACAAATTAGCCTCATTACATTTTTTAGTTCATCGTTTGGTCACTTTTCCTCTGAACAGGGTAAACTTTAATAACGAAATATAACTAGAGTTAATGGTTATGACGATGACTTAGTAAACAAGCTAATAAATAGACATAAGTTCAGATTAAATATTCAGAATTTCACCTTTTTTACACGCGAAAGAAAATAACACCAAGTATGTCTCCATACCATATAATCCGAAATATAGCAAGGGACTCAATAAGGTATTTAATAAAGTAGGCCTCACCTTAGTCTATAAGTCATCAGACAATCTGAGGAATATCTTAGGAAATCCCAAAGATAAGATTCCTAATTGTGAGAAAAGTTGAATTTAGGAAATCAGTTGTAATGATTGTGACAAAAAGTATGTTGGGCAAACTAAAAGGTCAATGAAAATACGATTTAAAGAATATTTAGCACACTTAAAATACAGTAGAACAGAAAAGTCTAGCATTGCCGAACATGCCCTTGAAGCTGATCACATTGTAACAATAGATAATCTAAGATTAATTAAAAACGTATCTGATAGGAGATTGTTGAACGCATACGAAAGTATGGAAATTATAAAATCTAAAAGTAGTTTAAATAAAGACAGAGGACCTATTCCTTATAGTCCCCTCTACTGGTTACTTGACCGGAACTGATGGCCTTGCCTATGCCATTAGTTCCGCCTGAGTAATTCAAGGGTTAGGCTAAGTATAAATAGGGTAGATTTGTAGTTTAGCTTTAGTCAATCATCGCTCCTGATGAAGCTAACATGGTTAGCGAAATGCGCGTCGAGTGCAAAAATAAAGTGTTTGGTGTTGTGGTGATATATACTGAGTAGTATTTGGATCTTGTTTTTCTCCCTTCTTATACACTAATATAACAGTCGCTGTTCTCCAGTCATCTGGGATTCTATTCGATCTTATAATCCTCTGTATAAGTGTCTGGAGTTGTTTAACCAGAAAGTGTCCCCCATATTTTAGTAGTTCATTAGCTATTTGGTCTTCGCCGGGAGATTTACGGTTTTTTAACCTTTTCAGTGCTTCTATTACGTCTTATGTTTCTTCGTTTATTGTCATCTCTGGTGTTTGTGGCCGTGTGATACTCTGTTCTCTTTTATATAATTGTGTAAGATATGTTACCCACGTTCCTTTCGTCACTTGTGTCTACTCTATTAGTTCTTTCATCTCGGTTCTCTGCTGTCTTATGAATCTCAAAATTTGTTTTTGTTGACCGTAGAAGTCTAATTCATGGGTTTCTGTTCGTATTCTTTTATATCTTTGGTAGGCTTCATCCGTCCTGATTGACCTGTACTTTAGACAGCTTTCTTTCTTTTCACGGTATTTCTGTTTGATTTCTGCACTCAACCATGGTGTTTTTGTTCTCCATTTTTTATTTTTATCGGCAGTTTTAGTCCCTAATGCCTCATATGCAGCTTCTAATACATTATTTTTAACCAACCATCATTTATGTCATCATGGTCATTTATTTGATTTATTTTGATTTTTTTCTTTTAGTCTTCCCTGGTACAGGTCTCTCGTTGATTCTTGTTGTAGATTTCCTATTCTTATTTTTGTTTCCAGCTCCTTATTTTGGTGTTGCGTTGTGTTCTTTTGTGTTCCACCTTAGTTTACACATTACTAATTTATGATTACTTCCTACGTTTGGTTATGTCAAGCTTCTTACGTCTAATATATGTCGTGGATGTATTTCCCTGTTTGTTAGGATATAATCTAGCATTGATTTGTTACCTCTAATGTTCCCGAAAGTATATTTATATTGCTCCTTATGGTCAAAGTATTTGTAGCGCAAAATCATAAGCTCCCCGTTGTCATTTTTTATGTTTTCATTAAATCTCTGTTTAACTCCCGGTATTACCTCATTTCCAACTCTTGCATTATAGTCACCCTTTACACAGCCCCACAAAAAAAAAAGTGGGGTATACTTTTGATGCGATATATCAGATCCGTAGTATTTTTGCCCGCTGATCACGAATCTGACGTCAGAATATCACCATCACATCTCAATTTTTTTCTAACCTCAAAAAATAGGTAAAAAATTAAGAAAAAATATACTCCTAAAAAACTGATTCAAGCTTTTTCATGAATCCAAAGATGTATTAATATGTATTCGGACACGCTAAGCTAATATTCATCGGTTGGATTGAGCCATACAGTTCTGTTTTCTTTCTAACCTCAATAAATCAGACAGATATAGTGCTTCTCGAATGCAAAAACGAATTCAAATTAAAATTCAACCGATCCTTACCAAATTTGGTACACGGGGATTTTTTGGGTCGCTGATCACGAATCTGAGGTTGGATTTGCAAAATTCAAGATGGCAGATGTTTTCGCGCCATTTTGAACACCGAGAAAATTCATCGGTCGATTTTTTATTCTTCTACCTGCATCCAGGGCACCTCCACGTGATGACGGTGGGCAACGGTGTTACTCCACTAGCTGGCAGAGTCCCTGGATAACGGCTTAGATGCCGTCATGGCAGGTAGAAGAAAGAGAATTACGATGCAGGGACTCGGAAACCCTGTATCGGCGGTTGGTCAGGGTGGGAAAGCGGGCCCGCAGCCGTCGTCATCCAGCGACCGTAGCTCTTCATGTGTGGGTGACTTGGCTCATGTAGAGTATAATGCTACAAGAAAACGGTCTCACGGTACAAGGACTTTTCATAAGTGCGATAAAAACAGTGATTCAGTTATATTTGCTGTCAACACGTATTGAGTAAAATGGGGTCACCGATAACGGATAAGATTAAAACCTTATATAAGGATTGTTTTAACATTGAAATACAGCACCAGGATACAGATTGGGTTCCCCACATCATTTGAAGTTCTTGCAAAATAATGTTGTACATCAATAAGAAGGCGATTAAATATTCCAGACCAGCAATATGGAATAGACCATACAGTGAAAATGATTGCTACTTTTGTATGAATGTTGTATCTAGGCATAACCGCAAAAATAAAAGCACTATTACTTATAACGATGTTTCGACAGTAACAAGACCAACTAAACTAATTCCGCCTCCTGAACCACTTGATGCTGATGTTATGGAAACAAATGATTTCACCTTATCAGTTCATGCCGAAAACATTGAGACTGTCGAAAAAGATTCAAACACTGTTACTAATGAATGTTCTAGTGACAACCTATCATATACTAGTGACACAGATAAAGAATTTCTACCATACAACAGTAAACCAGAACCAATACTCGTATCACAGTCAGAACTTAGTGATCTAGTCAGAGATTTAGGCTTATCCAAAGATGGTTCAGAGCATCTTGCTTCCTTTTTAAAGAAAAGACATTTACTTAAGCCAGAAGCTACGATTTCTTATTATAGAAACAGAGATGAAGAATTTCGAAAATATTTCACAATGGACGACGAATTGTCACTTTCATATTGTACCGATGTAAAAGGTCTAATGGATGAATTTCAAAATAACTCATACGATCCTGAAGAATGGAGACTGTTCATTGATTCTTCTAAACGGAGCATTAAGGCAGTTTTGCTGCATAATACCTAAACGCTCCCATTCCGATTGCTCATTCCACAGTTATGGAAGAGCAATATGAAAAAATGAAGCAGCTTTTGATAAAAATAAAATATGCTGATCATAACTGGAAAATTTGTGGAGATCTGAAAATTGTAACAATATTGCTTGGCCAACAGTCAGGGTTTACACTTTATCCCTGTTATAAATGTCTGTGGAATAGCAGAGACAGGGAACGTCATTATAAGAAAAAAATTTGGCCAACAAGAGAATCGTTCACTCCTGGTGAAAATAATGTATTGTTTCCATTATTGGTAGATCCAGGAAAAGTTCTTATTCCCCCGCTTCACATTAAGCTTGGACTTATGAAGCAATTCACGAGAGCATTAGATATAAACGGATGATGTTTCAAATATTTGCATAAAAAATTTCCGAAATTTTCTGAAGCTAAAATTAAGGCAGGCGTATTTGACGGGCCACAAATAAGAAAATTGTTTCAAGATTCATTATTTGTTACTAAAATGAATAAAGTTGAAAAAGCTGCTTGGCTTAGTTTTAAAGAAGTCGCAACAAACTTTTTGGGAAATAATAAAAGTCCTAAGTACAAAGAAATAGTCGAGAAAATGGTAAAAAATTTTCAAACATTAGGTTGCTTAATGAATCTAAAATTACATTTCCTGGACTCCCACATCGATGATTTCCCAGATAATCTTGGTGACTACAGTGAGGAGCAAGGGGAACGTTTTCACCAAGATCTGAAAATCGGTATCAAGGACGATGGAATGACCATATGCTAGCGGACTATTGCTGGTCGCTAAAAAGAGAAACAAGTCCTCAAAAGCGTTTAGGCAGAAAGCCTTTGAATAGGTCATTCGCGGAAAAAAGAACAAGATACAGCCAAAAAAAGGAAAGTTAGGCGCGGGTCTAACCTTCGCAATTCTAGGGCTTAAGGGTCTACTATTTGAGAGTAATGGTTTAAAAGTCCTGGTTTTGAGTTTATTGGGTCTCATATTTAAAGTTACAGGGTTATTGAGGTCTATTTTTTTAGGTTACAGGGTGTGGGAGTCTAAAGTTTCAGGGTTTAGGGTTTAAGAGTATCAGGTTTGAGGATTCCCCAACTGTATACCAAATTTGGTAGGAATCGGTTGGTTTTCAAAAATTTTGTCCGCCATCTTGGATCCGCCATTTTGAATTTTGCAAATCCGACCTCAGATTCATGATCAGCAACCCAAAAAACCCCCGTGTACCAAATTTGGTAAGAATCGGTTGAATTTTAATTTGAATTCGTTTTTGCATTCGAGAAGCAAGCACTATATCTGTCTGATTTATTGAGGTTAGAAAGAAAACAGAACTGTATGGCTTAATCCAACCGATGAATATTAGCTTAGCGTGTCCGAATACATATTAATACATCTTTGGATTCATGAAAAAGCTTGAATCAATTTTTTAGGAGTATATTTTTCTTAATTTTTACTAATTTTTACCTATTTTTTGAGGTTAGAAAAAAATTGAGATGTGATGGCGATATTCTGACGTCAGATTCGTGATCAGCGGGCAAAAATACTACGGATCTGATATATCGCATCAAAAGTATACCCCACTTTTTTTTGTGGGGCTGTGTTATTATTATTGTTTCATTGATTGGTAACTCATCTATCATTTTCTGAAGCTCTTCATAGAATTGTTCCCTGCCTTTTTCTGGTTTACAATTTTCAGGTGCATAAATTCCAACTACATTTGTATTTTTGTTGTTTATTATTAGTTGAACTATTACTATTTTCTCCAATGTGTATTGACACTTCATTATGTAGTTTATGTATTTCTTCTTAATCATCAGGGCTACTACTTCCTTTGCCCGCTGACCTTTCGCCACACCACTGTAAAGCAGGATATATTCTCCTAATATCATTTGTCCTTTCCCCTTCTTTTTTGTTTCTTGTAAGTATGCACATTTAGCTGTGAAAAAGATCTGTTCCCGATGGATTCCGCATAATTTGACCAAAACTCAAAAACAGGCTCGTGTCAATTGAAGAGGAAATGCTTACAAAATTCGACCGAGAACATGCAAATACACCAACTGTTTGGGTGTTCCTGGATGAAACCGAATCCAACAAAAGTGGTTCATTCGCGAAGCACTGCCAAGAAAACGATCGCTTGTTTCTTTGGTTATACTGTTGACATGTTGCAACCGTTGCTTTAGAGGATCGAAGAACAATTGTTGAATGGCATGCAACAATTTGTTTGCCAGAAGTAAAGGATGAAATCGGAAAAATCGACCGAGAATGCCGCATCATCCTTCATCACGTCGAAGCGAGCTCTCACACAGCACGTCAAACAATTGATTATTTGATGGAGAAGAACATCGAATTAATCTCTCATTGCCCGTATTCACCTGATTTATCGCCTAACGACTTTTTTTTGTTCCTGACTGCCAAAAAAATGCGTGGACAGCGATTTTCATCACCTCAAAAAGCTGTTGAATCCTTCTAAAACCATGTTTTTGAGGTACCACCTTCAGAGAGGAAAAAATGTTTCGAGAATTGGTTCGAATGCATGCATAAGTGTATAAATCTTAAAGGCGAATATTTTGAGAAACAATAAAACGATCTGTACCAAAAATGTTTTCTTCTTTTATTGTTTTTGTAAAAACTTAAAAGTTAGCCCTCGGAAAATCTACATCAACAATGGTTTGATACACTGGAATGCTTTGAAAAGCAACGTTTTTTTGTTATGGAGACGTAGAAATTTGGAACTTACCACAAGCCTTCTCTCCCTAACTTTCGAGCCCTCCTTTCGAAATATACCTTCTTCGTTCATATTTTTTCGTATAAAAGTAACCAAATCATTAAAAATTTTTGGCACCGGTACAATATCACCTCCTACTTTTACATCTATAGTTTGTAAATTGTGTAGAGGAACTCCGAGACATTTCTTTTTGAGTGATGATTTCTAAATAGTTAAAAAATATCGATAACAGTTATTAAAAAATATTATGAATGAAAAAGAAACCTTGTACTTTACTTGACAATTTTTTTTATCTTCAATTTTATTCCAAATTTGTATAGTTCTCTTGAGGCAAGGGTCCTTATATTTTCGTGGTCTCTTTTTAGGGCCTGCATTTATATAAAGAAAATTGTACAACGAAGTATATACATTAATGTAAAAATGGTAAAGTTTTGGAGATGGTAAATAAAGACACTTAAGATTTTGAATGATGTCAAGCGCCGAGTGATGTCAATTAGTTTTCAAAAGATTACTTACTACGATTAAAGTTGTTAGGATGTTTGTATAACGCTTATTTTGGTAAGGCACTGTCTTTATCTTTATGTGAAGCATGTGCCCACCGTTTGGAGCTTGCGCAGTAGTAAAGGAAGAAATTAAATATAAGGACTCGGCTGTTATCGTTATTTGAAGCATACGCCCACCATTCGGAGCTTGCGCAGTATTGCAACAAAATAAGAGAATCCTTTATTAAGGATAAGGATTTCCCTTATTTAGGAACTTATAAGAGAATTTATTTGAAGTTCTTTATTCTTATGGCTATTATTCGCTTCGGGCAAAGAGGCGGAGTTTACTGTCTGAAGACTAGAAGCGCGCGCGGTGGCGGGAATTCGCACTTTCTCCGAATGTTCATGTGTTAAAGATTGTTGTATTTGCGGTATTGTGTTCACAATTATGGATAAAATATCAGTAAAAAGTCGCGAAGAAAAGTGTTGTGTGGTTGGCTGTCGAAATAGCAAAGGGAATTCGCCCAGTACAATATTCTACGGCTTTTCTATAAAAAAAAAAACATAAGTTGGAGCAACGAGAAAAAAAATGGATTCAAGCAGTAGGACGTTCAAAGTGAGTTTATGAGAATTACAATATTTTTATACAGAATTTATTTATTGAAAAAATACATTAAATTGTTTATAGCCCCGATGGCAACCAACAAAATACTCTCGTATTTGCAAATGGCAGTTCTTCTTATTTTAGGTCAAAGGCCTGTTTGTTCCAACTTAGTTATCTTGCGATGTTGACGTTCAGCAATCTTGCCATCGCTTGAACGGTCTTTGTGTTCTTGGTTTTTCATCACGTGTGATTCTTACGATTCGCTCTATTGGCATCCTTGTAACGTGTTGATTTCATTCCCTTCTCCTGTTTCTTGTCCATCTTACGATGTCTGGAAAATTGCATTCTGTTCTTATTTCTTGGTTCCTTATTCTGTCACTTAGTCGGTATCTTGCTATATTTCGGAGAGTATTGTCATTTCTGCTGTTCGCAACATGGATTTCGTTTTAGCGTGTTTCGCATGTTTTGTGTATTCGGGTTTTTGCGTCTTGTTTCATATATCTATTATGCCATATTACGTCTTTCAGACAGCCTGCAATTCTTTCGGCTTTACTGATTTGTTTCTTGACTTCTTCTATTCTATTTTGGTTAGCTGTTATTTCCGTTCCCAGATATGTGAATGATATCACTTGTTCAACGGTTTTGTCACTGACCGCTAATTTGCATCGAATCGGTTGTGAAAAATACTTGGGAATAAATAGCTCGCTTCTGTTATAGGACCGCCGGTTAGTCCACTGGCATTTTTATTACTATCAATTCCATATAAAAAGAGTATAGGTTTGTTTTTCTTTCAGTAATTTTAGGCGAGCCTACAGCACTTTGAGATAATTCAGTCAGAACATTGGTTTACTTACGTTTGATTGACTTTGACGGGTTTAAAATTGATGGCAAAAAAGGAGTAACTCTACCAAAATCAAAGTAGCTTGTCAGTAACGACAGAAGCCTATGTCAGACGGCCATTATAATTTACTACTTCTACTTATAATACAGTGTTACATTAAAAGACCATTATTTTTATTAAATTGAATTAGAAACATCTTTTCTCGACTAAACAACCTGTACTTTTACTTATACAGACAATATCATGTTGTTTTAAAATCACTTGACAGATTTGGAAATTATCGCACTGGAAGTGGTCTACGTATTGCGCTGTAAAAATTTTCAAATTAACGCTCTGTAGCAGGAATGCAATATAGTATCGATTCGCGCCGATAGGTAACTGTAGGTACATCCCCTAAAGGAGCTTTGAAGCGAGAAGAATTTTCTTCTGCATCCCACAGGTCGTTCTATATGCAACAGCTTTTGACATAATTCTCAACCCCGCTCCCGTTATTCGCCCCCCATTTAACTCCCTGTGACTTCGGACTGTTCCCCCATATGAAGATGAAATTAAGGGATTACCGCTTCGAGACGGTAGGGGAAGTACGACGCGAATCGCAGGCGATGCTGGGGGTAAATGTTCGACCAATAGAAAAACGGTGAGTTCGGTGCATTCGGACGCAGAGAGAGCACTTTAAAGGTGACGGGACTGACGAACTTTTGGATCGCATCACACACACAGGCTGAAAAGTTTTTGATTTAGCTACCTAAAACACATTTTTTTTGCAAAATTCCACGTAATTCACCGATATAGTCTCCTTTAACAGGTTGACTGCCGATCTATATTTTTGAGTTTGTGGTTGACGCCAGTAAGATTTTTCCAAATATTTTTTATTTTATTGTGGTAAATATGAATTAAAATGAGTCTTGGATGTGTTTTTTTTATATACCATTCAAAATATTAGAAAAAAAAAATTTCACTCCGATCGGAGTAATCGGCATTGCAAGTGAAAATTTTTACTAGATGCCGAACACTTCGATCGGAGTGTCCAATTAAATAAGTAAAGAAATAATAAATCGAACTCATGAACTCAAAACATTTATTTCTAAATCATTTTTGTACATTTTTATGGTAATCCTCAAAGCAATTAAGGCAAAAACCTGGTTGTCCAGGGCACATTTTGCATTCATACACTGTTTGCTTTCTTATTTTATTTTTCCTGCATTCTTTGCATTCCTTTCTGCTTACCCGTTTTGTTTCTTTAGTTCCTTTTTTTTCACTAACAATTTTTTCTACTTTGCTAATGCTGTGGACATTTATTTGGCCTGGAGGAATTTGCGGCAAATTAGTAATTCGTCGTCTGGCTAGTAAATTTCTTATGACATCCAATCGGAAGTCATATAATCGTAACTGGTCAGACCGCGAATATTTATTGTACAAAAAATAGGCGTTTTATCATGCTCATTTGCAGCACATGCATGAATAACTTTTTGTACCACCGAATGGTTTTACGGCTGCAAGGAAAATATGCCATCATTTGATCCTGTCTATCTATACCGGACATAAAAGCATTATATCCAATGATTGCGGAAGGTTTTTCAGATTCTTGATTTCTTTTGTTTTTTAAAAATGCCCATTTCGCTTCCAAATTCTGTTGAAATGTATTGAACATTGCGTTTATCGCGCCATTTTCCGACATGCACTCCATTGCAAAACATAGATTTATTCTCACCACGTTTTAAGTTTGCACTCATTACCTCTTTTGGATTATCTTTCCTCTCAGCTCTCAGCGTACCAGTGCAGTATGTATTTTGTTGAAGTAATTTCCTAGCTAAATTAACACTATTGTAAAAATTGTCTAGATAAACAGCATGTCCCACACCCAATTTTTCCTCCAATAAATGTAAAACAATCTTTTCAGTATGTCCGCTTCCACCATAAACATCTGTCGCACCTTCGTAGACACGAAATTTCAAAATAAGTCCATTAGGCTCTGTCAGCATGTATAACTTCATACCATACTTATGACGCTTATTCTTGATATACTGTTTAAAACTGGAGACGACCCCGATAAAGTACCATAGCTTCATCCAAAGACAACTCTCTTCCAGGATAGTAAATTTCTCCCATCTTGTTGTTAAAAAAATCTGCCACAATCTAATCTTTCCTAGCCGATCTGCCATCTGGAGATGTAAAATGCAAACACCTCAAGATAAGCAAAAATTTATTCCTTGACATATATTTTCTAAAAACAGGTAGATTAAATAGCGGATCAGTTTTCCAATAATCGTTAAGACGGCTCAAGGATATTGTGCCAGTGTGAAGTAACAGGGCCAAAAAAATTTTTAGTTCGTCAAGAGTAAGATCTTTAAAATTAGTAATACGTGATTTTGTACTTGTTTCTGGGCGCAGCAAAACCTCGACTGTGTAAGAGTTCGTTCGTTCTACAATAGTTTGTAAAAAATCATCAATGGTCATTTCGAAAAAATCGATAGGTGCACCCTGTCCTGGAATTTGCACCAATAATTCCTGGGTTTTCTGGAACAAAATTTGTTTTAACGCACCTCTGTCGTTCCATTTTATCTCATCAAGGCTAGGAAGTGTTTGATGTGGCCGAATAGGGTCTATAAAATTCTCTTCTTCGGACTCGGAGCTTGAATTTACATCTCTATCGTCTGTGTCTGGTACGTAATGTTCGTCACTACTACCTCCGCTTTCTTCCAATAGCTGCAATAATTCAGTGTCAGTTAGCTTCTTTTTCTTATCATATACCTTTTTTTCATCACTACAATGTCTTTTTTTAATACCAGAAGGCCCAGGTTGATTGTCCACATTGTACGGCAGATTACAACCAAACCAAAAGCAAATCCGCGGAACCACTTAAGCACCTGTTAGAACTTGCGTTTTTAAGCAACGCCACCACTAGAAACACGTTTCATATACAACGCCGATGGAATACTAAAACGTTTCGTAAGAACGCATGTCGAACTCCGATCGGAGTAGACGGCGTTGGCGAAGAGACCCGACGCACTCCGATCGGAGTGGTCGGCAGTCAACCTGTTAAGAGCGATACAATCAGTCCAACGCTTTTCTAACATTTCTATACCTTTCTTGTAGAAGGATTTGTCTTTACCTTCAAAATAGGCCTCAGTTTCGGCGATAACTTCTTCATTGGAGCCAAATCTCTTTCCCGCGAGCATTTTTTGAGGTCTGTGAATAGATAATAGTCGCTGGGGGACAAGTCTGGAGAATACGGTGGATGACAAAGCAATTCGAACTTCAATTCATGCAATTTTGCATTGTGTTGTGACACGGTGCATTGTCTTGACGAAAGAGCATTTTTTTTAGTCATTTGGGATATCTGCCTTCAAACGCACCAAAAACTTTATATAATATTCGCTATTGACAGTTTTTCCCTTCTCAGCATAGTCGATGAAAATTATTCCATGCGCATACCAAAATACAGAGGCCAAAACCTTCCCAGCCGACTGTTGTGTTTTTAGTCGCTTCGGGCGGCTTTCACCGGCTGCTCTCCACTTAGCTGACTGCTGATTTGATTCCGGTGTGTAGCGGTGGATTCATGTTTCATCCATTGTCACATATCGCATGAAAAAATCCTTTTTATCGCGCTTAAACAGGTCCAAACAGCGCTCAGAATTATCAATTTTGTTTTTTTCTACCCATATATCCGTGTTGTATTTTAGTCCTGTTAAGTTGAACGAGCGTAGTAGTCTTTGTAGGTTGTCTTCATCCTCTGCCGTCGTCCGCATAACATATTAATTTCAATTCCCCTCGGTCCATTCTATATCCTCGACCTGTTTTGCTGGTCTCTTCAATTATGCGGTTCATCACTAGATTGAATAGCAGGGGATTTAAAAAAGTCCCCTTGTCTTATGCCAGTTTGTATGTTTATTTCTCGTGTCAGGCGGCAAATTCTTACAAGTATGTGTGTTTTTGTGTCGATATTTAGTTGCGTAATTATTCTTATTATTTCATATGGTACATTATGCTGATCGAGAATGCATATTACATCCGTTAGCCTGACCTTGTTGAATGCCGTTCTCAAAGCACATAAAAACTGGTTTGTCATACTCGATTGATTTTTCCACTACTTGTCGTATTGTGAATATTACATTGATGAGGCAATGGTAGTACCAGGTGGATTTTTTTTAGCTGGGATTTCTTTTCAACTTATATTATTTATTTTCAAATACTTACTTCCTCTAATATTATTTTATCTTTACTTACGTATAATTTCACATTGTATGGAGTCACCTTTACCGAGGTTTGCCGAATGACGTGACTGTTTATTACGGACGTTCCATCTAATTGATATTTTTTCACATTTATCACGTGCTCGGCAGTAACCAGAGCTTTACCCTTTTTTGAGTTTCATTTCCAAAATGAAAATTATTCACAATTTGTGAAAAGCCGGAACTCAAAACGACTTCCATATCTCATATTCTTTTTTAGAACTAAATTATGGGAAATATTGGCTTTAACCTGAGATATTTTGGCCTCGCACTATGGGAATTAGCTTAAAATGAAAAAACAGTTGAACTTTCCCTGCATGATGACGCCGTGCACCTTTTTTTTTATCTATAAAATGATAAATTAAGCAGAAAAAATGTAAATTTGCCATTTGAATCAATGTAAATTGGTCGGAGAAAGAGCGACATTTTGACGTCTGGCGCCACTTGCTTCTTTGCCCGAAGCGAATAGTAGGGTCTGTTTTTTTTTTTTCCTTCTTACATACAGTCCCTGGCCAAATTATTAGACGCACTGTATTTTTTTTAGTAATTTTATGTTTCTTAAGAGTTTTTATGCAATAATGGTATATTTAAAACTACAATATTATTGATTTTTATTTAAAAGAATTGTTGTAGACTACATATTTGTATTTATTTTTAACATATAGCGACACTGTGTTGACAAAGTGATACATGAACGTAAATAAGTACAAACCTCTATCAGTCGCGATCGAAATCGAGTCAGGTACGGACGTGTTTCTGTGGCTTTATGGACTGTGATTGTTTGTTTTAAAACAGTTTTATACTACTCAGTTATTAGTTTATTTTGTATGCAGTGTTTTAAAAAAGTAATTGGACTATTTTTCATTATGGGTAGAAAAGGCGATCTTTCACCACGTAAAAAAGCTGAAGTGAAGGCCCTTGTGATTGCGAAAACATTTACAAACCGAGAAATATCACGAAGATTGGAGGTTTCTGAAGCTAGTGTACGACGCATAAAAAAGAAAATTGAGTCAGGGAAGGAATTAAGCCCGAAAAGAAAGAAAAGATGCTGTAGAAAACCAATTTTCACTCCACGGTCAGAGAGATGTTTGAAGAAAATTTGTGTAGAAAACAGATTTGCTAGGTAATGCAAAGGTAATAAAATCACAACTCCAGGATGCTAGCGTAAATGCTTCTGAGCACACTGTTCGAAGAAAATTGAAAGAATTAGATTTTAAGGCCTGTCGCCCCGCCAGGAAGCCCAAGTTAACAGCTGCAATGAAAGCAAAGCGCCTGAAGTGGGCCAAATAATGGCAAGACAAAGATGTGGACTTCTGGAGATCGGTAAGATACAGCAATTTAATCAATAATTGATACATTATTATCATTTTCAGTTAAATAAAGCAAATAAACATGGAAGTTTATATATTTTTCCTATTTTTGACAGGTCTGCTTCAGTGACGAAAGCACATTCGAAATTTTGCAGAATAAAGCTCAGTATGTGCGTCGTCGTCATGGAGAAAAGTTTCATTCTGATTGTGTCGTCCCGACGGTTAAACATCCCACCAAAGTGATGATTTGGTCAGTCATCAGCGGCAAGGGCACTGGACGTCTGTACGTCGTCAAAGGAATAATGAGGCAAGATCAGTACAAAGAAGTATTACAAAATCGGTTGATTCCGCAGCTCAGAGAATGGTTTCCAAATGGGGAACCATTCACTTTCATGCAAGATGGAGCTCCCTGCCACACTGCTCGGTCTGTTAAAGCTTTCTTGGCAAAAAAAAATATCCCTCTGTTGGATTGGCCCTGATATGAACCCCATTGAAAATGTGTGGGAGCTGATGAAAAGAGAAGTGGCTAAAGATGTGATTACCAACAAAACCCAGCTCCTAGAAAAGATTATTCATGTGTGGAATCATCATCCTCAAATGCAGGAGACAGTACAATCTTGCATTGATAGCATGCCGCGCAGAATTAAAGCTTTGATAGCGGCTAAAGGTGGCTCAACTAAATATTGACTTTTACTAACATTAATTTTACTTTTCTTTAAAACTTAATAAACTTATGCTTTTCTAAATTAATGCTGTTTTATTTATGTCAAATAAATAGGTAATTGATTGGATAATATGAAAATAAAAAACAAATCAATTTAAAATAATAAAACGGTACAATATCACTCGGTAATTAATATTTTACATGAAATCTTGCAGTGCGTCTAATAATTTGGCCAGGGACTGTATAAGTGAAAACTGCACTGTACTCCAAATTTTTAAATACAGATTTGAATTCAGCAAGGAATTTTATGTCCTAATACAAATTGAATGTTTCTAGGCCTGATTGGGCCTCATTGTAACTACAATAAAATCCAACTCTTATAAGGATTTTTACTTGTGTATTAATCTTTGACCCACGAAGTATTCTTTAACTAATCCTATATTAACGTCTGGATACGCATGGTCGAATAAATGATTTTTCAAATCATTTTTAAACATTCTCTGAGAAAAATGTGAGATGCATATTTTATAATATTTGCACACATTTTCATTTGGACGACTGCTGACGCGTTTGCTTGCTGCAAGCCAAATCTTTACTCTATAACCAAAAAAAGTCATAAGAATAATAGCTTCTCAGAACTGTTCAATTTATCCGCGTACGATTTCTTACGCAATTGATATTTTTAATTAAATCACATACCTTTCAACATCTTTGGGAAAGAAGAACTCACTCCCGGAGTACTTTTTGAATTATTTTTACTATTGTAAACGGTACATGATTATGTAAATTCTTTGTCAACTCTTTTGATTCTCTTCACTTACAAACATTTTTTAATTCTCTTTTTTTATACGAACTCCGTTTTCCTTCTGTCAGCGTCGGCCCGAGCAACCTCGGCGCCCTAGGCAAATGACTTGAATATGGCCCTTTTAAACCGTCCCGCGTGGTCGTGTAGCTGACTAGCCCGTCCCGTACTCCCCCCATACCGCCCTCCATATTCGAACGCCCCGCAAGAGTCCGAAAATGCGAAAAGCTGGCCATAATGTAAGAAACAAAAGGAATTATTTAGGGATTTTTACTTGTTTGAATACTTCTGCCAATTCATCTACGACCACTCAGGTGCATGTTCCGCTTGCACCTGTCTCACAACTTTCTTTTCATTTCGAAGCGTCGAGTGCCACGCAGCATCTCTCGTGAAGCACATCAGACATCATCAAGTTTAATAGAAAGTGAATGAATTTTATTTGTGTAAAATGAATTCTATCCCTGAAGGTTAGTACAATTTCATTGTGTTTCTGGAATTTCATATTTATTTAATGCTAAGAGAGGAAACTGTTCAATTATTGAGTGATTAATGAAAATATTCCCAAAAATCTTTAAAGAACAAGCAATAAGTTAAAAACTCCATTGAACTCTAACGTGATATGAGTTGGAGGTTGTTTATTAGACATTTTTGGTCAAAATTTCGAAAAATTGAGTGCTAGATATCGCAAGTTTGGTATCTGTGTTAGTTTTTTGTGCGAATGTGTGCGGAGATGCCATAGACCAGTCAATATTACTTTCATCTTAAAATTCGGGAATGTGTTGCAAACTTAAGCAAATTGTTAAAAAATTCGAGATAATGTTAGAAAATTCAACCAATTGTGTGAAAATTTGGAAAATTGTTGCAAAATGGGAAAAATATTTTAAAATTCTATAAATTGTTGCAAAATGATAAAGTTAGTTAAACAGTTCGGAAAAATGTTGAAACATGAAGCAAAGTATTCACAACGTCGAGAAATTGTTGCTAAAATTGAAGAATACTTGAAAATTTCAATAAAACGTTACTAAATTAGAAAAATAATTTTAAAATTCTGAAAATTGTTGCATAATGTAATAAATTGTTTAAAAAATTCTGGAAGTTGTTGCAAAATGGTAAAAATTGTTTAAAGATACGAGGGAAAGTTGCAAAATGGAAAAAATACTTTAAAAATTTAGTACATTATTGCAAATTTTTCCAATTTTATTTAACTAAATAGTTGTAAATACTACAACAATTACTCAAAATTATTGGAAAATATTGAACTAAAATGTATGTATTTTTTTGTTTTTACAGAAAATGAGTGTGACAAAATGGAACCTTTTTCTACTTGTCAAAAACCAATTACATGATAACATAAATGTAATTATTGCCACTACTGAAGTGATAAAAAAACTTCGTATACATATATTTTCCAAGAAAATTTGAAGAAACTGATTGTTAAATTGATGACAGAATTCCGAAATAGATAACAAAAAAATCCACAGAATCCAACCGCAATTCTTCACAAAGTTTGATGATTGGCTCAACGTTTGTGTGCAGTTAATAAATAAGTATGAAACGGAAGACACGGAACCAACAGGACACCTTAGGACGACCTTTATTGTTTTGGGACGATTCGCCATTTTGGAGCCCCCATTTTGTTTTTGAAATTCGATCATCATATTCGTAATCTGCGACTTTAAAAAACCCATATATACAGAGTTTCCTAAAAAAATCACGTTTTTCCAAAAATAGTCCGCAATTTTAGAGCCGTCATTTAGTTTTCTAAAATTTGAACTTCATATTTGTAATCAGCGATTCTAAAAATCCATGTATACAGGGTTTCATAAAAATAATTCACGTTATTCCAAAAATAGTCCGCTATTTTGGAGCCACCATTTCATTTTTTTAAATTTGAGCTTCATATTAGCGATCAGCGGTACCGAAAACCATAATATATCGAGTTTTGTCGAAATCGAATAATACTTTCATATTTGGCCAGCTTTTCGGAACATTTTTCTTCTTTGTGCCCTAGGCCGTTGCCTTATTTGCTCATATAGACGGACTAGCTCTTTAAATTCATATAAACTGCAGTTACATCAAGAAACGATCGACAATACATTTCAAAAGACACATTCCGAGATCAGATGTAAACATTGAGCGGCCATTTTGAAAGAGGGACCCGTTAACGCACGCGCCGTCAAAATCTCGTCACTAGCTCACTTTCCCTACTGTTTTGGGGTTACGTGCTATTACGTTCGTGTATGGGACCGTTTGAATGGTGAAATCCAGACAAAATGACCGCATTTAACGAAGAAAAAAGTACTGTTTCACCAAGATAATGCACCAGCTTACAACTCCATAATATCGATGGTGAAATTGGACCAATTTGGTTATGAATTGCCTCCTCATCCGTCGTATTCACCAGATCTGGCCTCCGGCGATTATTACCTCTTTCCAAATTTGAAAGATGACTCCAGGGAAAGAGATCTGGCGCAAATGAAGAAATCGAATGAGAAACGGAGGTTTATTTTGGAGAACTCGCTAAGTCGTATTAATCAAAGGTACCCAAATGTTGGAAGATCGCTGGAAGAGTGCTCTTGAAGGAAACTATGTTGAAGAATACAATCGATTTTTGGCAAAAAGATTGTTTTTTCTTTAAAAGCCTCGGACCTTATTTACAAAAATTCTTTTAAATGGACACCTTATACAATAGATGTTAATTTTCTTCCGATCCTAGACAAAGAGTACAAAATTTTAGTATATCCTGTATTTATTCTTAGAGTAGCCAAGGGGATCGAATAATTATATCGACCAAACAGCATTGTATAACTATGTGATTGCTTTTGCATGATGATTTAGAATTTTTTAACAGAGCCCAATCGAAAAAAATACATAAGATCATGGTTTTATGCATAGGTCCTGTGGGATCAGGGAAAAAGCCTTCTATTAAAAAAAATTCAACATCCTGAGTATGTCGACAATACTACTACATCTGTACCTACAGTAGGAACGAATATTTCAAATTTAAGGCTCGGCGATAAACTCTATACTATCCGTGAATTGGGAGGTAGGAGGTAGTAAATAGTTTATTTCTTTATTTATTTATTGCTTTTACTGCTTTCTAATAATATTCTGAAGCAATCGCAGGGAGTTCTTGCTTTAAAACGATCATATTAGACAACCAATAATCGATTTTAGCGGATTAGCTTGGATTTTTTTACTGTATACTAATTCGTAAAATTAAAGTTTCATCGCTACATTAATTTTTTACATTACATCATCTCATGCAGTGGCGTAGCCTGGTTCGAGGGGAGCAGGTGAATACAAAGAGTGTTCTTATGGGAAAAAAAGATTATTATAGGCGGAGCTGATGTTAGGAAGGTGGGGGTCGAATCAAGCAAGGCAAGCGATAGCCTATCGAAAAAAAACCTAAAATAAAAAAATTGTAATGCTTTGGCCTTTAATACTACCCAAAAAAGGGCGGGGGGACTTCTTAGAAAAAAAGATCCTCCGTTACAATGGAACTCTATCCAACATAGCACAAAAAAAAACGATAACCTAGTGAAACAAAATTGATAACCGGACAAGGGAGACTTTTACAAAAAAAAAACATCTCTTACAATGTCATATGATGTTTTAGCTAACATTTACTCATACGATAAAAAAATCGACAAAAAGGAGTCAAGAAAAAACCCGCGATTACAATAAAACTTCAAAAACCAAAATCATTCCCATATTAAAAAAAAAATTGGCCACGTGCAAGTCGTGACTGCTTTTAAAATCAAAATTTTTGTTATGGAGGTATAAAATGATCAGTGACTTCACAAAATACACCCCAAATGAGTTTTCAAACTCAATATCTAGGATTCGGATACAAACTTGTATGTGATGGCTAAAAAAAACTTTCTACAACGCACAGTGCGAAATTTAGGAAGTTTAGCGGAACTTTATTCAATTTTTGAAATACGTAAAATGCATAAGATTATTCATTATTTTGGTAGGTTAATATCCCACCTCTAAAACCTCATACTCAGTTTGGGGATTAACCCTGCGAAACAACTGCAAAATGCACCTGAAAGTTGCATTACTTATTCAATCATACTTTTTGCCTACAGAAAGCTATTCGATTTGTTTAAGTTAATAGAGTGGTACATACAAATGGCAAGTCAGTAGGCCATGATTGTTTCTTCATTTATTTTATAAGGGAATTGTCAATTATTGGCATTTAAATAATTGCAAAATCTTTTCTTACTCGTGTGTGATTTGTTCGTGAAAAAAGTGAATTTAAGAAGTAAGTAAAATTTACATTTTTAACTTCAGTGGAGACTTTAAAAAGTGATACTACATAATACCAGCTTGAAACGCACAAAATTTGAAATGTTTTTTTTTTCTCTCTGTTGGAAACACAAAAGATCTTCTGCGATATTTTGCGATCTTCTTTTAAATTAAACATTTTCCAGAATGACTTTGCAAATTTCATATAACTGCATATTCCAAAAGTGGAAGGAAGAACCGACATCGGACGCCATCATTGGTTTTGTTTTGGAAAAAAAAATAGGCTAGTGGATCGAGGACCAATGCAGGCAGACCTAAAAAAGAATTTAGGGATTGTCATCCTAAAGTGCAAAACAGAAAAGTGCATCATCTTTTGAAGTCCGGTAGTCAAGACGAGTTAGCCAAAGCAACCTCAACAAAGCTATACCAATCTGGAAAACGAAACTCTGCAGCGATTGTCAAGGAACTGACATCTGGTTCTCCAGAAAGGGGTAACAAAATCAAGAAGGCTCGCATGTATTCTTCAAACAGCCCACGAACATTAACTCCAGACAAGGCTCTGACGCTAGTTATTGATGCAAACTTATCGTCAAATCAGTACAACATTGTTCGAGATCAAGCAAAAAATCACCGTTGCACTTTGTATCCGTCTTTATTATGTTGTAAAAGAGGCAAAGAGGTTGTGCTATCCAAAGGACATAATAATAACTGAAGTTTCAGCTGAAGTATCAGTTCAGTCGCTTATAAATCATACCGTAGCAAGACTTTGTACAGGGCTAGAAGGGATTCTTAGACCTTTATCAAACGTTAAAGCACTAAATATTATCGTAAAGTGGGGTTGTGATGGGGCGGAACAAGTTAATTATCGACAAAAGTATATGGACAAACATAGCTCTGATGATAGTATGTTTAGTGTATCAATGGTACTAATCCAAATGTGCTCCGTAAATGATAATGGTGATAATCAGTCAGTAATTTGGAAAAAACCTTGCTTCTTCTTCCACACGGTACTGTCGCCCCATTAAGTTCGTTTTTGCCAAAGAAACAGTCAGTGTAATTACCTCAGAAGTAAACAAAGTGAAATAACAAATATCTCAACTTACTCCAACCACTATACTTGTAGATGGCAAGCAATTTCAGGTTACAGCAAATATGATCTTTTGTATGATTGACGGTAAAGTATGCAAAGCTGTATCATCCTGTGTATCATCACAAACATGCTACTTGTGTGGGGCTAAACCTAGTGAAATGAACAACATCTGCGATATACCTCAAAAAAAATATAAAATGAATTCTTTTTTATCCCTTGGACTATCACCCCTCCATGCATGGATAAGGTTTTTGGAATGTATTTTACATATATCGTACAAACTGGATATTAAGGCATGGCAAGCTCGTGGAGCAGAAAATAAAAAAAAAAAGTTGCAGAGAAGAAAAATACATTCAACAAAAATTCAAAGAGGAGCTTGGCTTGCTTATAGATATGCCAAAACAGCAGACCGGAAACACAAACGATGGTAATACCGCGAGGAAATTCTTTAGAATGCCGAAAAGTCTTCCGAAATAACTGTGCGTTAATTTAGATTTGATCAAGCGTTTTCATGTGCTGTTAGAGTGCCTAAATTGTGGTCTTAAAATTGATTCAGAAAAGTTCGGCGAATATGCAAGAGAAACTTTGGAATTGTATTTGAAAGAATATTTCTGGTACTCAATGCCCGTAAGTGTGCATAAAGTCCTTTGTCATGGAAAGGATATTATAGCCTCTTGCATTCTTCCGATCGGACAATTTTCTGAAGAAGCTCAGGAGGCAAGAAACAAAGACTGCAGAAAATATCGCGAACTTTTTACTAGAAAAACATCCCGAATTGACACAAATACGGATTTATTTAATCGACTGCTTATTTCATCGGATCCGTACATCGCTAGTCTTCGTAAAGCACCCAAAACCAAGCATAGTGAAGTTACGCCAGAAGTTTTAGAGTTTTGAGATTTGCAGACCCATGTAATGATTGCGAGTCTTCAGACGATTGCAATGAGTCTCGTTCTGAATAGATGTTCAAAATGTTGTTACAAAATGTATGTTTTTTTTAATTGTTCTATAATAAAAAACACAAATAAACTGAAAAACTTTAAATAAAACACATTAATTTTTATTAAAATTTTAAAAACCAACAAATAGAACTGTTTTTACTGGTTTAAATAATTAAGTTCCGGTAAACTCAAGAAATTTCGCACTGTGTAACGTGAACTAAAAGACATTGTCTATTATGGTTCTGTCTCTAGTACTATTCGCTTCAGGTAAAGAAGTGGAGTTTACTGTCTGAAGACTAATAGCGCGCGCGCTGGAGGAAATTCGCACTTTTTCCGATGTTCATGTGTTAAAGATTGTTGTATTTTCGGTATTGTGTTAATAATTATGGATAAAATATCAGTAAAAAGTCGCGGAGAAAAGTATTGTGTGATTGGCAGCCAAAATAACAAAGAGAATTCGCTCAATTGAATATTCTATGGCTCAGAATTTCCATTTGTTCTCTCTTTCGACGTTCTTCCAAAGTCGATTCCGTTAAAATTACGCGAATCACGCAATTTATATTGTCAAAATCCTCTTACTTAAACACCACTTCCAGGATGTTTGTGTCATTTGGCATGAAAAAGCTCCGCTATTAATTTGCCACCTGAATATTTTTCCTTGTCCTTTTCCTTCCTTTGATTGACCGATGCCCTGCCCCATTCTTGCTCGATACTAGTATTTGATAATTATCGATCATTGTTGACGTAATGAATGACAGCATAAATATGCTTACATCGTCCTAAAGCCTCAGCAACACAAGTATACTGGACGCCTATTATTACCCGGTTTTCGTCGAGCTGCAACAATTTTATATACATTTTTCTGAGCTTTATGTTTTTCCAGCTGAAAGGAATCCACCTCGAATTTCCATATGGAAATTCCACATGGTATTTTGCATAAAAATTTCAGGTGTAATTTCCATCCAACATACCAGATGGAATTTTCAGATGGCAATTCTAAGTGAATTTTTTTAGCTGGGATTCCTTTTCAACTCATTTATTTTCAAATACTTATTTCCTCGAATTTTTTTTTTCTTTTTACTTCCATATAATTCCACATTGTATGGAGTCACCGTTACCGAGGTTTGTCGAATGTTGTAACTATTTTTTTACGGCTGTTCCATCTAATTGATATTCCTTTACATTTATCACGTACTCGGCAGCAAACAGAGCTTTCCCCTGTTTTTTTAAATTTTATTTCTAAAATGAAAATTATTCACAGCTTGTGAAAAGCCGGTACTCAAAACAACTTCCATATTTGCAACTAAATTATGGGAAATATCGGCTTTAACCTGAGATATTTTGGCTTCGCACTATGGGAACTAGCTTAAAATGAAACTTTCTCTGAATGATGATGTCGCGCACCCTTTTTTTTATCGAGAAAAGAATAGATTAAGCAAAAAAAACACGTCAATTTGCCATTTGAATCAATGTAAACATTAGTCGGAGAAAGTGCGACATTTTGACGTCTGGCGGCGTCACTTGCTTCTTTGCCCGAAGCGAATAGAACTAGTATCTTTTATCATTTGCATCAACCCAATGCTATTCAAATAGGTGGATTGACAATTCTTAACACATTCCAAAAAAAATTATGTTATAATCCCCCACAATAATTACCTTAGATCAGGGGTCGGCAACCTTTTAACTAAGAGGTGCCAGTTTTCATCCATACAACATTTTGCGTGCCGACATGTTACTACAACTAAAATTAACAAAAATTAACTTAAATTAACTTAAAATATTGCTTTTAGAAGGTTTAATTACAAAAAAATTTTAACATTTAACAAATAATTTTATTATACTAGTCCTAGGACCTAGTGTGAATCCTGTGCTTGAAGTTCTTTAGAGATTTTTCTTATATCCGGTTCATGTCTGGTTATTTTCAGTGTCACACATGCTCCCGAGTTGTCTGTTGTCAGCCTGCTTCGGTACGGGTTTAAAATCACTCTCATATGGGAAAAAAGTTGTTCACAGATATAGGATGATCCGAAAGCTGTAAGCATGGCAAACGCTACTTTCTTAAGACAAATAAATTTCTCTGGTAAACTCATCCAACAACTGAGTATCTCGTTTGAATGGTTCTGGCAATCACCTTCTAATACCCTTCTTAATTCTACAAATTTCGTGTTCCATAACTCGGAGCTTTTAAATTCAATGTATTGAAGATCAAAATCATTAATGTCCATCCATGAGAAAAGAGATATGTCAAAGCAATTGCTGGAAAAATCCATTAAATCTGGTTTGATTAAAAAAGCGAACATAGGACCATGTTTATCAAAATCTTGACCCCTCTCGATAAACTCCTCTTTTAAATTAGTCATATATTTAAGAATTTCGTCTATTAGTGCACCATCGTCGACACTGGGTATATAAATTTTTAAATTTGGAAAATATTTATATGTGTTTGTAGTAATATCGCTGATAAATAAATCTATTTTTAATTTGAATGATTTCCAGGGTTCGTATAAATCCAGAACTGTTTTGCCTGAACATTGTAACTTTAAGTTGAGTTCACTGAGATGGTTTGTAATATCAGTAAGAAACATTAACATACAGATCCAGTTCTTATCTTCTAGTTCAGGATAAGCATCCACTTGATTTTTTTCCAACAAGAACGATTTAATTTCGCCCAGACATTGCACAAATCTAGAGAGCACTTTACCACGGCTGAGCCAGCGCACATTATTGTGCTGTTTCTTCGCGGCCATAACGCAACCTAATTTTAATTTTTAAACTTTTCGACGACTATTGACTGGAACGGATGTTACTTCTATACTTAATGATCCAAACGTGTAACCGCTTGCTATATATAGAAAAATAATGTTTCCAGAAAATTCCAATAATTATGTTTATTAAATTTCTTAGAACAAAAATTATTATCTACCACGCGCCCATTGCAATCAAACGGCCGCCTAAAAGTTAAATCTAACAAAAACTAAAGTTCAGCAATCTAAAAAGAGTTGCGGCGCGCGTCGGAACGATTGAAGTCAAGTCAAACAAAAACCGCCTTATAGCGGCTCTTTTGATCTGAATTGAGAACGTTTATTTGTGTTTTTGCCTAGGCTTATATTTTGAGGCTTGCCGTTTTTACTTGCCGAAATTAAAGCCAAACCAATGCATTCAGTAAAATTATAAATTACAAAATATATATTTTGTAGTTTTTGGTAATAATACCTAGTGTCCTATATAATATATCGTTTTTGTTTGTATCGTTAAATACTGTCTTCGATTATTTACTTAATTGCGAAACATGTCACAGTTTACAGAATTAATGTGTAAACTTTGAATAGGTACGCGTGCCATTCAAAATTGCTTGGCGTGCCAGAGATGGCACGCGTGCCATAGGTTGCCGACCCCTGCCTTATATCCTTGCTGTGCATGTGTGTTTATAACACGTAGGCTGAAAAATTTTTGGTCTGGCACATAGATGCCGCCCTTTTCAAAAAATCCATATAAGTTTTAGAAGTACCCACATTCAAACGATACGTGTCAAAATTTCATGACATTTCGACGATTAGTTTACAAGTTACAGTGGTTTTAGTGACGTTACTCTTGATATTTTCAAAACAATGGAAAAAAATCGAATTTCGTGTGTTGATTAAACACTGCCTTTTGATGGGAAAAAATACCGTTCAAGCCAAGCAACGGCTTGATAAATGTTACGGGGACTCTGCCCCTGGAAAATCACGCATCACTTATATATGTATGCTGAATTTAAACGCGGTCGTACAGATACAAATGATGCTGAACGCTCTGGACGCCCAAATGAGGTGATTACGCCGGAAAACATTAAAAAATCCACAAAATTGTTTTGGATGACGGTAAAGTGAAATTGGGTGAGATAGCTGACACCCTAAGGATATTAAAAGAACGTGTTGGTCATATTTTGCATGAACATTTGGGCATGGGAAAAGCTCTGTTTAAAACGGGTACCGCGATTGCTCACAGTGAACCAAAAACAACAACGTGTTGATTCGGAGCGCTGTTTGGACCTGTTTAAGTGCAATAAAAAAGATTTTTTCATGTGATATGTGACAATAGATGAAACATGAATCCACTACTACACACCGGAATCAAATCGGCAGTCAGCTCAGTGGAAAGCCGTCCGAAGCGACCAAAGGCACAACAGTCGGCTGGGAAGGTTTGGCCTCTGTATTTTGGACTAATTTTCATCGACTATGCTAAGAAGGGAAAAAATCATCAATAGCGAATATTATATAAAGTTCCTGGTGCATATGAAGACAGAAATCGCAAAGAAACTGTTCCAAATGAACAAGAAAAAAGTGCTCTTTGATCAAGATAATGCACCGTGTCACAAGTCAATGGTTAAGATGACAAAATTGTATGAATTGAAGTTCGAATTGTTTCCTCATCTACCGTATTCTCCAGATTTGGCCCCCAGCGACTATTATCTATTCGCAGACCTCAAAAAAATGCTCGCGGGAAAGAGATTTGGCCCGCCGAAACTGAGGCCTATTTTGAAGGCAAAGACAAATCCTTCTAAAGCGTTAGACTGATTGTATCACTTTTGAAGGAGACTATGTTGATGAATAAAGTCGAATTTTGCAAAAAAAAAAAGTGTTTTAGTAGCTAGACCAAAAACTTTTCAGCCTACGTGTTGCTTGTATCTATACAGTGAATAACATTTTTATTAAACAGGATGGGGACTTGTATAGAGGTGTGGAACATATATCAAAGTTTGTTTCCGATCTTTGTTTTTCTATATATGTATGATAAATTACACAGGGGAACAGCTGTTTGGTTTTGCGTTGTCGAGGTTTTTTGAGCTGATTCTATATCAATTTGATGTCCTGAATTCAAATAACGTATTCATTTGTACCTAGGAGCTCAAATTTTTAAGATATACAATTTTAGAGAAATATAAGTTACATTATTGTAACTCAAATCCGTAAGTGTAGTAAACAAAAATAGATACGAAATTTTTATTTTAGTTATACAAAATACAATATTATGTCGTACTAACAAACAAAAAAAAAACATTGAAGAAATGAAATAGTCACTCAACACTTGGAAAGCTTCTTTTCCGCGACATTCTTGAATGTTTTTTTAAACAGTCCCTTTTTAAACTCCAGCAGTAATCTGCCATCATGTGCATGTCCCATCTTCCTTGGTAGCGGTCCTCCATAACTTTAATATCTTGGTGAAATCTTTCACCTTGTTCCTCACTCATGTCTCCTAAATTTTCTGGAAAACGGTCTAAGTGGCTGTGTAAATAGTGTATTTTAATACTCATATTGCACCCTAAGGATTTGAAACTATTAAGCATCTTGTTAACCATTTCAACATAGTTTTGAGCTTTATGTTTGCCTAGAAAATTTTCTACAACTGCAACAAATGATGTCCAAGCTTCTCGTTCAACTTGATTCATTGAATTTATGAAGGCAGGATCCTTAATTAATTGTCTTATTTGTGGGCCGTCAAATATCCATGCTTTGAGTTTTTCTGTGCTCAACTGATGCATTTTTACCCCTATATATGCAAAACAAGACCCATTCTTATCAAGAGCCTTTACAAATTGCTTCATTAAGCCCAACTTTATATGTAACGGAGGAAGTATGATTTTTTCTCTTTCAACCAAAGCGTCGTTAATGACATTCTTTTCCCCAACGTCCATGTTTTCTCTCTGAGGCCAATCTTTTCTAACCCAGTGGTGTGTTTTGTCCCTACTATCCCAGAGGCACAAGAAACACGGATATTTCGTGTAACCACTTTGCTGCCCAAGAAGAAAGTTTACCATTTTTAAGTCTACACAAATCATCCATTGATGTTCGTAATACTTTATCTTCTGCAAGACCAAAGCTATGGTATTATATTCTTCTTTCAGTTTCGTTGAGTGAGCTAGTGGTATTGAACCATATTTATTCCCATTATGTAGAAGGACACATTTTAAACTTCGCTTTGAACTGTCAATAAATAGGCGTCAATCATCTGGAATATATTCAGAAAGTCCCATTTCTTTCATGAGTCCCCTAATTTCGTGACAAAATACAAGATTGTCTTCTTGAGAAAAGAATGGTAGCAGATCTTTTTCTCTTGTACAGTAAAAGGTAATTTTGGTTCCTTGTTCCAGTAAATTTTTGTCGTTCAACCTAGAAGCCAGTACTTCAGAAGCTTTTTTCGATAAATTGAGATCCCTGGTGAGATCATTTAATTCATTTTGATTGAAGCGTTGAGGAACTGATGACGTCCCCTCATAGTCACTGTTAGTTTCATTAGCATCAGAACTTTTATTAGCATCAGAAGAGCGATCAGAGGGAAAATATTCGTCATCAGAGATATGTGGTAGCTGATGAAATGTTGGAATCGGTATTTCATCTGAGTGCGGGATAGGGCGTATTGCCGAGTCTAAATTGGGATAAGTCCACTTACTGCGGTTATTTCGATTGATTCCATTAATATTTACTAAACAGAAATAACAATCATTGAAGTGGTTTTTTGGTTCTCTCCGAACTATTGGTACGCCGAATTTTAGACATTTTCTTTTCCCGGTAGTCCACCGCCGTAAATGCTCTGTACAAGTTTTACATACGAGATGCGGGGCCCACGTTTTGTCCTGATCACCAAGCTTAACTCCAAAGTATCCAAGATACGCTCGCTTTACAAAGTCAGTAATAGTTTGTCTGTTTTGTTGAAACATGTATTCTCCGCATATATAGCAAAACACATCAGGTTGATTTACACAACTTCTTCTTGAACTGGAACCTGAACTCATTTTAATTCTGTTCAATAACACAAAAAACACTCTTTTCTTAACATAAAATAACACGCCGAATTCGATCTACTCTCATTAGTAAGAACGCACAAACTGACGAGACTTACCCGAGTTAGGTGATTAAAAGGGTCAGTTCAGGTACCTGATAGGCAATGGTTCCACTATTTATAGATTTACCTGGAATTTACTCAATTACAGACTGACAATAAAACCATTGTACCTACATTAATGAATATATATAATTTTAGAACTCTCATAAATGAATATACTGAATAAAAACCACATTGGTAGATAAGTTGATGTATCTAAAAAAGTAGAGCTGATAGAGAAAAACGGATTGCATGTATAGATTTAGCGTCCCAAATATAGTTAAAATCAGCTCTAAAATCCCAGGCACCAAAACAAAATTATTTTTTTGTTGCCCTGTGTTATCAAAGGTAATGAACTCGCATAATTTTCATTCAATCTACATCTTATGGAGAATATTCCAGAATTTTTTAGAAATTTTTTGATTCTCTTAGAGATAGGGTGGGGGCCAGCAACTTTTGAACTCGTGTTTTCACGAGCTTTTATTTGACATCCCACTCGATGGTCCAAAAAAGACCTTGCTTCTAACAGAAGGGCTTTTCTTTTCTAAATCCATAAGGATAGAAGGAGAGGCGTACTTCTTGTCTACGCCACTGATTTCATGATAATCTTTTCCAGTTTTAAAAGCATTTGATGGTAATATCTTCAACCTAATTTGAAAGATACCAAGCCTAAATTGCATATTTTTAAATATCCGTTAAATTTTGCGATTTTTGAGGTGTTTTAATGGGTTTTGTTTTCATTATCGAGAAAAAAATCACTTTCACACACATACACACATAACTGAGAAACGTATTAAATGAAGAAGCGTACAATGATGTGTGTTTATTCCATGCTAAAGTGTAAAAGCCGTTTTAAAAACGGTCATTTGTTGATGGAAGAAAAATGGTACTATACCATTAACATTGTTCAAGTGACAGTGAACACAATCCTCAATAATATCCCAAAAAAGCCTATTCGATTAAATGATTTGAACGATCATATTTAATCTCGGATTGCTCTTAAACAAAAGATGTACCTTTTATATTGATACTAGCTGTGTCCGCGTCTCCGCTCGTGTGGACTACAGCACTATTATTTAGGTTTTTTTGCAAGAGAGGCTGTGTACTGCAAGGGAGCCGCTAGCGGCAACCTTTTTTCCGACTTGATTCACTATTATCGTCACTGCTTATGCCTTATGTTACCTCTTTCTTCTTTTCTTTCTCAGCCTGTGTTCATCCACTCCTGAAAGTAGACCTCTACCAAAACGTTCCATGCCCTTCTGTCTATTGCAACTTGTGTCCAGGTCGTTCCTACAATCCTCTAGATGTCGTCTCGCCATCGCTTTTGTGGTCTTCCCACACTTCTGGTGGTGTTTACAATTTATTAGTCCATTTAATCGGATCTTGTCTCGCAATGTGACCTACTTTGCGTGCCACTTTAGCCATGTTATTTTTTCCGGTACTTTTGTTCTTTCTCGGTTATCTTGGTTTCTGATTCGGTCTCGAAGGCTTATCCCAAGCAGGGCTCTTTCCATTGCTCTTTGAGTGATTTGGAGATTGTTAGCCGACTTGCGAATTAGTAATGTAGTTTCTAGACCATAAGTGAGAACAGGCATTATACAACTATTAAAGATTTTCCTTTTAAGATTTACTGAGATAACTGATGACTTCGTTATACGTCCCAGTTAACCGAATGCTGCTCGTCTGGAGATTTCCGCATCTTGGTTGTCGTTCCCAATTGGATCTTGTGTCCAAAATACATGTCCGAAGGCACGTTTTCGAGCAATTGGTTGGCAACCGTCATATGTATGTCTGTCATTATTTTGGTTAATTTCTAGACCAACCTTTAAGGAAGCAAGCAACATGATTCGAAGTTCCTCTGCCGTCTCGCTAATAATGATCTGCGAACCTTAAGTTGTTGAGTCGTACACCATCTTTGTTAATTCTTTTCTCATGCTAGATTTTTTAACACATCTTCCAGCGCTAAGGTGAACAGTTTGGGTGAAATTGTGCCCCTTGACCCACTTCCCTTTCGGATATGGATATTATCGGTCCTTGTATTCTCGTCAGTGGTTATTTGCAGCGATGCATGATCACATATATATTTAGGTCCGAGTATCTAGAGCAGAGATTCCCAAACTTTTTTTCTCGTAGACCACTTTCAAAGTTTTACTGGTTTCGGTGGACCCCCTGCTGCTACATTTCTACCATATTCCCAAAACTTGTCAAAAAATGTGAAGATTAGATCTAACGATGGAAATTTGCGTCGTGGCTGAGTTCCAACCCTGAATTCGGAGTGGTAAAAATAAAAAGAAAAATAATATATTTTCTTGTTTCTATTTATTAAAATAATATGATTACAGACTTAATAGAATTAAAAATTAAACATTAATAACATACCGTAACTTCAACAATGCAAATCAACGATTAAAAAAAAATAGTCATAATTTTAATGGGAGGGATGTACTTGATGAATTGACAGCAAATTATCAATATTTGGCTTCAGTTTTGTAAGGAATAACCGCAAATCTCCCGTTCTGTGATGTTCAATCTGCTCCTTTTTTTTGTTAATAGGTTTGTAACGACACTAAAACTTTTTTCGACAAGGTATGACGAGGGAAACGCTATCAAAAGTTTTCTCGCAATTTCCCACAGCCCAGGATATTTTTCGGGTATTTCTGCCTGCAGCCACAATGTTTGATAGCCTTTTTTAAATTTCACCTTCAGCTCCTCATTGGTGCTAAGCTCGAGTAGCTCCTCTTGTAATTCCACATTCGCCACTTCCGTTTCATCAAATGGATTTATGATCCATGGTGGTATTTCCATCGTCAGAATATCTTCAAATCTATTTTTGAAGTCATCATGCAGGGCATTTAAATGTTGAACGTATGTCTGAATTTCCTCATCAAGACATTCTGCCTGTGACAAGTTTGGAAACTGGGAGAATTCGCGCAGACTAATATTTTGCTTCATAAATTTCAATATTCCAAGAAAAGTCGAAATTACACCCTTTGTTTTTATTAAATTTAGGCTATCCCCTTGTAACTGCAAGTTAATGTCATTAAATTTTTTGAACAAATCTGTCAAATACGCGATGTCTGCTTTCAATTTGATCAGGTTTTCTTTTAAATCTGGATCTTAACTTTCCAGAAACTCTAAAACTGATTCAAAAAGTGAGTAAAATCTTGTTAAACATGCACCTTTCGACAACCAGCGTACTTCAGTATGTAAGAGCAATCGTTGGAAGTCTTCATCATTTTCGTCGCACAATTGTGCAAATAAACGGGTATTCAACGCAAATTTTTCGCTACCAGGTGTTCTCGGTGGATGACACAGTGAATTGCAGTTACTCCTGGTATAATTCGTTTAAGATGACTTATAAGCCCACGATATCGCCCGAAGATGGCAGGAGCTCCATCGACTGCCACCGAAATAATGTTTGTAAATGGAATCGATTTTTCCTTAAAAAAATCACTCAGGACATTAAATATTGATTCGCCTTTAGTGTCCGTCTCCAAAGTTTTCGCGAATAGCAGCCCTTTATGGATTTTTTCGTCCATAAAAAATCGAACATATGCCAATAATAATGCTTCATTACCAGGTAAAGTTGACTCGCCAGTTGAATAGAAAAATAAGTTGTTTGCACATAATTACACAAGAAGCTTTCAATATCAGAGCTCATTTCATCAATACGTCTTTGTACAGTGTTGTTACTCAAAGGAATTCTTTTGAGTACGTCAAATGGAGGTTTGTGCAGAACAGTTTTTAAAACCCCTTCAACAGCGGGTAAAATTATCTGTTTTCCGATGGTGTTCGGTTTTCCAGATTTCACTATAAGCAATGAGATATTGTAAGATGCCCGCAAGCCATCATCGTTACTTTGAGACGTTGAAGCGAACATACTGTACACGGTGGGTCTCTTTTCATATTTTTCCTTCAATGTTTGAAAATATTTTAATTCTTTACCTATTTTATCAGGATGACACCTTCTTAGATGATCTTCGAGCTTCGATGGTTTCATAGAGTCATTGCTCAAAACTTTGTTGCATAAAAGGCATATGGGCAATCGTTTGTCTGCCTTTGATGGAAGAAAACCAAATTTCAAATAATCAACACTGTACTGTCGACATTTCTTCTTAGATTCAGCCATGTTTCGTATCAGTTACCTACCTGTAAAGAAAAAAATGTTTGTTTTAGTAATCATAAGGCGACTTTAACAGGATATGGCTATTTTAACAGAATAAAATAGGATTAATTAATTATTGTAATGAAAGAACCAAAATGCCGGCGGCAAAACTGATTTTAATTATTAAAAGCAATAAACTGCTAAGACCCATATAGAGGTTTTTACAAAACGGCTGAACCTATTTTAATGTAATATAAAATATTTTTTGATTAATTATATTTTAATACATTTCTGTAAATTCGAGAGAAAATACTTTTAAAGAATATTTTGACATCAAAACTCCGCGATTTTAATGATTTATTTATTACTTTGATGTACGTTACGAGTGGTACATAAAGACACGTACAATTTATGAAAATATTTTTAGTCATTTAGCATTAGCAACTACGAGGGCACTGAAATATGTACAAACATGCAGGTCAATCATATATCTCTCCTTTAGTGAATCACCACAGTCGGGTAAATAAATAATTTTATAATAAAAAGTACTAAAAGTTCAGTTTTTCTCGGCTTTCTGCTCTTTTATAGAAGTATCGAATAATGGCCCTGTTCAGTATTTAATTTTTATTACGTACCTACTACACGCAAACATAAATATAATATTATTACAATATAAAATAAAAGTATGAATAGCAAATAGGCAGGTACTTACTTTTTCCGGCACTGGCAAACACTGACATCGATTCACTCACACTTTTCTTTTGAAAAATTCCGGAAACAAATGAGTAACGTTTGTCCTTGGCATTCGTATTTATATTGGTGAAGAATCAAACAAGATCATGCAAGATTGCAAGCACAGCACAAGTCGTATTTCGTCCCTTTGCACGTCTCAACGGGTTGCGTTGCGGGCGGGCGGGCGGCACTTTGCAAGTCTCGACGCGCGTTGTACTGAATAACGAATATGCAAGTTTTTACAAGTAACAGTCGTTGACCTTCTTAAAATACACTACTCAAAAAAATTAAGGGAGGTTTTAAAACAAGGAAATTAATGCTAAATAAACAGGCTATCTCATCCATATGCCGGCCTAACTAAAAAATTTTTTTCAAGCCCGTGGACCAAAAAAAAGCAAAATATTTGCAATATTATCTGTTAGGATTGCATGAGAATCGTAGCTCCTAAAAAATTTTAGCCAAAAAATCTGAAAATTAGAATCTTAAAGCTTAAAAAATGCTTTTTTTAAAGGCTCGATACGACCATTTTTCACCGAAATACAGCCTGTCAAAAATCACCGAAAAAATTTGGAATTTTTTTTGCTCCCTTAATTTTTTTGAGTAGTGTATTATCTGCCTACATTGATAGGTAAAGCCAAACCAATATTTTTGTTCTTTACTATCGAAACCAGATAAATTTTCGTGGATCCCCACTTACAACTTGTGAACCCCCATTTTTTTTTTCACGTCAACGTAGACCCACGTCGAGTCTGCCGTGGACCCCTGGGGGTCCACCTGAACCACTTTGGGAATCACTGATCTAGAGCCTATTCTTGCGTTATCCATAGCTTTCAGAATTGCTCAGGTTTCTATCAAATCAAAAACCTTAAGATAGCCACCGAAGGCCACGAATAGAGATATATCGTATTGTATAGACTTCTCAATGAGAGTACGAAGTTTCTACGGTATGGTACTATAACCCTTCCTGAATCCCGGTTGTTCGAAAGTCTAACGGCTGGCTAGAGAATATAAATTAAAAAAAAAAACACGTAAATCGTATAAGTGGTTCTCGAGTGCTAAGCGCACTAACGGACAGACAGACAGATACTATATAATAATTCTAGAACCTAGAAATTCTTTATCGCAAATAGGCAAAGGTATTTCGTTTTTTAAGGTGTGCTGGCCCCAATATGGCCCAATTATTTTCACAACGTAGGAAAAGTGATGTATGTCGTGGATGCTTCAAATTTATGCCAGATATCCGCAGCTGGGGTGTTACTTTACACTGTGTTGGTACATCCACTACTTAAGAGCGCAAAGGTATTTAGAATCCAAGACTATTCACAATTAAAACTTTAATATTCTGTATATTCTATACTTTTCAATTTTTATGTACGAGTATTTGCTACAATTAGCTGCGAATGTATTTTTTAAGTTAATTTATTTACTCTGACCATCTACGTGATCATTTTTAGACGCCCGGCCCCGATTTTTGGAAAATTGTTGGCTATTTATCTTTTTTTTTAATATAGAATGGTATATTGCATGTCAAGGAGTATCGTGAGGTATTTGACATTTGATAGTGAAAAGAACGCCGGGCCCCGCTACGCCAAACATGTTTTTTTTCCATCGACATACCTAATTTTTTTCAACATTTTTTCCTTAAACTGTTTTTTTTATAATTCGTTTTGCAAAGAAGTCCTCTAAAATATTATTTTTTGGTCATCATAGTTGCGATGGATCGTATGCCACGTTTGGCTGTTTTCAAACAATTTATCTAGTAGACGCATGTCATACTTTAGTCTGACAGTAATTATAATAATATTAGTTACTATGCTGTTGAGGTTTTTCCTTTAATAAAATATCTTGGAACAATAAAAAACAAGAATACATTATTTTTATTACAAACCACAAAAAAAACTTTTAACATTACATAACTTATTCCATATTTATAAAATTAAATGTTTTGGAACTTTTTATTTAAGGAAAAACCTCAACAGCATAGTAACTAATATTATTATAATTACTGTCAGATTAAAATATGACAGCCGCCTACTAGATAAATTATTTGAAAACCGACAAACGTGGCATGGAAATGTGCCACGGTTCAGCCGATACCTAAAAAAGGCAAGAAGACTACCGACCAGTCGCACTGCTTTCAATAATATCGAAAGTCATGGAAAAGGTTATCAATCAGCTTCTTCTAAAATATCTTGACCGATTCAATATTATTAGCGATCACCAATATGGCTTTCGTAAACATAGATCAACAGGAGATCTGTAACACATATTTGGAACAACGCAATTGAACACTTTGGAGAATCTCGAGCGGTTGCTCTTGACATATCCAAGGCATTCGACCGTGTTTGGCACGATGGACTGTTGGCTAAGCTACGCTCTTGTGGTATGTCTGAAAAGTTCTGTTTGTGGCTAGCATGTTTCCTCAGAGAGCGTTCTTTACTAGTGGCTGTCGACGGATTTCTTTCTAATACCTTCACAATCAACGGCGGTGTGCCCCAAGGCTCCATACTGTCTCCTACTCTCTTTCTCATTTACATTAACGATCTGCTGGAAAAGACCGGGAATCCAATTTACAGCTTTGCAGACGACGCTTATCTCTTCATTCACTTTGAACGCTCGGACATCGGCTGCTCAGGCGAATATCCGCAGACAGCAGGAGGTCGTTCAACTTAACAAAGACCTGGAAGAATCTCTATCTTGGGGTGACAGTAACCAAGTGGAATTTAACGCTACAAAAACCAGGCGGTAGTTTTTTCTAAAAAATTTAACGTTGCTGACCCGGCATAGTTATGTCGGGGCACTCCATTCCCCTAGCATCGTCGCTCAATTTGTTGGGCGTTAGTTTAGGAGCAAATATGTCCTGGCATGAACATGTCGCAGGAATAGCAAGAAGAGCTTCTCAAAAGTTAGGAATTTTATTTCGAACCAGAAAGCTTTACACTCCACAACAACTGTTAATTCTTTACAAAGCTCAAATTCGACCAACTATGGAATACCGCTCCCAAACATACACTGCATTTGTTGGATTCTGTTCAGAGAAGAGGTGTTCGTCTGATTGGAGACCCGAAACTGACCGGCGGCCTTGATTCGTTGGAATATCGAAGAACGGTTGGCGACTTGAGTCTGTTCTACAAGTATTTTCATGGAAAGTGTTTGAAGGATGTAGCCCGCTTAATTCCTCCCAAAGCGGTGTCTGTTAGAACGTCGCGCTGGTGCTTCACATCCGTATGAGGTTCAGCTTGTTACTCCGCGTACAACGCTTTTCAAGCAGTCTTTTATATGGAGAACATTATCCCTTTGGAATAATTTGCCAGCGCTGTGTTTCCCAGCGAGTACAGTTTACAGCGGTTCAAGAACAACGTGACTCGCTTTTTTCCGCACACATGCCGCTCCTGGAGCGCTTTAGGGACTTCCCTGCAGCACGTGTGCTAGACCCATAAAAAAAAAGAAAAAAAAATTAGGATCCATGGTAACCGCGATAACCAAAAAATAATATTTTGGGGAGTTTTTGCTGCATAACTTTTTTGCAAAATAAATGTAGAAAAAATTGAGGCTTACCAGTGCCGTTTTACAAAAGGTATGTCGATGGAAAAAAAAGTTTGGCGTCGCCTAGCGTCGTTTTCACAACCAAATGACAAATACATCGGTATACTCCTTGACATGCACTATACCGTTCTACATTTAAAAAAAAAAAATAACTATCCAACAATTTTCCATAAATTGGGGCCGGGCGCCTAAAAATGATCACCATGTACCATCATAAAATTAGTTCAGCTTTTCAAATAACCACAAAAAAAAAAAATGACAACCTAGAAAACACCCTCTATATTGAATATTAAATGAAAAAATATTTTACTACGAAAACTCACACCACTCATTATTACTTAATAAATATATATATACGAGGCTGGTTTGAAAAGTCCGTGCAAAAATAAAAACTACTTATGTGTTTGGAGTAAACCTTTTTTATTTTTCGACATAGTCTCCTTTTAGGCTTATACACTTCGTCCAACGATCTTCTAGTTTGTTGATCCCTTCCGAATAATAGGATTTGTCCAAGTCTGCAAAATATCCATTAGTGTCTGCAATCACCTCCTCGTTTGAATAAAATCTTTGTCCCGCCAGCCATTTCTTCAAATTGGGGAACAAATAGTACTCCGAGGGAGCCAAGTCTGGAGAATAGGGGGGATGTGAAACGAGTTGGAATCCTATTTCCATTAATTTTGCAACCACAACTACTGAGGTGTGTGCTGGTGCGTTGTCGTGATGGAAAAGGACTTTCTTGTGGGCCAATCGCGTGCGTTTTTCTTGCAGCTCGGTTTTCAAACGGTCCAATAACGATGAATAATATTCACCTGTAATAGTTTTACCCTTTTCCAGATAGTCGATGAGGATTATCCCTTGCGAATCCCAAAAGACAGTCGCCATAACCTTTCCGGCGGAAGGAACGGTCTTCGCCTTTTTTGGTGCAGATTCCCCCTTGGTAACCCATTGTTTAGATTGTTGTTTGGTCTCAGGAGTATAGTAATGTATCCATGTTTCATCCACAGTGACGAAACGACGCGTAAAGTCCTCCGGATTCTTCTGGAACAGCTGCAAACCATCCTTGCAACACTTCACACGATTCCGTTTTTGGTCAAGCGTGAGCAATCGCGGCACCCATCTTGCGGATAGCTTTCTCATCTCCAAATGTTTATGCAAAATATTATGTACCCGTTCAGTCGAGATGCCCACAGTACTAGCAATCTCACGCACCTTAACTCTTCTGTCATCCATCACCATATCATGGATTGGATCAATGATTTCTGGAGTCGTAACATCCACAGGCCGTCCAGAACGTTCAGCGTCACTTGTGCCCATATGGCCAGTCCGAAAATTTTGAAACCAGTTATAAACTGTTCTAATCGAAGGTGCAGAGTCACCATAATGTTTATCAAGCTTCTCTTTAGTCTCCTGAGGCGTTTTGCCTTTCATAAAGTAATGTTTAATCACCACACGAAATTCTTTTTCGTCCATTTCTTGAAAATCACTCGACTTCCTTGATTCACACGAATGCCAAACACAAAGAAATAGACCAATATGGCTGAAACTTGGTGTGCGTTCATTCAATAGATGCTACTAACTAAACATGACCTCGATACGCGCCGGTGGTGCCATCTCTCGGACTTTGCACGGACTTTTCAAACCAGCCTCGTATATATATATATATATATATATATATATATATATATATATATATATATATATATATATATATATGTATATATATATATATATATATATATATATATATATATATATATATATATATATATATATATGTATATATATATATATATATATATATATATATATATATATATATATATATATATAAAGGGTGGCCCAAAATTACCGAAGGGGTTTGAATTCCTTATAACTTTTTTATTATAATTTTGTTTTTTATTTCTTTTCAGTATTTTGTAAAGAAGACTTGGGGAATTTAAAATGGAACAGTACACAATTGAACAACGTGCCCAAATCGTTGAACTTTATTTCTCAAATCAACGGTCCATTGTTTTGACTCAGCGTGCATATCGTCGTTATTTTAATGTGCGGGTTGGACCCTCAGAGTCAACAATAAACCGTCTGGTTGCAAATTTTCGACAACAAGGGGCAGTAAGGAACCTTCCTGGTGCCGGCAGATGACGAACGGTGCACACGGATGACAATATTGAACGGGTACAGGAGAGTATTCGGGAAGATGGAGAAACATCAACCAGGAGACGTTCGACACAACTTGGCCTCTCACGAGGGTCGCTGCAGATAATTTTGCATACAATAAGAATGTTTCCATACAAAATTCAGCTTGTCCAAGAATTGAAACCGACAGATTACCAGCAACGACTTGATTATGCAATTTATTTCCGGCAAAAAGCAGAAGAAAATCATGATTTTATTCATAATTTAATTATGCGCGACGAAGCCAATTTCCAATTAAATGGGTTCGTTGATAGGCAAAACTGCAGGATATGGGCTACGGAAAATTCAAGAGTAGTTCAATAGCGACAATTACACCCACTTAAGTGTACTGTTTGGTGCGGTGTTTCGTCGGAAAGGATAATTAGCCTATATTTTTTTGAAAATGAATACGGTGTCGCCGTTTCCATCACTGGTGTTCGATATCGGACAATGTTGGAAAATGTTTTAAGGCCAGCTGTGGAAAACCATCCGCAAGTATGGTTCCAACAGGATGGAGCCACAGCGCACACTGCGAGGGACACAGTGGCTCTTTTACGCGACATCTTTGGTGAATGAATTATTTCGCGTACAAGCGATTTTAATTGGCCTCCGCGTTCACCGGATTTAACCGCTCCAGACTTTTTCCTTTGGGGTTATTTGAAAGGAAAAGTCTATATTAATAAGCCTAGAACCATCCAGCAATTAAAAAACAATATACGCGACGAAATCAACAACATAACACCTGAAGTTTTGCGAAAGGTTATGGAAAATGTTTTGGAAAGAGCACGAATATGTGAAGCAGAAAACGGCCACCACTTGCCAGATATAATTTTTCATAATTAAATTAAAAATATTTTCCATTAATATACTGTATTTAAAAAAAAAAAAAATTATAATTATGTCTTAAATAAAAAGTTATAATGAACTCAAACCCCTTCGGTAATTTTGGGCCACCCTGTATATATATATATATATATATATATATATATATATATATATATATATATATATATATATATATATATATATATATATATATATATAATTTTTTTTAGTTTCTTTTAGTGCTGACTAAAATGGATGCAAGTTATCGTCAAATGAGAAACGAAGCATTGTTGATACTTCAAATAACAAGGCTTCAAAAAGAAATACGACAAAAAATGACCATAGTTGAAGCAAGTGCTATAACAGGTGTTGGAAGAGAAGATATTTTGAAGTGGATAACTGATGCATAGACCGTACTGTAAAGACAAAAAAATTGACAAATTTTTAGTTTTTCTAAATTAAATCTTGCCACTTCCAAATATAATACACACGTTTTTTCATTAGCATAAAAAAAAAACCCAATCCTTTACGACTTTCTCTCTTTTAATCAATAAACCACATACCGAAATATAGCAAAACCTTTTTTTTTTCTTAGTCTTAAAAACACTTTCAATTTTACAAAGTATAATTTAACGCCCGGTGAACTTAGTTTTTTTTTGGTTAAGTCGAATTTACACTACGTTGCAATCTATAAAAATAAACGTAATCATTCTAGAATTCTGGCTTGTAATTGGTTCACATAAAAATTGAAACCAATTACTATTACATAATGTCACAGAATCAATAGATGAAGTAAACCTGGCCTTATTCTATTTTTTTTTTATTTCCGATATGTTATAGCATTACTTTGAGGTTTGTTTTGGTTATTTTCTACGGTATAAATAAGTACCTAATTTACAGGAAATTTAGTTGATTTTGATTAGTGTAATAGTTGTTACGAAAATCCATCAATATGTTTAGTTTTAAGGTAAATTTGTGTTGTGAAATGCATTCCGAATATAGACTAGAAAAATTTCATATATTTTGTTAAATATTTCAACAATTGTTTCTCAAATAATTACACAGGATCACAATTTTTTTTTTACTTAAACAAGACAGAGTGTTCTATATGTATTCCATGCTTCAGTAATTTTTACTTTTAATTCAGTTTTATTTGATACTGGGGCACTATTTACTTTATTTTTTAATGTCAGCCACAAATTTTCAATTACATTTAAGTCTGGTGACTGGGCTGGTGTTTTAATAACATTTGGACAGTTATAAAGCAAACAACTACGGGCTCGAAATGAGGTGTACTTTGGATCATTGTCGTGATAGAATCGATAATTGTTTTCAATATCTAATTTTTGGGCACTAGCGACGAGATGCTGCCTCAGTATATCCAAGTACACATATTGGTTCATATTCCCTTCGACGAAATGCATGTTACCTACTCCTGCAGATGACATACAGCCCCATAACATCACACAACCTCCTCCGTGCTTTACCGTAGCTTTCATATTTTTCAATTTTAATTCTTCGTTAGGCTTTCACCACACTGATATTTTTCCATCGGACCCAAATAAGTTTATTTTGGTCTCATCAGCAAATATTACTGAATTCCAGAAGTTTAAGTCTTTATTGATATGCTCTCTGGCAAATTCCAATCTCACGCGTCTATTTCTTTGGCTAATGGAAGGCATATTTCTAGCAGTTCGACCATGTAAATTATTATTTCACAAGATCCGTCGAACTGTTTCGGGGTTACACCTTTTTCCAAACTGTCTTTCCACCTCGGCGCACAACTTTGGTGCACTTTTTTTTGGATTATTTGATACCTCTTTTAAAATCCATCTTTCTTCAAGTTCATTAAAGATCTTATTTGGAGCCAACCTTGACTTATTCTCGACTCTGTTTTCATTCCGGTAACGTTCAATGATATGCTGAATAGTTGACGGACATTTATTTACCATTTTGGCTATGTCTCTTTGGCTGTATCCATTCCTATAATGAGTAATAATTAAATTTCTCTCAGAAATTGTAGTTCGACGACCCATTCTTAAACAATTTCGTTTTATTGAATGAAAAAAATGTCAAACTACACAAAAAAACAATTGCACTAAGAAATCAAAGCAACGCCGCCTTCGTAAATTTCAAATGCGATAAGTTTTGACCCCTGTTGTTATTTTGCATCATTTAAGCTCTGACGTTAAAATTGCATATGATTTGATTAACTATTTATTGTTAATTAAGTAAGGCATATTTAAGACAAAAAGTAATTCATACTTTTTTAGAAAACTCTTTACTAATTTAATTTCAATAAGTTGTTTTTTATAAATAAATAAAGAGGCACTGAGACCAGTTAGTCTTTTCTTATAGTGACTGCATCATTTAAGCTGTGAGTTACTGAATATATATATATATATATATATATATATATATATATATATATATATATATATATGTAATACTTGCGCGCACTTTCCCTTGTGTTATTTTTAAAAATTCGCGAAAAATCGCTGTCCCCCCGCCTTATCTCGAAAAGTACTTACCAAAAAATTTTGAAAAAATTCTGGAATATTCTCCACGGGTGTATATTTAATGAAAATTATCACGAGTGCATTACCTTTAATAATTTATCTGGTATATAAAAAAACAAAAATTTCAAGGTCATCAGTTTTTCAGTAAAGACTGGAAACAAACTTGAAAACTCATTTGGGGTGTGTTTTGTGAAGTCACTGATCATTTTATACCTCCGTAACAAAATTTTTTATCCTAAACGCAATCAACGTACGAAACACTAATTGCGCAAGTTCAACTTGTACTTGACCGGTTATTTTCTGTTATGTTTAACAAATTAATTGGAACTATGAAAAAACATGTTTAAATTAATATTTGAAACTTAACCAACGAGGATTAGTATTAAAAACAACTACGGAACATTTTATTTAGAAGTTACATCATTGTTATAAAAATGTAAACAAAATTATTGTCAAAAAAGTCTCCATACACTCAAGAACTGCACTGAAAAAAACACGTTATAAGCAGCCGCATTTTAGCAAGCTATCTATTACTTACTAAACTGAAAACAAATAATTTTCAGCCATACTTTATAATCTGTCACTTGTTGCTAGTAATTTTGCAATGTGTTTTCAAAATAGTATTAAAAATGAACGAGAGAAATTGTGAAATTCCATTTCAAGGTCGAAAGATCATAATTGATTTATGGAAAGATGGAAAAATTGTTAAAAAGCCGCATGCTACTGTTCAGTACATTGTAAACCAGCATAAATCAACGGGTTCCTATAAAATTCGACCACGATCCGGTCGTCACAAGGAACTGACTCCACGTGAAGAGACCAGTATTGTTAAACAAATAATTATAGATCCCAAGAAAAGTGCACCAAAATTAAAAGAAGTACGGGAACTATTTTCGAAAAATCTTTGTTCACAAACAGTGAGAAATTGGTTACCAGGGCAGGCTATAAGGGGTGTCCAGCCAGGAAGAAGCCGCCGTTAATTTCGGAAGCTAATCGCAAAAAGCGGTTAGTTTTTGTTAGTGAATACGTTATAAAACCGCCTGAATTTTGGGAATCCGCAATCTTTAGTGATGAAACTAAAATTAACCTTTTTAGATCTGATGGCAGAACTAAAGTTTAGAGAAAGAAGAATACCGCATTTGATATTAAAAATATTTTTCCACGGTGAGGTAAGGAGGTGGCAGTGTTCTGCTTTAAGGATGCATGTCCGCTGGAGAGATACATTTTCCAACAGGACAATGATCAGAAACAACTGCAAACTTGGTGCGAAAATGGATGATCCATCATGTGCGACAGCAGCTTCATACACCTCCGGAATCACCCAATGTTAACCCAATCGAGCATTTATGGGAGGAACTTAAATGGCGCGACCGCAAACATAATGTTTTAAATAGAGCAGAATTAAAAAACAGAATATTGACAGAATGGGAGAACATGCCAGCAGAAGTTACTAGAAAGCTGGTTGCAAGCATGACAAAAAGGTTACAGGAGATTATCAAGGCCGACGGCGGTCCCACTAAATATTAGTTTAAACGAAGTTGTTATTTTCCGTTAAACTCCGTCAAACTATTATTGGTAATTGTTAAGTGTATGGAGACTTTTTTGACATTAATTTTATTTGCAATGATGTAACTTCTAAATAAAATGTTCCGTAGTTGTTTTTAATACTAATCCTCGTTGGTTAAGTTTCAAATTTAATTTAAACATGTTTTTCATAGTTCCAATTAATTAGTTAAACATAACAGAAAAATAGTATAGAAAGCAGGTGGTGTATGGAGACTTTTTGGACTGACACCAAAATAAATATTGAGATTCAAACCTAAGATAACGTAAATGATAAATAAATTATTAAAGGATATTTGCGTTCGATCTACACCCTGTGGAGAATATTTTTCAAAATTTTTTGATCGCTACTTTTGGAGATAAGGGGAGGACAGCAATTTTTCGCAATTTTTTAAAAATAATACAAAGCGAAGTATTACATTATATATATTTTTGAATTTGTGTTTTTACGAGCTTTCATTTGTCACTCCACTCGATGACTTGGTTAAAAAAAAAATTCACTTCTGGTTTCAAACCGTAAAATTAACAGTCATGCGGACAGACGGACAGACACCGAAGTGATCTTATAAGTGTTTCGTACGAAACACTAAAGATATGCAAGCCTAGAGCTTACAAATTAAATTGCGTATTATAAACTATAAACTGGCCTAACTTCTAACAAAACCTAACCTAACCTAACCTAACACAGCTCCACAATTTTTTTTTTGTTTCATACATGAGAAGTAATGCTTTCTTTAATATCCTGTATATTTAATTTCGGTTGCTAAATACATACCGTTGTTTGTTTTGCTCTATCACTTCAGTATTTCAGTACTCCTAACCTAACATAACCTAATGGAAGAACTTTACACCAAGAACTCCGCAACTATGCTTTATGTTATGGTAGGTTTATATAGCTCCACTTTGTTCCTTAACGCATCGTTGATATGAACAACGGCATATTTTAGCGTTTCAGAGTCTAGACCCGAAATTGAATTGTATTCTTTGTTAGATCATCCACTTGATAGAATATTCGAGTCACAAAAATGCTTTAGATACGGTACCAACCGAGTAATTTATCTTTGATCTGCAAATGAGGTTTTGACGGTAGCATGGGCTCTAGCTAATATAAATAGTGTTAACAGTTGTTATGTCTTATGTACCACTGCAATTAATATTTAATTTAGATTCCAAGAGTAGTCAAATTTTGTAGTAAAATCGTCGCCCCTCTACTAGTAGATACTTTATACCTAATCTTTTTCAGTTCTTGAGAGTACTTTAGAGTAACTCTCAAGTAACTAAGGAAAAGAAGGCCCCACAATTTCAAATTCAGTGCCTAAACGAATCATAATCATGTAAGTGTTATTGTGAGGCAATTCTCACAGAGATGAATCAAATAGACATCCATTTAAAAAAACAGTTCGTGGAAAATCAGTATCGTTTTCTCTCCGTTATATTCTTTCGGTTACAGGATTGATAAGAAATAGGTTAGATTGAAAAGAAAAAATTTACTGAATACAGATTCATAGCATATTACTTCTCATGTATTTAATAAACCAAAAATTGTGGGCCTATGAGTAGGTTAGGTTAAGTCAGATAAGGTTTTGTTAGCAGTTATGCCAGTTTATAATTTATATACGGAATTTAAATTGTAAGCTCTAGGCTTGCATATCTTTTATCAATTAAGTTATCTTAGGTATGAATCTTGATATTTATTTTGGTGAATTTTACTTATTTAGTTTTGAGATTATTTTTCTTGATTTTCGCAAAAACTAGACGTGCTGGGTCGAAATGGATTCGTTTTCAGCCACCTAAAATATCCATAGGACATCTTGTCTTGTTTAAGTAAAAAGTAAAAAATATGTTCCTGTGTTATTTAAAATAATATTTCTTAATAACATTAAATATTGTCATATTTTATAGGTCATGTTTTTAGTCAGTATTATAATAGGCGTAATTTCTGCAAGCCCTGCTCCATATGAAGACTCAGAAACGGCTGCATCGGGAGGTAAGAATGCTGTTCTTAACTGAAAACAGTCAAGTAAGAACATGTTGCGCATTATTTATTAAAAAATGTATTTATTTAAAAGTTTTTTAAATTATTTGGCAGTGAAAGCTTTCCATTAAAATAATATTCCCTCCTCATAGAAATCTGCCGCTAGGGTTGCTAACCACCGCAGCACGGCCGTTTTGGCGTCGTCGTTGGTGTCGTAGCGCTGACCGCCAAGGTGCTTCTTTAAGTGCAGGAACAAACGACAGTCACGGGTGGCTAAGTCAAGGCTATACGGGGAAGGGATCAAGTTGTTCCCAGCCATATGACGCGATGCGATTTTGGGTTCGATAAGTCAGGTGTGGACGAGCATTGTGGTGAAGTAAAATGATTACACTCGCAATATGTCTCCGCATTGACCGTATATCCCCTCTCCTGGTCAAAGAAATCACAAGCATCAGCCCCTGCCTATCTCAAAACAGCAAATCATCATAATGACGGACGATCGCCCACTTCGTCCCTCATCGTGCACGTTTAAATGCTCTAACCTATTTTTATATCATTCATGATTCTCATAGAGTTTTCGCCATAGATTTCACTAATCTGCCGATGAATTTCGGCCGCTTTCATGTCTCTTGCATTTAAGAAACGAATTACAGGGTGTATTTCACAATCAAGTTTAAATCTTAAAAGTATAAGGAATCGATATTTTTTTGAAACTGAGAGAGAACGGTAATCTGTATATATAAAAAAATTACGTTCATCTCTTGTTTTCATTAATTCTTGAGGGCTCAAACTCAAGAAATATAAATAAATAAAAAATAGATATTAAAAAAAATTACACAAAAAAATAATTATTTTTTGGCTCTTGGCGATACTTTTTTTACGTTTTTAGAAGGACTAATTATTCAAAAATGTTCAGTAATTTCGTTGTAAAATCCTTTTTAAAGATATGTGGTAGCAATACAAATAAAAAATTATATACAATTGCAACACTGTATCTTTTTAAATTTCGGCAACGTATACAGAGTCGTGAATTCGATGCATGCTCTAACCAATTGCTGAAATGTATAAAGTAAATCCCAAGTTATAAGATCCTGCCTTTTTGCTTTTTTCAGTGGGGCAATAAAAGACCCTATTACGGTTTTGTGCGTAGTTGCCAGGTATTACGATAAACGTATTTTTATTTTACCTCCTTTGTATACCGCCCTCAATTGCACCTGCAATCATATTGGATCTATTTATTACTCTATATTTACTCCCTGGCAACCCGGTTTGGAGCCCTTTAAGTATTTGATAATATAGGCCTAATGACCACAGGTCCCCATTAAGATTCGAGAGATACTTTTTATTATTTTTATTTTTAATTTTACTTACAACTTACAACGTAACGGTTCTATTTTAATTATGTGGTGACCGTGGGAAAATTGCAATAGTGGCTATCGCAAGAGAAAACATTTATCACTTGACGCTAAACAAATAGTGAAAAATGTTTACGACAGTTTGGTAAAAAGAAACGTGAATAAACAAAGTGCTTTGCAAGAAACCAGTGAACTAACAAAAACCCCAATTTCTACGATTAAGGGTATTATAGGAAAACCATCACTCAGGAACAGGACAAAACGGAAAGATTATCAAATACATCATGTAGACGATTGTGAAAAAGACGTCATTAGGAGAAAAATATATTCTATGTATGAAGAGAAGTTGGTGCCGACACTAGACAAAAAAAAATTAAGACTGGTGCAGGACGGGACCAATATACATTGTGGCCGATGAACGTTCCGAACAATCAACAAAAGCCAAGTAGTGATGGATTCACAAAGTTTACGAATCTTGCGACATACTTATTTACAAGAAATTAAAAAGTATCGATCAGAGAATTGGCCAATAATTTACCTTCACGAAACATGGTTCGATACCCATGACACTGTGCAAAAAGGGTGGGTTGACAGCAGTACAAAATGTCAGATTAACGCACCTTCAAATAAAGATAAACGAATAACCATTTTGCATGCTGGATCTGAAAAGGGTTGGGTTTCAAATTGTCTACTATTATCTGCAAAAAAACATAAAAGATTCTAGTTTGGACTATCACGACCGCAGAACTTTTTGAAAGTTGGTTTCAAAATTCCCTTTTGTCAAATGTTCCCGAACGGAGTGTTATAGTTATGAACAGTGCAAGTTACCAGTTAGCCAATACCAAATCGGAAATACAGGAATATATGTTAGAAAATGACATTTATTTTGACTTTAGTTATAAAAAAAGTGATCTTTTGGAAATTTTGAAAGACTATAAATTGAAAAAGAAATATGTTTGTGATACTACGGCTGAGAAAATAGGACACACTGTTTTGCGGCTTCCTCCGTATTATTGTGTGTTTAATCCAATTGAACATATCTAGCATCAAGTTAAATCAAAAATAAGGGCACAAAATGTTTCTCCTACTTTAAGCGTGTCAGCGGTTGAATTAGTAAAAAAAGTTATAAATGATATACCTTGTGAAAGCTGGAAGAATTCCTTTCGGCACGTTGTTAAAGTTGAAGATTCATATATTTATGTAAATAATATAAAACCACTGATAATTACCTCAGCTGATGACAGTGATAGTGACACCGAATTAGACTTAAGTTAAAATATATTCTTATTTATACAATATGTCCCCTCTTGTAAACCCCATTCTTCAAACTGTAAAATTGTACTTCTTATCCATTTGTTTTTACATGCATCTATAAATAAACATCTCTAAAAACACTTATAATTTTATTTATTTGTATTAATGAAAAAAATTCTTAAGTCCATCTCTGCAAACTATCATAAACAAAAGGTCAGAATTTTTATATTGCCCACTTAAAACGGCAAAAATCACGATCTTATATTTTGGGACAGGCTATACTTTGTTCAATTTTGGTAGTCATTAGGAATATTTATTTTAGGTCACCACGGAAGAGTACAAATTAAAGTCTTCAGAGGACCTACAGAACATGATGGTCATAATCATTTTGCTCCTTGGGGATACTGGGTGAAACAACCAGCCGATGACCATCACTAATATTTTATATTGCTAATTTATAGTTAATTGTATTGTTATTTTTTACTGTTGTTAATAAAAAGAAACTGTTGTTACTAAGGATGTGTAGTCAATTTCAAAATGTTTAACGATCTCCTCTTATGACGTAATTTAAGTGACTGTCACTATTACAAAAAAACTGAGGGTGATCGAAAAATTTTTGGGGGTTTTTAATTGGGGTAGGTACATAAGCATAAATCACATACTAGCTTACGTGTAACAAAAATCAAGTTGACCAGTGTTATGGATATTAGTTTCTCAGCTTTGAATCTATTGTTTCGATGATTGTATTATCTTTAATGTTTTGTAATAGTTTTGTTGTTTTTAAGTCTGTTATCCTTTCAATGTATTTTATACGTATCTGTGAAGGTATTTCTTACGAGTAACTGCTAAAAGTAATTTTACTTGAAATTTTGAGAAATAATAGATTTTATCATCACGCAGTCACTGCTTTAATATAAAGATTGTTTACCACGCCGTATTGCCATAATTAATTGTAAAAGTTTCAGATATTTAACACGTAAAAGATAGGAATCCATACATTTTCTTTGATCAAAAGCATGCGTTTTTTTTACAATTTTTCCTGTCGTATGTGAATCAAAAAGTAAAAAGTCATAAATAATTAGATATACACTACCGTCAGAGAGTATTTGCCCACCTAGTTATTTCAGTCCCGAGACAGGAAAAACCCAGATAATATATATTTTTTTTAAATTTTATTGAATTATTATTTATTTTCACATTATTTACAGTCTAGAAAATCAGAAAAATATTCATGATTTTCCAGGATTTTTCTCATCTATGAGACTCCTTTATTTTTAATTACCGCTCTACAGAGTTTCGGCATTCTGTCCAGTAGTTTCTTCAGACTTTCTTCGGTTATTTTAACCCATTCTGCTTGTAAAAGTTCCCACAAGTGATTTTCTGATGTTTGATTGAGTTTTCGAACACATCTTTCCAAATAGTCCCAACGCAATTCGATGGGGTTCAAGTCGGGTGATTGTGGAGGCCAAGTTATGGTCCAAAAGTTCTCTAATTTGTTTAGCAGAATGTTTTTAGGGTCGTTGTCATGCTGAAAAACAAATTTTCCCCTGAAAAATATCTCTTGCAGAAGCAAAAAATTTTGATACTGTTCTTTTCGCATGATTCCTTCTATCCCAAAGATTTTTCCAACTTTACCGTTGCCAAAACAACCCCAAACCATTACTGAACTTCCACCATGTTTTACTGTAGGCTTCCAACATCCTCTTTCCAGCTAACCGCCGCACGTAAACTCGTCGATTTGAACCGCAAAATTTCGAATTTAGATTTGTCGCTCCAAAGAACAGAATTCCATTGTTCTCATGTCCAATTTTCATGTTCTCGAGCCCATTCTCATCGTTTACGTTTATTCACTTGCCTAAGAAGTGGTTTCCTCATTGCAACTCTCCCGTGTAGTCCACCTTCTGCTAACCTGTTCTTCACGGTTGCTGGACATTGTTATAGTTCTGTCTTCAGCGGAAGTCGTTATTCGAGACCCTCCTGAACGTTTTTCGTTGGAATTTCATGTCCCGCAGAAAAATTTTTTACGATGTAGTCCACCGTTCTCTTTGGCATCCGCACATCACTCGCGATTTGTCGACTCGAGTGACCATTTTGATGTTCCGCAATTATCAGAGCCCGATTTTCAACGGAAACTTCTTTCGTTTTTGGCATTTTCACAATACAATTGAGCCTGTATCAATGACAAAGTACTTTTTTCTTATGGGTCTAGCACACGTGCTATAGGGAAGTTCCTAAAGCGCTCCAGGAGCGGCATGTGTGCGGAAAAAGCGATTTACGTTGCTCTTGAATCGCTGTAAATTGTACTCGGCGGGAAACACAGCCCTGGGCAAATTATTCCAAAGGGATGATGTTCTCCATATAAAAGATTAAGCGTTGTATGCGGAGTTTGCGAATGGTTAATTTCCAAAAGGGTAATGGTATTTTTAGCATAGTTTTTATCATAAAATGTCACTAGGAATTTCCATAATCCCTAGAAACTTGAAATCAGTTCTTATTTCAACTGGAATTCTCAGAAATCGCCTCAAAAACGATTATCATGCAAAACTTGGAAATTTTTTCTAATTGGTTTTTAATTTGTGATTTCTCCAAAAAGGCTTATCTAAACAATATGATGGACACTTATTAAGAACAATTAAATTTATCTAATACAATAAAAGGGTTTAATTAGGTATTAAATTTTGGCAGTTACATTGAAATTTCTAGGTGGGCAAATACTTTCTGACGGTAGTGTGTATAAAAAATCACTTTGCTTTCGTTTGTTAAAATATGAAGGCAGTTTACCTCCTAGTTGTTGTAAAAATATTAGCTAAATATTACTTTTTTAATGGATTTTATGAACTGAATTTTCATTGTGGCAACGTAGCTTAAAGAACACTGCGCGCGCGGACGCGGGCATTCTCTCAAATTCTGAATCACACATATACATTGCACTGATCGGACTTTCTTATAAACCAGGGGTGCTCAAACGGTCGATCGCGATCGACAAGTCGATCGCGAGTGCTTTTTGAGTCGATCTCGAGAAAAAAATTCCGATATAGAACTATTCACAGATTTTGTTTTAGGTAACTAAAACAAAATGTAATGAATAAACTACTAAAATTTATTCGATCCACAATTAGGCCAGAATAACCCCCTCATCACTTTCTTTTATCGTAATAACCCCCTGCTAGCGGCAAAAGGCAGCTTTATTAAAGGAACGCGCGGTACTTGTCAAAGAAAAGCCGCGTTTTTGATTCCCGTCGATTTTTCTAGAAACTTCGGGCGGCGTGTTTGACGGGAACATTCGAGACTTCGTTCGCGCCGATATAAATGTTGCGCCTGCAGGAATAGGAGTCAGTTTGAGTTGTAACTTGAAGGCGATACATCGATACAAAGTTTATTAATAAATAGTCCAAAATGAGTGCGGCGAAGAAAAGTAAAACTTATCATTTTAATAACGATTGGGAGGAAGAATTTTTCTTTTGTATGGTAAAGGATAAGTGCATTTGTCTCATTTGCCGTGCGTCAGTTGCAATACCTAAGCGTGGGAACTTAGAGAGGCATCATAAAACGGTTCATAAAAACTATGAAAAGGATTTTCCGTCACAGAGTGAATTAAGAAAACGAAAAGTACGTGATTTGATAACTTGTTTGAAAAAAGAACAAACCATGTTCACGAGACCAGCCAAACAATCAAAAGCTGCAACGATCGCGTCATTTAAAATATCTCATATATTGGCGAAACACAAGAAACCATTTGATGATGGATTGGTTGTGAAGGAAGCATTTATTGAAGCGGGTGAGACTTTATTTGAAAATTTTTAAAATAAAACAGAGATTATGTCTGCTATTAAAGAACTTCAGTTATCTCGTCCGACTGTCACAAGGTGTGTTGAACTCATGAGTCAGGACATGGCAGATAAACTAAAACATGATATCATGGAATGTACATACTTTTCTTTACAGTTCGACGAATCCACCGATATGACAGACACTGCTCAGCTGTGTATTTTTATTCGAATGGTATTCAATGACATGTCGGCTAAGGAAGAGTTTTTGACAATGATTCCTCTGAAAGGAAAGACCCGTGGCGAAGATATATATGACGTTTTCTTCAATTTTGTAACAAACTACAAGCTACCAATATATAAACTAGTGTGCATTACAACCGATGAAGCACCAGCAATGACTGGAAACAAAAACGGTTTTGTGGCATTGTGTCGAGCTAATGGTGATTTCCCCTTCATTTTTCTCCTTCAATTGCATTATACATCAACAAGTTTTGTGTTCAAAAGTTCTAAACATGGAGGAGATTATGGGCATTGCAATAAAAATTGTGAATTCTATCCGTGCACGTAGCTTGCAACGACGGCTCTTTAAATTGCAGTTGGAAGATAGTGAGTCAGCTGAACACACTGATTTAGTTCTTCACACGGACGTCAGGTGGTTGAGTCGCGGAAAATTCCTAGAAAGGTTTCAAGAATTATTGACCGAAGTAACAGCTTTTCTGGACAAAAGAGGTGATGACACTCAGATGCTGAAAAACGGAAAATGGCTGACTGATTTGGCATTTTAGACAGACATCATAATGCATTTAAACACCATTAATTTGGAGGTAAAGGAAAAACTATTATTGAGATGATTAGCGCAATAAACGCATTCAAAAGTAAATTGCAAATTATGATAGATCAACTGAAAAGAAAGGATCTGAAAAATTTTCCGTCTTTGAAAGCAAGGATTCCTCAGTTGAATTATGATATTTATGAGGCAGAATTATCAAATATTTTGGGCCAATTAGAAATACGTTTTCATGATTTCAATAAATTGGCAAATATCGCATCATTTATGAGATCCTTTTTCGTGTAAAAATAATGAAGAATTAGCTACTGAAATAGCAAGTCAGTTTAACATGGACTCATGTTCTGTTGAAAATGAGTTAGTGCAGATTATATCAGATATACATCTCAAAGCCACAGCATCTGATACAAAATTCTGGTGTTTTATACCTGAAGATAAATATCCGAATCTAAGGCAAATCGCCCTTCAACTGACGGCAATGTTTGGGTCAACTTACTTGTGCGAGTCTGCATTTTCTGAAATGAAGATAATTAAGTCAAAATATCGCAATTGACTAACTGCGATTAGTACTCGGTAATTACGTACCAACTTATGAAAAGTATGCTGAGGACATGCAGTGCCACGCTTCAACATCTAAAGTCACTCTTCAGTTAAGTTTAGACACTAGAACTCGTTTGTTTTGTAAGAACCAATAAACTCGCAATTTTGAATAATTATGAGTTTTTTCATTGGCATTTTAGAGCAGACCTTCACTTACCTTGACTTAAAAAATGCATATAGTGCGGAAAACTAATATCTATGCCACGATACACCCTACCTAGACGACAATCCTGCATCACACTTACTTGCAGCCTCTCAGAGTCGATCGATCGTAGTCTAACAATATTGAGGTAGATCGCCAGCAGTTCAAGTTTGAGCACCCCTGTTATAAACGATACTAGAATAAAAACGCGTGCTTCGCATGCGCATTTATTCAGCTACCAATACTTAATAATTGATATATTTTTAATAAATAATCCAAAGTATTGTTTCAATTAATTATACATAATTTTTATTGTATATCATGTATAAGTATCAAGGTTATTACAAATAACACGTGATTGCGTGTCGCTGGGAGCAAGCGAGAAGCTATGTTGCCACACTCGTTATAACCTGAAAACCAAATTATTTAGCGTCTTTCTCTAACATAATGTTCTCTCTGTCATCTCGTAAGAAATACCTTAATAAAAAAAATCACATGCAATTAGTTGTGTGAAATTGTTTGCTGCAACTAATTGTGTCCGCACGCATTCATGTCCAAAGGCAATGGAGAGGTATAGTCTGATAAATGGATCTTTGCAGTCATGTGATCAACGCGACGTCAAGAATATTCATACGATTCAATCGGCTGTCAATTCAGTGTCGGCGGTCTGAGTTTTAAATGACAACTTCAAAAGTCAAAATAGAATTTAAAATTTTTCATAGGTTTGGTAATTAAGGAAAACTACGGATATATTAAATGTGTATGATGTGTAAAACACCCTACTTCTTACTTGTAAAGGACATTTACCTCTCTGCACAAATCCAACGTTTAATATAACCTACTTTTATTTTTTCAGGTTGCTATTAGATTATTTCGTCAGTAAATTTACTTTATGAAAAGTTTACAATTGTTATCTGTTAGTTATTTGAAGTTTGTGTAATATTTGTAATGAAATTACAATACACACAAATTTACATATAAGGCATTATAAAAACTGTAAAAAGTTGCACCGTAGAAATTTTAAAATAGAGAACTGAAATATAATACTTTTAAAAACAGAAAGATATTTCATGACGAGCATATAAAGTATGAATAAGAGATATAAATTGCATAATCCAATTTTAATATGATTTATCAAATCAAACTAATAGCCTGGAGGTCTAATAAAATTACATCGAGAAAAAATACCAGAGGAATGGTCAAAAGCTTATATAGTATCTATATATTTAAAAAGGGAGACCGCAGAAAATGCACAAACTATAGAGGCGTAAGCATAATATCGAGTATGGGACGTTTGTATGGAAAAATTATTAAAAATATCATGGAGGAAAATATAAAAGGAAAAAATTGGAGAAGACCAAGCAGGCTTTACAGCCGGAAAATCATGTATAGACCACATATACACTATAAAACAAACAATGGAAAAAAAACTGGCAAAGAATAGAGAAGTTCACCTAGCCTTCATAGACATAAGAAAGGCCTATGACTCAGTACCAAGACAAAGATTATGGAACGCAATGAAAGAAATATGCATTGACAAAGAACTAATACACGCAGTAAAAGCTCTCTATGGAAACAACACAGTGAACATAAAAATAGGACATAAAATAGGGAAGAGACTCCAAACATCAAAAGGCCTATTACAAGGATGCTCTACATTCCCAACACTATTCAAAATATACCTCGAACAAACATTAAAAAAATGGAAGCAAAAATGTAGTGGAATGGGAGTCCCAATACGAGAAGATTACTTATATACTCTAAGTTTCGCAGACGACCAAGTAATCATAGCGCAAGATGAGGAAGACCTCAGTTATATGGTAAGAAAACTGAAAGAAGAATACACTAAAGCAGGTTTAGCAATAAACTTTGATAAAACGGAATATCTAACAACAAAGGAGGGAAAAGTGGAGAATCTAGAAGTCGATAACGAAACAATAATCAAAGGAATCGATAGATTTAAATATTTAGGAACCATCATTTCAAAAAAACGCAACATCAGAAGAAGAGATAAAGCTAGATTAGGACAAACGCGGACATGCATAAGACAATTAAATTCGATCCTATGGGACAAGCACATTACAAGGAGAAATAAAACACGCATATATAAATCAATAATACAAAGCATAATGGCATACGGGTCAGTAACCATGGACGATCAACAAAAGAAATAAATCTAAAATTAACGCGGTAGAGATGGAGTATTGTAGAGTGACACGTATGGAGAGAATAACAAATGAAGAAATAAAAAGCAGAATGAACATCAAAGAGAACGCAGTAAACACCATTGCAGAAAAACGATTAAAATGGTATGGACACATAAGACGGAGCAAAGATAATAGGTGGATAAAGAAAATAACGGAGTGTAGCCCTATAGGGAGAAGAAAAAGAGGAAGACCCAGACGATCGTAGAGAGACGATGTGGACGAGGCTATGGAGGAGAGGGGTCTAACAGATGGAGACTGGGAAGATAGAAACGGATGGAATCAATATATACTAATAGATAGATAGATAAGACTATATTTGTCCTGCAAAATTTACGATGAAATTTGCCCAAGGGGCTTAAAACGTGTTAATAAATAATATTTAAATTATTAATTGAATAATATAACACTAATCGCTAGAAGTAGATTTTCACTCTCGCTTTCATCATTCCCAACACGAATAATGATTTCTGGAATCTTTTCGATTATTACCTCACGATCACACCACTGTTGAATCAGGTTTTCTGTATGTTGTAGGCTGGCATGCCATACCTCTGGTGTACTCTTTTCTAAGGCTCTACTTCACATATGAAGTACTTGTTTATCTCCATATCCCTCTTCACCAATGTGCTTGTTATAAAATGGTTTTGCATTGGTCCAAATCAGCTCGATTGCATTAAATCGATAGTGATAAGGAGGTAATCTCAATCTCTTGAAAAATTTGATCAATTTGATATTTCTTTGATTTTTTATGAGCTTTTGCAATATCTAACAATTATTATCTTAAACATATGTTTTTATGAGCTAAACTATTCTTCTGTAACCACTCGAGAATTTCTTCTTTTTTCCATGCTGAAGATGGCTGTTTTTCTACTTCAACTGAATGGTATGAAGCATTATCCATTATAATTAAAGATGGTTCTTCTAAATTAGGAATGAACTCGTTTCTGACCCATTTTGTAAACATTTCACTATTTATTTCTCCATGATAATCAAGTGACTATAACTTGCTAGCAAATAGTAAATTGGCATTTTCCACAAAATCCCCACTGTGTCCAGCATGTAAAACAATAAACCTTTTACTATCAAATCCCCCAGGCTTACGAACACTCTTAATGTTGTCATCCTGCCATGATTGCCTTTGACCGTCTTTTGAAAAATCCATGTTTCGTCTATAAAAACAAGCTGACGGGCAATGTGTGCGTTTTTGTTTTCCATATACTTTCTAAGAAAAGCTGCCCTTATTGAACAAATCCTTAGTGTTTAATTAATGCTCGTCTATTGTCAACTTTCTTAAATTTGAAACCCAAATCCCGAAGTAATGTTCGAAAAGTTCCATAACTGACATTAATTATCTCTTTTTGTCGCTGTTCTTTACGTAAGTTGTTAATAGTAACATGTTTTTCTAAAAGTACAATATGATTTACTTTCGATTTCACTTTAGCTACTTACTTTGTGCATACATTACGGACGTCCATTTTAGAACTTTCACTCAGATCATGGGTCTTAGCTTGTTTCCTGGGTCGTGATTTTCCAGGTGTTGAAAGCAAGTCATTTTTATCACTACGAATTTTTGATGCTCACTGCAGTTCTCGTACTAATCTGTAAAGCAGCAGTGACTCTCTGGAACCAGAACATTGTCAACACATTAAAAATATATATCTACGTGATTTATTTACCTCTTGTACAGCAATAAGAGATATAAGAGGGTCCTCGTTATCCCTTTCCAATGTAAAATACACTATTAACAGGTTGACTGCCGATCTATATTTTTGAGTTTGTGGTTGACGCCGGTAAGATTTTTCCAAATATTTTTATTTTATTGTGGTAAATATGAATTAAAATGAGTCTTGGATGTGTTTTTTTTATGTGCCATTCAAAATATTAGAAAAAAAAAATTTCACTCCGATCGGAGTAATCGGCATTGCAAGTGAAAATTTTTACTAGATGCCGAACACTCCGATCGGAGTGTCCAATTAAATAAGTAAAGAAATAATAAATCGAACTCATGAACTCAAAACATTTATTTCTAAATCATTTTTGTACATTTTTATGGTAATCCTTAAAGCAATTAAGGCAAAAACCTGGTTGTCCAGGGCACATTTTGCATTCATACACTGTTTGCTTTCTTATTTTATTTTTCCTGCATTCTTTGCATTCCTTTCTGCTTACCCGTTTTGTTTCTTTAGTTCCTTTTTTTCACTAACAATTTTTCTACTTTGCTAATGCTGTGGACATTTTTTTGGTCTGGAGGAATTTGCGGCAAATTAGTAATTGGTCGTCTGGCTAGTAAATTTCTTATGACATCCAATCGGAAGTCATATAATCGTAACTGGTCAGACCGCGAATATTTATTGTACAAAAAATAGGCGTTTATCATGCTCATTTGCAGCACATGCATGAATAACTCTTTGTACCACCGAATGGTTTTACGGCTGCAAGGATAATATGCCATCATTTGATCCTGTCTATCTATACCGGCCATAAAAGCATTATATCCAATGATTGCGGAAGGTTTTTCAGATTCTTGATTTCTTTTGTTTTTAAAAAAATGGCCATTTCGCTTCCAAATTCTATTGAAATGTATTGAACATTGCGTTTATCGCGCCATTTTCCGACATGCACTCCATTGCAAAACATAGATTTATTCTCACCACGTTTTAAGTTAGCACTCATTACCTCTTTCGGATTATCTTTCCTCTCAGCGTACCAGTGCAGTATGTATTTTGTTGAAGTAATTTCCTAGCTAAATTAACACTATTGTAAAAATTGTCTAGATAAACAGCATGTCCCACACCCAATTTTTCCTCCAATAAATGTAAAACAATCTTTTCAGTATGTCCGCTTCCACCATAAACATCTGTCGCACCTTCGTAGACACGAAATTTCAAAATAAGTCCATTAGGCGCTGTCAGCATGTATAACTTCATACCATACTTATGACGCTTATTCTTGATATACTGTTTAAACTGGAGACGACCCCGATAAAGTACCATAGCTTCATCCAAAGACAACTCTCTTCCAGAATAGTAAATTTCTCCCATCTTGTTGTTAAAAAAATCTGCCACAAATCTAATCTTTCCTAGCCGATCTGCCGGATCCATATCTGGAGATGTAAAATGCAAACACCTCAAGATAAGCAAAAATCTATTCCTTGACATATATTTTCTAAAAACAGGTAGATTAAATAGCGGATCAGTTTTCCAATAATCGTTAAGACGGCTCAAGGATATTGTGCCAGTGTGAAGTAACAGGGCCAAAAAAATTTTTAGTTCGTCAAGAGTAAGATCTTTAAAATTAGTAATACGTGATTTTGTACTTGTTTCTGGCGCAGCAAAACCTCGACTGCGTAAGAGTTCGTTCGTTCTACAATAGTTTGTAAAAAATCATCATCAATGATCATTTCGAAAAATCGGTAGGTGCACCCTGCCCTGGAATTTGCACCAATAATTCCTGGGTTTTCTAGAACAAAATTTGTTTTAACGCACCTCTGTCGTTCCATTTTATCTCATCAAGGCTAGGAAGTGTTTGATGTGGCCGAATAGGGTCTATAAAATTCTCTTTTTCGGACTCGGAGCTTGAATTTACATCACTATCGTCTGTGTCTGGTACGTAATGTTCGTCACTACTACCTCCGCTTTCTTCCAATAGCTGCAATAATTCAGTGTCAGTTAGCTTCTTTTTCTTATCATATACCTTTTTTTCATCACTACAATGTCTTTTTTTAATACCAGAAGGCCCAGGTTGATTGTCCATATTGTACGGCAGATTACAACCAAACCAAAAGCAAATCCGCGGAACCACTTAAGCACCTGTTAGAACTTGCGTTTTTAAGCAACGCCACCACTAGAAACACGTTTCATATACAACGCCGATGGAATACTAAAACGTTTCGTAAGAACGCATGTCGAACTCCGATCGGAGTAGACGGCGTTGGCGAAGAGACCCGACGCACTCCGATCGGAGTGGTCGGCAATCAACCTGTTAATTTTGGTGGCTTCATATGAAGAGTATTTGGTCAATATTCCACAAATATTAGAGCTGAACAGAACGATTTATTAGTTGGCAAGTATATTCCAAAATTCAATAATGGGATAGAAACGATAGTGACTGCTTGCCGTAAAAATTAAAGAAGTGCCTACTGCATGGTCCAATATAGGTTGAATAAAAATTGCTGCACTATTCACGTTTTTTGTGGGAAATTCTGGTTATGTTTGATTTTATGGTAAAACTTCCATAACGCGGCTTTATTTATTAAAAAAAAAGTTGTTACGAACACCCTCCCTGGATACCACAAATTTCCCACACAAAACGTGGACGGTGCAGCAATTTTTATTATCTTGACGTCCAGTGAACCGCGCTTTAGACACTTCCAAAAATTAAATATAAAGATGACGTAACCTCAGTTCGTCAATGAATTATCAATTATTTTTATTGCCTATAAACTTGGCGGTACTGGCTTCTAAAACATGAAGCTATACCCAAATTCCAGGTTGCTCGCTGTCTTCCTTGCATATGGACAAATAACGGAGACAGATAATAGAGCGAATGTCGTAAATAACTTCAGATGATAGAAGACCTACGTTTTTAAATATATTTAACATGTTGACAAAAAGAATAATATAAATATATAATAAAAGACTGTTTTTAGTCAATTTCCACTGGTTTATTTAAATTGCGATGACGCGTTTCGCTGTCGATGCAGCTTCTTCAGATCTACATTTTACGCTGTCAAGTTAGGTTTAATATTTACAGTTTTATATAATTTCTTAATTATAATATTACACCTAATTAAATTACATTGGTGGTATTGGGAAATCCACACAGATTTGGAGTTAGGAGAATAAATTCAATAATGGTGAATTGCTTAAATCTACCTGGTCGTTGAGTAAAGTACCTGTAGTCCTTAATAGATTTATTTGCATTGTCTCTAAAAGGTTTAGTTTTAAACCTTTTTGTTGGGTGTGTAAAATTTTGAAATTCTTGTTAAATGTGTGATTTTCTGTTAAAAGATGATTAGCATATGTTGAATTAGATTTTCTATGGATGAAACTTTTTTCGTGTTCAGTAATTCTTTGTCTAAATGTACGTCCAGTTTGTCCGATGTATGTTTTAGGATATGACCCACATGTTAATTGATAAACCCCTGATTTATTATGTTTATTGATTTGTGGTTTGTAGTTTTTAAGATATTTCCCTATAGTATCGTTAGTCTTGTAAGCTTTGTTGATAGTTTTTTGATTTAAAAATTTCTCCAGTTTTTCCGTTGGTTTGCCGAAATAGGTTAAGCATTTAAAGGTGGTATTTCTGTCCTTAAAACGTGGGTATATTTCTGAGATTGCCTTGTTTCTAAGTTTTTTCCTAACGATACTATTGATTAAAGTAACCGAAATAACCGTTGTTAACGGCTACTTGTTTTATGTAGTTTAATTCTTTAGTAAAATTTTCTTCTGATAAGGGGATATTAGTTAGTCTATGTATAAAACTATGATAAGCTGCAAGTTTATGATGGTTAGGGTGGTGAGAACTATTGTGAATTGTGGTATCTGTATGACAAGGTTTGTGATATATTGCAGATTCATGTTTTTTCATGGCTTTACTGATTGTTAAGTCTAGGAAATTGATTTTCCCTTCGACTTCTTCTTCCATTGTAAAACTGATATTTCTATGTAAAGAATTAATATACTGTAAAAAGTGAGTTAATTGTCTGTCCCTACCTGTAAAGCATACAATTATATCGTCTACGTATTTTACTAAAGAATTAAACAAGTAGCCGTTAACAACGGTTATTCGGTTACTTTAATCAATAGTATCGTTAGGAAAAAACTTAGAAACAAGGCAATCTCAGAAATATACCCACGTTTTAAGAACAGAAATACCACCTTTAAATGCTTAACCTATTTCGGCAAACCAACGGAAATACTGGGGAAATTTTTAAATCAAAAAAAATATCAACATAGCTTACAAGACTAACAATACTATAGGGAAATACCTTAAAAACTACAAATCACAAATCAATAAAGACAATAAATCAGGGGTTTATCAATTAACATGTGGGTCATGTCCTAAAACACACATCGGACAAACTGGACGTACATTTAGACAAAGAATTACAGAACACGAAAAAAATTTCATCCATAGAAAATCTAATTCAACATATGCTAATCATCTTTTAACAGAAAATCATACATTTAACAAGAACTTCAAAATTTTACACACCCAACAAAAAGGTTTAAAACTAAACCTTTTAGAGACAATGCAAATAAATCGATTAAGGACTACAGGGACTTTACTCATCGACCGGGTAGATTTAAGCAATTCACTTTTATTGAATTTATTCTCCTAACTCCAAATCTGTGTGGATTTCCCAATACTATCAATGTAATTTAATTAGGTGTAATATTATAATTAAGAAATTATATAAAACTGTGAATATTAAACCTAACTTGACAGCGTAAAATGTACGAGGCTGGTTTGAAAAGTCCGTGCAAAGTCCGAGAGATGGCACCACCGGCGCGTATCGAGGTCATGTTTAGTTAGTAGCATCTCTTGAATGAACGCACACCAAGTTTCAGCCATATTGGTCTATTTCTTTGTGTTTGGCATTCGTGTGAATCAAGGAAGTCGAGTGATTTTCAAGAAATGGACGAAAAAGAATTTCGTGTGGTAATTAAACATTACTTTATGAAAGGCAAAACGCCTCAGAAGACTAAAGAGAAGCTTGATAAACATTATGGTGACTCTGCACCTTCGATTAGAACAGTTTATAAGTGGTTTCAAAATTTTCGGACTGGCAATATGGGCACAAGTGACGCTGAACGTTCTGGACGGCCTGTGGAGGTTACGACTCCAGAAATCATTGATCAAATCCATGATATGGTGATGGATGACAGAAGAGTTAAGGTGCGTGAGATTGCTAGTGCTGTGGGCATCTTGACTGAACGGGTACATAACATTTGGACATGAGAAAGCTATCCGCAAGATGGGTGCCGCGATTGCTCACGCTTGACCAAAAACGGAATCGTGTGAAGTGTTGCAAGAATGGTTTGCAGCTGTTCCAGAAGAATCCGGAGGACTTTAAGCGTCGTTTCGTCACTGTGGATGAAACATGGATACATTACTATACTCCTGAGACCAAACAACAATCTAAACAATGGGTTACCAAGGGGGAATCTGCACCAAAAAAGGCGAAGACCGTTCCTTCGGCCGGAAAGGTTATGGCGACTGTCTTTTGGGATTCGCAAGGGATAATCCTCATCGACTATCTGGAAAAGGGTTTAAAACTATTACAGGTGAATATTATTCATCGTTATTGGACCGTTTGAAAACCGAGCTGCAAGAAAGTCCTTTTCCATCACGACAACGCACCAGCACACACCTCAGCAGTTGTGGTCGCAAAATTAATGGAAATAGGATTCCAACTCGTTTCACATCCCCCCTATTCTCCAGACTTGGCTCCCTCGGACTACTATTTGTTCCCCAATTTGAAGAAATGGCTGGCGGGACAAAGATTTTATTCAAACGAGGAGGTGATTGCAGACACTAATGGATATTTTGCAGACTTGGACAAATCCTATTATTCGGAAGGGATCAACAAACTAGAACATCGTTGGACGAAGTGTATAAGCCTAAAAGGAGACTATGTTGAAAAATAAAAAAGGTTTACCCCAAACACATAAGTAGTTTTTATTTTTGCACGGACTTTTCAAACCAGCCTCGTATTTCCCTATAGTATTGTTAGTCTTGTAAGCTATGTTGATATTTTTTTGATTTAAAAATATCCCCAGTTTTTCCCGTTGGTTTGCCGAAATAGGTTAAGCATTTAAAGGTGGTATTTCTGTCCTTAAAACGTGGGTATATTTCTGAGATTGCCTTGTTTCTAAGTTTTTTTCTAACGATACTATTGATTAAAGTAACCGAATAACCTTTGTTAGCAGCTACTTGTTTTATGTAGTTTAATTCTTTAGTAAAATTTTCTTCTGATAAGGGAATATTAGTTAGTCTATGTATAAAACTATGATAAGCTGCAAGTTTTTGATGGTTAGGGTGGTGAGAACTATTGTGAATTGTGGTATCTGTATGACAAGGTTTGTGATATATTTCAAATTCATGTTTTTTCATGGCTTTACTGATTGTTAAGTCTAGGAAATTGATTTTCCCTTCGACTTCTTCTTCCATTGTAAAACTGATATTTCTATGTAAAGAATTAATATACTGTAAAAAGTGAGTTAATTATCTGTCCGTACCTGTAAAGCATACAATTATATCGTCTGCGTATTTTACTAAAGAATTAAACTACATAAAACAAGTAGCCGTTAACAACGGTTATTCGGTTACTTTAATCAATAGTATCGTTAGGAAAAAACTTAGAAACAAGGCAATCTCAGAAATATACCCACGTTTTAAGGACAGAAATACCACCTTTAAATGCGTAACCTATTTCAGCAAACCAACGGAAAAAACTGGGGAAATTTTTAAATCAAAAAAATATCAACATAGCTTACAAGACTAACAATACTATAGGGAAATATCTTAAAAACTACAAACCACAAATCAATAAAGACAATAAATCAGGGGTTTATCAATTAACATGTGGGTCATGTCCTAAAACATACATCGGACAAACTGGACGTACATTTAGACAAAGAATTACAGAACACGAAAAAAGTTTCATCCATAGAAAATCTAATTCAACATATGCTAATCATCTTTTAACAAAAAATCATACATTTAACAAGAACTTCAAAATTTTACACACCCAACAAAAAGGTTTAAAACTAAACCTTTTAGAGACAATGCAAATAAATCGATTAAGGACTACAGGTACTTTACTCATCGACCGGGTAGATTTAAGCAATTCACCTTTATTGAATTTATTCTCCTAACTCCAAATCTGTGTGGATTTCCCAATACTATCAATGTAATTTAATTAGGTGTAATATTATAATTAAGAAATTATATAAAACTGTGAATATTAAACCTAACTTGACAGCGTAAAATGTACGAGGCTGGTTTGAAAAGTCCGTGCAAAGTCCGAGAGATGGCACCACCGGCGCGCGTATCGAGGTCATGTTTAGTTAGTAGCATCTCTTGAATGAACGCACACCAAGTTTCAGCCATATTGGTCTATTTCTTTGTGATTGGCATTCGTGTGAATCAAGGAAGTCGAGTGATTTTCAAGAAATGGACGAAAAAGAATTTCGTGTGGTGATTAAACATTACTTTATGAAAGGCAAAACGCCTCAGGAGACTAAAGAGAAGCTTGATAAACATTATGGTGACTCTGCACCTTCGATTAGAACAGTTTATAAGTGGTTTCAAAATTTTCGGACTGGCCATATGGGCACAAGTGAAGCTGAACATTCTGGACGGCCTGTGGAGGTTACGACTCCAGAAATCATTGATCAAATCCATGATATGGTGATGGATGACAGAAGAGTTAAGGTGCGTGAGATTGCTAGTGCTGTGGGCATCTCGACTGAACGGGTACATAATATTTTGCATAAACATTTGGACATGAGAAAGCTATCCGCAAGATGGGTGCCGCGATTGCTCACGCTTGACCAAAAATGGAATCGTGTGAAGTGTTGCAAGGATGGTTTGCAGCTGTTCCAGAAGAATCCGGAGGACTTTAAGCGTCGTTTCGTCACTGTGGATGAAACATGGATACATTACTATACTCCTGAGACCAAACAACAATCTAAACAATGGGTTACCAAGGGGGAATCTGCATCAAAAAAGGCGAAGACCGTTCCTTCGGCCGGAAAGGTTATGGCGACTGACTTTTGGGATTCGCAAGGGATAATCCTCATCGACTATCTGGAAAAGGGTAAAAAACTATCACAGGTGAATATTATTCATCGTTATTGGACCGTTTGAAAACCGAGCTGTAAGAAAAACGCCCGCGATTGGCCCACAAGAAAGTCCTTTTCCATCACGACAACGCACCAGCACACACCTCAGCAGTTGTGGTCGCAAAATTAATGGAAATAGGATTCCAACTCGTTTTACATCCCCCCTATTCTCCAGACTTGGCTCCCTCGGACTACTATTTGTTCCCCAATTTGAAGAAATGGCTGGCGGGACAAAGATTTTATTCAAACGAGGAGGTGATTGCAGACACTAATGGATATTTTGCAGACTTGGACAAATCCTATTATTCGGAAGGGATCGACAAACTAGAACATCGTTGGACGAAGTGTATAAGCCTAAAAGGAGACTATGTCGAAAAATAAAAAAGGTTTACCCCAAACACATAAGTAGTTTTTATTTTTGCACGGACTTTTCAAACCAGCCTCGTAGATCTGAAGAAGCTGCATGGACAGCTAAACGCGTCATCGCAATTTAAATAAACCAGTGGAAATTGACTAAAAACAGTCTTTTATTATATTTTTATAATGATTTCCATCAAGTAGAAGCTACAACCATCCAAAAGAATAATATAGACGGATGACACTGTATTCAGACATTTATGACGCGCATGCAAAGAATCATTGAGGGGACTTTAAAAAAAAATACTAGCACTTCTTAACTTGAAATATATATTTCTAATAACTTCAATAAGTACACGTGTGATGCAACTCTATGTATAAATGATTGCATTAATGGTACCTTTAACAATATCATAACTAAAAAGTTGTAGTAAAAAAATCTAGTTCTCGCAATCTAAAATTTAATACATTTTTTTTAATACTCGATGAAATAATTTCATTTAAGGCATAGACAAGGACGGACGACGTTTTTTTTTTGTTAAATATTATTTTGCGTACGTAGAAATAGGCTTTATTAATGACGACAAGATGACCCATCCTTTATTGTAATAAGTAGTGATATATTTTTCAACGATCTACTATATATGGAGATTTAATTGCAGTATAGTACAGACAAAGGCTGCGATTTAATTACTTTGAAACAGTATCAACATAATGTTAACGAGTTTTCTCAGCCTAATTTTGACTGCAAGGCCACTTTTCTTATATTTCAGTGCATCTTTTCACATTTTAACGCTTTCGGCTCACTATTTCTTAAATATCTCAGTTTCTGTTCGTTGTTATGCGAGAAAAAAAAAATCATTGTACTCGTCATAAAATTGCCTAAAAAACTGCCTCGATTGCATTAAAAAATATTAACTACTTAACTTAACAAAAAACTATTTACTGCGGCAAATTGAAAAATTGTGTTTTACGGCTTTAAATTATAGGAAAATATAGCTTTTATAATAGCAAAAAAGTGTGCCAAATTTTATTAAAAAATATTATTATGGATTTTTCTTGTGGGCAAAAGGTCGCAGCTTGTTTTAAAAAAAATGCGAAATTTTATGCTCTTCGAGATGGTTAGAAAGGAAAATAAAGAATATACAAAAAGCTATCTTATTTTACGATTTTTTCGTTACGAAAATTTCAATTTTGTTCGCTTTTACTCTAGAAAAGGTATGGTTCATTCTCTTTATTTCTAAGTTGGGAATGTGGAATCTTTGGCACAATGACACTACTCAGTATATATCACCACTACACCAAACACCGACGCACGTTTCGCTAACCATGTTGGCTTCATCAGGAGCGATGATTGACTAAAGCTAAACTACAAATCTTCCCTATTTATACTTAGCCAAACCCTTGAATTACTCAGGCGGAACTAATGGCGTAGGCGAGGCCATCAGTTCCGGTCAAGTAACCAGTAGAGAGGACTATAAGGAATAGGTCCACTGTCTTTATTTAAACTTTTACATTTTAGAATTTCCATACTTTCGTAAGCGTTCAACGATCTCATATAAGATACATTTTTAATTAATCTTAGATTATGTAATGTTACAATATGATCAGCTTCAAGGGCATGTTCGGCAATGCTAGACTTTTCTGCTCTACCGTATTTTAAGTGTGCTAAATGTTCTTTAAATCGTGTTTTAATTGACGTTTTAGTTTGTCCAAGATACTTTTTATCACAATCATTACAACTAATTTCATAAATTCCACTTTTCTTACAGTTAGGAATCTTATCTTTGGGATATTCCTCAGATTGTCTGATGACTTATAGACTAAGGTGAGGCCTACCTTATTAAATACCTTATTGAGTTCCCTGCTATATTTCGGATTATATGGTATGGAGACATACTTGGTGTTATTTTCTTCGCGTGTAAAAAAATCTGAGGAATATCTTAGGAAATCGTAAAGATAAGATTCTTAATTCTGAGAAAAGTGGAATTTATGAAATTAGTTGTAATGATTGTGATCAAAAGTATATTGGGCAAACTAAAAGGTCAATTAAAACACGATTTAAACGAACATTTAGCACACTTAAAATACGGTAGAGCAGAAAAGTCTAGCATTGCCGAACTTGCCCTTGAAACTGATCATATAGTAACATTAGATAATCTAAGATTAATTAAAAATGAATCTGATAGGAGATTGTTGAACGCATACGAAAGTATGGAAATTATAAAACGTAAAAGTAGTTTAAATAAGGACAGAGGTTCTATTCCTTATAGTCCCCTCTACTGGTTACTTGACCGGAACTGATGGCCTTGCCTGTGCCATTAGTTCCGCCTAAGTAATTCAAGGGTTAGGCTAAGTATAAATAGGGTAGATTTGTAATTTAGCTTCAGTCAATCATCGTTCCTGATGAAGTTAACATGGTTAGCGAAACGCGCGTCGAGTGCAAAAATAAAGTGTTTGGTGTAGTGGTGATATATACTGAGTAGTCTCTTTATGTCTATTCATTATTTTATCTTAAATATAACCTGTAAAAGTGATTTTAAAACAAATAATAACTATTTTACGATAAAATTATGGTTTAGAAAATATAAACTTTTATTGGCAAACCACTAAAACATTAATACATTTACTAAAGTTATCACAGATACAATATTTATAATTAAAAAAAAGCATTCGAAGATGATCAGTCAGAATTGTTGACAAATGAATTTAAAAATCATTTTTCCGATGACTCATCTTTATAAATTTCAGATCGCTCTATCGATGAAAGCGAGTTAGAGAGCGCCAACCTTTTATACTCGTGCCAGTATGAATCCGATTCAGTTAATCAATCGGTTGATTTTGAATATAGCAGAAAATAATCTCGAGCACATACGCTATAGAAACCGAATGATTTTTTTAAATTATTATATATATATATATATATATATATATATATATATATATATATATATATATATATATATATATATACGTCCTGTACTTTCTCCTCCTTACTTTGCAACCGTGTTTATTTCTTTGTCGTGTTCCGACTATAAGGGTTTATATTTAATATTTGCTCATTCTTCCAATCACGGGGAAATTTTTTCTAAATATGACAAATATTAGACATTGATATGTTTTCTATAAGTATTGTTTAATAACTTCAGTTATTGTTAACTTATATTTAATAACAATAACGTCTTTACTGCAATTTGATTAAGTTTAAAGAGAAAGCAAACAATATGTGTAATATGTGATAATTTTGGTAAATGTATTAATGATTCGTCAATAAAATATATTTATAAAAATTATTTTAAAATAGGTAATATTTGTTGAAAAACACTTTTCAGGCAGATTTGCATAAGATGAAGGCTTGGTGTGACGATAACAAACTGTCCTTCAATATAGCAAAGACAAGGATTCTGAGCTTCAGATGCAATATCGAGAATGTTAATATTGCGAATGAGATCACCTCTGCAGTTGATAGGAATTCATTTCTCGGTCTAATAATTGACTCATCGCTGCGGTTTGAGGATCACATTGGCAACATCTGCAGCAAAATTTCTTCAGCCTGCTATGCCCTTAGGGTTATTGCAAGCAGCCTGGGGCTGGATGTGGCTAGAACCTCTTATTTTTTATTAGTTGAGGCTCATTTGAGGTATGGGATCTGTTTCTGGGCTTGCTGCTCTCGAGTTCACTTTAGTTCTGTTTTTGTGTTGCAAAAGAGAGCTATTAGAAATATTTCGGGAGCTGGGTTGCGAGAGTCATGTTGACCATTGTTTCCGAGGTAAGGGATTCTTACTCTTTGTGCCCTATGTATCCTGGAAACTGCTATCATGATCTTTAAAAAACATCGTCTTGGCGCGTTCGTCCTGCCATTGCCGGCTCCGAAATCGGAGCTGATCAAATCTGCAATTGTTTATAATGGCAAAAAAATTTACAATCATCTGCCTCTCAAATTGCGAGGACTGGATTGCGAGGGGGTCTTTAGACGAAAGACTAGGGCCCTACTTATAAAAAAAGGCCTACTATGCACTGGGGGGAATTCTACAATGATAGACTGGAATAAGCATATAACAGTAGTTGAGTGGTTGGCATTTGGGTTGACTTATGTGTAAATTTTATTTCTTTTATTTTGGATTTACTGCATTGACTACTAATCTTGTTCTGTTTTTCTTTTTTTATTTTTCCTTTTTTTGAATTTGTGTTTGTGTTTATTAATATAATAATAATTTAAGTTAAGCTTGCTTTGTCAATAAATACGTTGTATTCTAGGACAATAAAGCACATTTCTATTCTATTCTAAGTTATATTTAAGATAAAATATTAAAATAACGAAAATGCACCAGATCTTTTCTAAAGCAAAAGCAAAAAAAAAAAAAGATTTTTTTGTAACGAAAAAATTAAAAATGAAGTAGTTTTTTGTATATTCTTTATTTTTCCTTCTAACCATCTTCAAGGGCATAAAATTTAGCATATTAAAAAAAAAGCTTCCTATTTGCCCCCAAGACAAATCTATAATAGTCCAAGAGCTGGTAGACATTTTTGGGTAGGTATTTGAGGCACCATGAAAACTTGTCAAATACTTCTTTAGTAATACCTGAATACAAAAACGCAGACCTGGCTGAAGGGTAGTGGAGCCAGATTATTTAGTCGGGTCTAAAACTTAGCAAGATGTTTGTAAAATTATGTTTCAAAAAAATCGAAAAAAAATATATTTGAAGCACGTTGAAATTTAAACAGCGTAATATTGGTAACTAAAAAAAGATATTTTTAAAAAGACAGGTCGTTTCGGTGGTATATTCTACCCGTCAGGTGATCGAGAATGTTAAGCACGAGTGCGAGTGAACGGCGCTATGGCTAAGCTGAAGTGCGAGAGACAGCGTATATCGGCAGCTGTCTTAGTCGAAGAACGCTGCGGTGCAAGGGGCTCTCGCAAGACCACGTGACTCACAGCACCCATGCGTTTGTTAGTAAGAATTTTGGAGTAGTCTTAAAATATTTATAGATAAATATATAAAAATTCTAAAATAAAAAAATATACTATAAATAAAATACTCTAATAATAAAATACTACTAATAAATAATTAGATTGAGAATCTTATAACTAAGGACACCCAAATATGCAAAGCACATATGCATTTTTCTAAATATTTGCATAAATGCTTTAAAAATAGCATATATGTGCATATTTGAAGGAATTTATAATAATGTCGGTCTTTTGCAGGCGTTTTTTTCATTCATTTTTCGGAATAAGGATCAATGTTTAGTCCGCCGCCGCAGTGCCGGTGGTTTTCTCCAAATAAATTTTATTATTTTTATGGTCAGTAAAAACCAGTCAGTAAACCCCAGACGGCCAACAGAGCATACTTGTATTATTAATTTATTAGATTTCATTTTTGGTTGTGCTTTTAAAGTGGTTACGTCGATTTTGTGCTTATAATTTACTACAGTGAAATGCCCAAAGCCAGTAGTGTGTCAGTGTGGATTAAACCATACAAAGAACTAAGAATAGATATGGGAAAAATCTACTGTTCGGCATGTGTTAAAATTTTTGAATACCTATTGAACATACAGGGTATTTCATTTTCGTTTAATATTTAAACATAACGAAATTTTTGTCATGATTTTGCCGTTGATGCTATTTTCAATGTTATTTAAGTTATTTTTGTTCGAATTTTTTCCTTGGGTTTTTAATTAAATTTTCTTTTTTTTATTGCAGATACCACGCGATAAAAAAATTTCAAATATAGCAACACGTGAAAACTGCTTGCCATATTGCGAAATTGAGTAAAACAAAACCTGGAGATAGGCCACAACACACATTAATGCAATTTTTCCAACTAACGTACAAAAATAAAGAGCTAAATGAACAAGACATCTTTAACCGAGATCTATGCCGTGCACTGAGGACATCAAACATTCGTACTCGTACTCGTATCATGTAATGTGAAACAATAAATTTACATTTTTCAAGTCTATTTCGATTTATTTTACTGCATATTTACAACATGTATGTGCATATTTTGAGAAAATTATTTGCATATTTATGCGCATATTTTAAAGTTTTCCACTTGCATATTTGGGTTTCCTTACTTATAACTATAAGATTTGGACTAAAACGCGAATTTTGACCAATCCTCTTAATATTTTTTAATAAAATTTGGCACACTTTTTTTGTTAATATAAAAGCAATATTTTTCAATATTTATATTTAACTTCCGTTCAATGGAATTGAACGGAAGTCACTCGTAAAATACCATTTCTCAATTTGCCGTAGTAAATATTTTTTTCTAAGTTATGTACTTAATATTTTTGGATGCAATCTACGCAATTTTTTAGGTAATTTTTATGACGAGTAAAATGAATTTTTTTTGTCTCATAACAACGAACAGAAACTGAGATATTTAAGAAATAGTGAAAAAATGCACTAAAATAGAAGAAAAGTAGCCTTGCGATCAAAATTAGGCTGAGAAAATTAGTTTACATAATGTTGGCATTGTCCAAGCTGTAGCTAAAAATTTCCAAAAATCCTGAAAATATTACGGCATTTGCCTCTACTATTTCATGATTATCATGACTGAAATTATCTTATTATTATTATTATTTTTCTAAGAACGATCTAACCGATCTATTCACCAAAAAAAGCATTATTTTATCACAATATCATCTATGTTACTTCTTGTAATAAAAAATAAATATTAAAGAAACGGTCACAAAATGGAATAATGAGAGATGTAAAACTTGTATAATATATAAAACACAATGACAATAATACGAAAAAGGTACTTAAGGTAGTAAAACAAAAGTAAAAGTAAATAAATATGTACAAGATAAAAATTAAAATTAAGTTCTTGTATTAAGTACTAGGCGACAGCTGTCAATTTTCCTAATATATATTTTCTGGTTGATACAGTATATTCAATTGATATAATTTAATATATGCTTAAAAAATTGTATATATATATATATATATATATATATATATATATATATATATATATATATATATATGTGTATACAGTGTGTCCCAAAAAGTTCTAGACAAATCTTACATTACGCATATTACAAAAAAAATTTATTCTTGATAAAAAAGTTCTGCATCACGTGGAAATCTATAATCAAGTATCAAAAGTTTAAAATATTTGAAGGCACACAGGGAAAACAAAAAATAATGATTTATAATGAAGAGTAAAGTGTGTTTAAATTTAAATACAGAGCAAAATATTAATTGAAAATGTTAATATGAACTAAAAAACTATGCTCACTTTTAGATTTGTGGCCTTCCTAGTTACAAATTCAAAAAAAAAACTCCAGTAAACACGTCAGTAATTGTATTATTTATTGAATAAAAGGAAACGAAATCACTACAAATTTTAAGCTGAAAATAAATGAACATATCTGTGGAAATACCTAACAACTGTCAATAAACTTAGTTCTTATTAACATTTTCAATTAATATTTTGCTCTATGTTTAAATTTAAACACATTTTACTCTTCATTATAAATCATTATTTTTTTATTTTCCCTGTATACCATCAAATATTTTAAACTTTTGATGCTTGATTATAGATTTCCATGTGATGCAGAACTTTTTATCAAGAATGTAATATGTATAATTTGTAATATGTAAGATAAACTTTTTCTCCATTTGTATAAACTGACTCAATTTATGAGGACACAATCTAGTCCAGATTAAATTTGGGCTCGATACCGACCCGAATCTGAAAATGGATTTCAAAAAATTTCAGAAAAACTGGAGTAAAAATTAATTTCCTAATATAACCAAAAGTTTTCTCTATTAATCCTATTATTCCCCCAAAAACCTACAACTTCTGTAGAAAAAATTTTTTTTTAGCTTCAATTTTAGGAGATATTTATCACAACGTATTTGCCATATTTTGGATATTCAACAATTTTTTACTCGAAAACTAAAACTTTTGGAGAAATTATGTAAGAGACAAAAAACACTTATTTTTATTCGTAGAATCACTATGATTTTTTTCAGAATTTTTGAAGCACTTTTTAATACCTCTTTTAACCTATATTTTTTACGATTTTTTCAAATATATTTTCAATGAAAAAATGGAATTTTTGTGAGTTTAATAATTACCTGTTTAAAAATTTTGAAAATCTTATGATGGAATCGTGTTCTACGGGAAATTTTACATCGAAAATGTACACGAAAGAAATTTTTTGTCCTAAAAATAAGGTTTTTGCACCGACAAAATAACAAATTGTTAAAAAGTGTTTCAAAAATTCTGAAATAAATTCATGGTGATTCTACGAATAAAAACAAGTATTTTTTGTCTCTTACATAATTTCTCTGAAAGTTTTAGTTTTCGAGGAAAAAATTGTTGGATATCCAAATTATGGCAAATGCGCTGTAATAAATATCTCTAAAAAATTGAGGCCATAAAAAAAACTTTTCCTACAAAGTTGTAGGTAGGTTGTTTAGGGTAGAATAAGATTATCGGAGAAAAACTTTTGGTTATATTAGGAAATTACATTTTTACTTCAGTTTTTCAGAAATTTTTTGAAATCCATTTTCAGATTTGGGTCGGTATTGAGCCCAAATCAGCTCAATTTCTTATTACGCCACTCAAAATTGAAAACTATCATAAGTTTTAATCTGGATCAGATCGTATCCTCATAAATTGCGTCAATTTATAGACTAGTGGGGGGTCCCAACATTTTTCTTTATTCTTAAGTTTAGAACAAAAGTATGTTGCTGGGTGGATTCCGCATCACTACCACAATATCAAATTCTAAACACTTTTTTTAACAAATGTTTTCGATATTTTAACAGCCCTAGTGAGTTTCGGATTTCCGCCAAACGAGAAATGACAATCAGTGCTGCAAAATCATTTTTTGGGTTTCAAGTGTTGCAGAATCTACTTTCAGGTTCACTTTTTTTCTAAATTCCGTATGTCGCAAACTTTCTGCTTTATATATATATATATATATATATATATATATATATATATATATATATATATATATATATATATTATATATATATATATATATATATATATATATATATATATATATATATATATATATACATATACATTATATATATTATTTTTAAGCAATAATTTAATAATTCACAATAAGAACCCAACATTCATCTTTAGGGATTTAGATCGTCGGACGTCGGAACGACAGAACTGGAAGAAGTCCTCTGTGGATGATCGACCAAGACGCAATGGTCATGTATAAAACCAAAGCTACCTTAAGGACTAGGTGGTGACCAGAAATTTCTAACATGCCACACAACTATCTTGTCTAACGATAATTTTTCATTAAAATGTTAACAAATTTTCAACCGATTTGTGCAGCGACCATAATCCCCTAAAATGTGTGCGAGGTCCTATATATTGAAAGAAAAAATAATCAAATTTATAAAAATACATTAATCATCAACGCTCTTAAAAGGTAAAAATAACAAACTTACACACTGATTTTTTTATTATATTTCTTTTACACAGCGTATTGCTGTTTCATAACGCTACCCCGTATCTAAACTATCACTTTAATTATTAATTTATTTAAATCAAATAAACAACTTATATACGAGGGAGCGCAATAAAAAAATATGATACATTCACTTACTGGTTCATATACTGCGTCTTGCCGTTTTAAACCGTATTAAAAACGCATACAAATGTAACTTATTAGTTTGGAAGCGGTCATTTTGATAGTGACCTTTTGAATGTCATCTCAAAATAACTTGGAAATTTAACTGTTTAAATTTATTGAAGCTGGTGTTTTAAAATCGATTGTAATAGAAAAAAACATCTAATAGCAACCAAATCCATCGGACTTTTAGATATTTCCAACAATTCGTTTTCAAAAAGATGTAATTATGTAATATAACTCTGAGAGAAACACAATCTTCAGTCCCATACAGCAAAAAGTCATATTTCCCCTTTTCATTTGCCTCTAAGTTGTAATTTAGAAATAATCCGTCAAGTGTTAGAGGCTTAAAGAATTTGCCACCACGTGCCTTCCAACTTCACACTGTTATCAAGTAACAAACAGTATATAAGCAAGTAAGTATATGAACATGCTGTACACAGCATCGAAACATTCAATAAAACATTATCTCGCTAAAAATAAACAATAAAATTAAATATGAGAATAAATATCATTAAAACTGCACTTTTATACCTAAAAAGTTCTAATAATTACAAACATAACGGGATTAAAGGATAATACTTAGATTATGATAAAATTGACATAACACGATAAAAACATATTTTTTCCCTAAAAATGGATGAAAGCCGAGTCGTAAAATAATTCTTTATTTAGTAGAAAAATAAATTAAATAAAAACTAATCTCGTATACACGGTGTAAGAAAAAAGACAACGTAATAAACTTTCAGAGGTCATAGTAGTCTTGAAAATAAGACAAAAAGATTCCCACCAAATGTGTATTATGAGCTACGGTCATTATACACATTTCAAAATTATGATCTTTATTAATATGTACAAGTAGTATTTGGTACCAACCGGAATAAGTCTGGCTGATAAGCCCAAAAAAATTCTTGAACAAGCTCTCTAGAGAACCCATTTTTCAAAATGGCAGCAGATTTCCAAAATTTATTATTTGACGAACAGAAAAATCTATATTTATCAACTTAATATAGACGACTGGAGACCCATGATAATCAACTCTATTCGATCATAATGCTGTGAACGAAGAACTTCACACATATTCTAAACGTGTGCTAAGGTATGCTCCTTGAGGACAGCCTGTTAATTTCCTAAGAGCTATCGCATATACGGATGAGTATAGGGCTGTCAAAATATCATTTTTCGAAATTAAAAATAATGCACCCGCTTCTTTTGATCGTTAACAAGAGATGCAAATTTCAGAGGAGCTGGACAAGAAGCTGTTGTATACTGATGATAAAATGCGACAAATATAAAATTTTAAAAATTTGGACGTTACTTTGGAAATGCTGCTTCTCTAAGAGTCTTAAGCAAATTTTTTTTTGGACTCATTCGTCAAAACCGTCCAGATTGGTACCAGAAATGTATGTACCGAGTTTCATTGCATTAAAGCCAGTAAACCAGAGTAACCTCTGACCTAAATGAGATATTGATTTCAAATTTGGTACACATATAGTATTTAAAGTGAGTATCTAAACAATATTGTTCCAAAGGCAGGGCGTGAAAAGAGATAGGGTCGATAAATTCAATTTCAATGACGTTTTAGGAACTTTCCGTAGTTTTTTGTGGACGAAATAAATAAAAGGAGAAGTTAGAGGAGAGGCTCTAGACATATGCTTGTTTTTGTTCCTAGAGGTAAGATCTCGAAAAATAATGTTATTTCTTGATTATTTCCTCTCTTAAGGAAGTTGCAGTGGTATAGGTGAAACCAAAAGTAAATTGCGTACATTTATATTTTTAATGAAGTATATAGTAATAAATAATTTATATTACATATTACTGAGACGTTTGACATTATTTTTCAATTACGAGGCATGTTTTTTAAGTAAGTACCGTTTTGCGATTCCGCCGCCGCAGCGATACGGTCGGCGTTCCGCGCATGCGCGCTGGTAACCTACATCTCATGTCTACGCACTGACGCCATTACAGTCTGATTCTTCATTGTATACGTTGTTTACTGAGTGTTTAAGATGCCTCCGACAATCGTGAGTCCCGCCGATTGTGAAGTACGGGCTGTTATACGATTTCTTAGTGCTAAAGGCGTAAAACCGATCGATATTCATCGTGAGATCTGTGAAGTTTACGGACAAAACATTATGAGTGATGGAATGGTAAGGAAATGGGTGAGAGCATTTAAAGATGGCCGCACAAATGTGCATGATGAAGAACGGAGTGGGCGTCCTTCGGTCGTTAATGAAGATTTGTTGCAGAAAGTGGACGAAAAGGTGAGAGAAAACAGACGCTTTACAATTTCATCATTGTGCGACTGCTTTCCTCAATATTCTCGTAGTGTTTTGTATCGCATTGTGACCGAGAACTTGAATTACCGGAAATTGTGTTCACGTTGGGTTCCAAAAATGTTGACGGATTTGCACAAAACCCAACGTTTAGGCAGTGCATTGACTTTCCTTGAGCGGTACCACAATGAAGGTGAACATTTTTTAGACCAAATTGTTACTGGTGACGAAACATGGGTGGCCTACGTCACACCAGAATCGAAACAACAATCCATGGAATGGCGACATTCATCATCACCCAAAAAAGTGAAGTTTAAACAAACAATTTCTGCCCGCAAAATCATGTGCACAGTTTTTTGGGACAGAAAAGGAGTATTGCTAGTGGAGTTTCTGCCTCGTAATGAGACAATCAATGCAGCGTCTTATTGTGAGACATTGAACAATCTGCGTCGTGCAATCCAGAACAAAAGACGTGGCAAGTTGAGTAAGGGTATCGTTTTGCTGCATGACAATGCCCGTCCACATGTGGCTAATCGGACCAAAGATCTCATCAAATCTTTTAAATGGGAAACTCTAGATCATCCTCCATACAGCCCTGATCTGGCGCCCAGCGACTACCATTTGTTCCTGCACTTGAAGAAGCACCTGGGTGGTCAGCGTCTTCAAGACGATAACGAAGTCAAAACATTTGTGATACAGTGGTTAACAAGTCAGGCGGAAGAATTTTATGAGGAGGGTATTCAAAAACTGGTGCCACGTTATGACAAGTGCCTCAATATTCACGGAAATTATGTAGAAAAGTAGATTAAGGTACAGGCTTTCATGTAAAAATAAAATTATAGCGATATCTTTGCACGTCTTTTTTTAATTCCAAAACGGTACTTACTTAAAAAACATGCCTCGTATGTTTGTATTATTTATTAGAGTTTTTATATAAATAAACTAACTTTTGAATATTTAGTCCAAACTTAAGAAAGAAAAAAACGAAAGATTTGTAACGTATTAATATTGCAAAATTTATACAGTAGATATGTTAAAGCCATATTAAAAAAACTGTTATCTATGTTATTGAGCTCTATGTTTGCGAAAAAATCAAAATAAACATTGCTAATTTATTATTAAAAAGCGGCAACATCGCATATTTTTTATAATAGTGGACATTCTGTCATTCTGAGATTACGGCATATTCAGGGTAAAACAGTATTCTTCTTCTTCATTATAGATAAAAGTTAAGAAATGAATAAAGGCAAAAAATGCGGAATTCGTGACAAAAATGGAAAAAAATATATATTTGGAAGAGAAAACATGCTGCCGAAACAGTTTATAGACAAAGATTGAGTCAAAGGAAATGTAACGAAAAAAGACGAATGGTAAACAGTGATAATGACAGTTGTAACCTCTCGGGGTGTGGCCATCGTATTGTCAACATTCGAACTTTAGGCAGTAATCAAAAATCTTCGTCTTGTAAAGAAATATTATCATTATGTGACACAATAAATGAAACATGAAAGAGTTTTGCTTCAATTAACAATAAGGTGTAGTAAATGTTTAGAAATAAACAGTTTCTACTCATGAAAGAATATTATGATATAACACAGAAATGGCTCTTGGTGAGTATATGAAATTCGTATTTTAATAAATTATATTTGAATCTTTATGAGTTTATTATTTATACAATGGGTTATATCCTTGTAAACAAGTTACTGGTATGGACAGATGTGCCAACTGTGGACTCGAAATTTTTGAAGAGACACGAACGAGAAAGCGGGACAGTATAGAAAAAGTTGCTAAACAAATTTCCACTAAGTGGGCTAAAATTGAAGGCGATCTAATGATGAGGAATGAAGATAATATTAAAAAATTATTAGGACCTGATGAAACCGTGTAACGAAATCACCGCGTGTTCTAAATGCACCGTTTGAATATTTAAAAAGTATTGTTTCAAAATAATAAATTTATTTTATATATGCGATATTTCTTCTTCTTCTTCTGCTAGTGCCATATCCTTAGTGGATGTTGGCGATCATCGTGGCCCATATTACTTTATTAACTGCCGATCTGAATAAGCCAGTTGAAGACAGTCTGGTCCATTGGCGCAGATTCTTCAACCATGAAATTCTCCTTCGACCAGGTCCTCTTTTTCCTTCAATTTTTCCTTGTAGTATCAATTGCAAAAGCTCATACTCTTGAGCAGACCCAGTTTTCATTTAGGCAACATCCAAGGTAGTTGAAATTTTCTACTCTTTCTAGAGCTTTTTCCTCTATATAGGCATTAGTGTTTTACTTGCTAATAATCATAATTTTGGTTTTCTTAATGTTCAGTTCTAGGCCGTATTTTTTGCTGACTGTTACTATACGGTCTATCAGTATTTGCAGATCTTCAGAGCTTGTCGCTAGTAGGGTAGAGTCGTCAGCGTAACGGATGTTATTAATAGTCACTCCGTTTATACGCAAGCCTACCTCCAATTCTTCCAAGGCTTCTCTAAATATTTCAATACTATTTAAGATTTAAAAAATTACTATGCGTTCTATATTTATAACTACTAGAAATTGTTACTAGCGTGAATAATTAAAGGCATTCTAAATGAAACATTAGTTTTATGACTTTTTTTATTTAAAAATTTACATACTGATACTTTGCATTTAAAGATTCATATAGATGTAGCTTACCCCCGAACATAGACGCATTTGAATTTCCCTCTATTTTTTGTCAATGCGGTGTTGCCACTTCATTCGCCTGATACAGGTTATTGCTCGAAATCATTGATAATTATTATAATTTTTCATTCATAAAAAGCTTTCTAATTAGTTCAAAAAAAAATCTAAAATATTCGTCATATTTTGATGTATAACATATCTAAATTTCATATTTTTGTGATATAAAAAATGTACGTTTACTGCATTATATGCACGCTTGCCATAAGGATCCACGTATTTTTTAAATTTGATTTACCCTAAATGTCTAAAAAAATTCTAGATTTTTTAATTATCGAATAAAATCAAAGTATTTTTCATTATTTTCGTATAACGCCCAACTTCCTTAAGAGAAATAGTATGTAAAAGAGACTGGGAGAAAAAGTTTAGTTATTCTAAAATCGGTTTAAATGATTTTAAATTCTCATATCAAAAATGTGCCGGCTAAATGTCCAATGTAGTTAATGCCAAAACGATTAGGCGACAAAAAGATGAGAAACTTATAGAAACGACAGCAATTTTACATGACAAACCGGAAAACAGTTTTTATTTTAGATTTTATTGGATTGTGAGACTGCAGAAAAAAATTGATATTATTTTAATAAAAAAATACATTAGAATGTATTATTAAACAGTGGTTGAAAATATTATTCTATGAAACAAGTAGACAGTAAATGAACGAACACTGTAATAGGATTTATTAGGTGTGAGATATTAAAATGAGATGGAACAATTTGTCTTATTAGTTCTAGGAATAGTACTGAAAACGTATGGATAAAAATTACTTAGTGATCGCAATAATAGGCTAAATATGGAATCCATTTGCTAACAAATGCCTGAGGAGAATCCCTGCGCCTGCTTTCAAGTGCTGACCGTGTCAAACACTCTGTCAGCTTGAAAGCTGCTGTGTTAGCTTTTGATGGAGTATTAGGTATGCGTACTTAGTACAATTCGTTTTAACCTACGATCGTGTGCCGTAACTACTTGGATAAGTATCAGTAAATTCTGTTCTTCTGTTTGTCAATCCTAGCCCGACTGACGAGCCGTGATACAGTGAAACGCCTCTCGGGATGGATTTGACGAGTAACAGTGGGTAAACTGTTGAAATATGGGCCTTGCCCGTTTTCAGTTATTTTACTTTAAAAAATTTCATATTATAAAATGAATAAAGAATTATTGCACCACTCAGCTTCCATTGGAAAACTTCAAGAAAGTATATTAGTCTTATTTGTATTTTACTTTTGGAAAACACAAAAGCTTATCCGCAGTGTTATATCCAATAAGACGTTCTCGATAAAAAAAAAAACATTTTTGTATTTTCCAAAATTGAAATTATAGATGAAAAGCTCTGCACATTGCTCTATAAGATAAGATGAGTAAAGCGGCTGCCAAAGACGATATGTTTGCTAAATAAAACACTGTGCAGAACTATTGCGCCAATAATATTAAACAAAAATATTTGGAATATAAAGAAGTATACTACTAATGGAATGTAAATAATAGTCTTTATGTTCAGTATACACAGGATGTTTCATAAAACAAGCCCTACCACTACGGTAGGTTCATGGTATTAGGTATTGTTCACCGTACAGCGTGTCGCATTTTGATGCTACATGTAGTGCACTTTTGGATCTAGAAATTGCCGAACGACGGGCGAAAACTCTACGTAACAACACAGCAGAAGTCGTTCTAGTTCTTGCATTGTTCTATTTCCCCAATGTATTAGGCAACATCAAAGGCAATGTTACCTTATTTCAAAGTAAAGTGTTACATCCCACTGGTCCACTGCTCTACGACTGGAAGACTTCAGAACAACTTCGGCAGTGGAATTGTGTCACCGCAGTCAAGTATTGAAGGGTCAATTTCTAGTCCGATTTTTTAAAATTCTTTCGTGCAGTCGCTTAAGCTTTCAATAAAATCGTTTTTAGTTTCGGAGATATTCGAAAAAAAAATCAAAAATTTGTCGATTTAGATAAATTTTGATTTAAGCAAATTCTCCAACAATATAAGAAATTTCTTAAAATCGATTTCGTTAATCTCCCAATTCTTTAAAACTTTCCCCATTTAATAATGTTTTGTATTTCTTACAATTTCCAAGATAGTAATATATGTACCACTAAAATTGCACAGACTGTACGTTAAAAAGGCTCTACCACGACTAACACCCTGTAACTTCGTAAAAGAACATTACCAAACACGGTATAAGTGCTTTTATGAGTAATTCAACGCCAGTTTTTTTTTTTAAACATCTTGTATATTTAAATCTTAAGTACACTCGCTTAATTCAGTATCCACCTATCTGTAAGGCGGGGTCGTTTCAATGGAAACCGTGATTTAATTTATTAAAAACAATATAAACGATAAAAATGGTAATTATGTACACTTTCTGAGCTAACTTCTTTCTAAAAAACACTCTTTTTTTATATAAAAACGTTATACGAGGGTGGTTCAATAAGTACCCGTGTATGAAAACAGATGGCCTTGCTAAGGCAAGTTGATGTTATCATCATGTGCTGTCAACTGATAGATGACACCAAAAAAAAATTTGACGTTTATTCATAGGTTAGTTTGCGTTTGGCAGCCATTTCAGTAAGTAGTGTAACGTGTTTGTCGCTAAGATGGAAAAAGTGCACTATCGTTCAGTGATTAGTTCTTTGCTTTTGGATGGGAAAATGTGTGATTGGTTCAACGAATTTACACGTGGTCGAACAACCGTTTTTGATGAGGATCGTCCGGGACGCCCATCAGATCTGGTTATCGAAGAAATTGAAAAGTCCACGATATTCCGATTCTCGCTGATCGTCAAACAAAAGTGCGCGAATTAGCAGAGACCATAAGTGTGTCGACGGGAACGGTAATTAATATTGTACATGATAAGTTAGCTATGAAAAAGTTGTCGGCCCGATGGGTGCCGCGATTGCTTACCGTAGACAACAAGCGGGTGCGTCTTTCAACTTCGAAGCTGTGCTTGGAGCAATTTAAGCGAAATCCAAAGGACTTTTTGCGTCGAGTTGTCACCGTCGATGAGACCTGGATTCATCATTATACACCCGAAACCAAGTAACGTTCAAAACAATAGGTTGCTTCCGGTGAATCTGTTCCAAAGAAGGCGAAGACGGACCCATCGGCCGGAAAAGTTATGGCGACGATTTTTTTGGGATGCAAAGGGCATCATACTGATTGACTTCTTAGAAAAACGAAGAACGATTACTGGACTATATCATAGTGAGTTACAGGACTGCTTCGAGAAAAAATTGAAGGAAACACGGCTCTATTTAGCGAAGAAGAGAGTGCTGTTTCATCACGACAATGCTCCAGAACATTCATCCGGAGCTGTCGCTGCCAAACTGCATGAATTGCGTTATGAATTGCTGTCGCACTCAATTCAGCTCAAATGAGGAGGTCATCGCCCAGACAGAAGCATATTTTGGGGAGTTAGACAAT